>CM076583.1:1157388135-1157988135 GCA_034641835.2 Pinus albicaulis | reverse complement strand
TCAGCTTGAGTTTCTCCACCTTATCCCGCTTTCGATTGTGGAAATATAATTTGCTTCACCTCCACGCCTTCTGTAGAATCGACCCGGAATTCTCTGCACGTGACGCATCTTCTGTGTTTGAATAATTTCTCGAATGAGATTGCGAGTGACACTTTCTAGTAGTTCATGCATATTGAGAATGATATTTTAGTGGTTAGGTGACAGTTGACAATTTTGCTCAAAAGGCTATTTCTTTTCTAATTGGAATTTGACGTATTTGTGTTCTTATTTTTTTAATTTTATTTGTGATAGTTTTTGAATATTATTATTTTTTTTAGCTGAAATATATTTAGCATCATTTAAAAAAAAAATCTAAAATTCAAATCTGGCCAAAATTTCCATTTTTTTCTGGTCTTAAAAAACATCGCCTTTTGTATTCTTCTGGGTTGTGCTAGACTAATAAAGTGCACCCACATCTATGTTACTTTAACATATGGTTTTTTCTTTGACCTTTGTGCAATTTATTTTTGGGATTATAGAGGGAATGAGATTTATTTTCAAAATTGTGGTCTTGTTCATAATGGGAAAGATTTATTTAACAATCGCACTTCTTAATAATTTACATTAAAAATGAGATATTTTTTTTAACACTGACATTCATTCTCATTTTTTATCAAGAAAGAAAGAGATTAAAACATTATTATCAAATTAGTCAAAATCGTTTTTCCAGGCACATTGTTTTTAGTGTTGTTCTTGCAATTTATTACCTAAATCACTTTGCTAGATACGGGGGAGACTAAGTCCACAGATGAAGTCAGCATGTCATTAATCCAATGAAAACATGCCCTATAGGGATATATATGTCAGAAGATGTTATGATCCCAACCACTCAAAGAAAGTTCCTACCTGTCCCCTGTTTCACTGGTGGCACATTCACGGAAGCTCATTACACGATGGTGCTCTTGCTTTACCAACCCACTTTCCTTCAATTTCCACAAAACTCAGATTGAATCACATATTTGCACCATATTTTGCCATCTCGAGATGATGATCCAGCAGTTAGAGTGTCTCAATTGAGCACAAAATTAAAGATGGCAGAAGTTGATCTCAAGAAAACTCAGAGTGATCTTGATACAACAATGAAAATAATACATGCCAAAGATGGATAAGTTAATAAATATAAATATGATTTTTAGAATCTATGCTTATGTGATCCATATAAAATTGTAAAATCTCTTTCGGTAATAATCACATATAATGGAACATTGTCGACGCTTTTCGAACCAACCAGTGTGGTTCATCATCAGGACTAGGTGAGAGATCATATCAAATCAATAAGCTTAAATAGATGTAGAGATGGTTAAACTAGCCGTTTAGAAAACGGCTAGTTTGACTTTTTAATAATTTATAACGTTTTTAATTAGTAACAGCTAGTTCCCTCCTACTATTAAACCATTTAATAAATTTATTCACTTAGTTAATAAATATGATTGTGAGACAACTTATGAAGAAATCAATAGTCTTAAAGAAAAATTAAAATGAAACCTATATTTAATTCAAGCAAAAGATATTGTGTGGAATGAAAGTATTAAAGTAATGAAAATAGTTTGGGAATGACTGATTATAGTGTCAGAGGAAAAAAGCATAATGAAAGATTTACAGGAGCTTATTCTTACTTATAAGCAGAAGATACTTAACAGAGCTCTATGGGAAAAAAGGTTTATTGACTTTGTCAATTCCAAGACAAATCAAGAGTTAGAGGAGCATGAAATCAAATATAGAACATTATGTGTTTTAGAGATAATTAAGTTGATTATGAAGAATGCTTGCAGGAAATCAGCAGAGAAGAAATTGACAGAAATCAAACAGGCTGTAGATAAATTCAACATCATGTTTGATAAAAGGGCCAGAGCTGGGTTTCCACCATGTTGGGATCTACAAGGAAATTTTCTATCTCGGGATTCATGTGAAACTTTATTAGTGGGAGAAAAAAGCGAGGTTGAAAATACTCATGAAAAAATTGCAGTCTTAAAAGGAGCCACAATTGTCAATTTCTTGCATAGGCATTTTCAGTTATCATGGATAGTTAAGATTTTGTTTATGGAAAGGCCCACTTTTACCAGGATCACTGCTTTCAAACTAGAGTATCACAAGTTGGCAATTATCCTAAAACCAACATTGAAATCTGGAAAAAGTGTAGGGCATGGATGACAGATTCACAGGTGACACATCAACACCCTAGGGGGACACATCAGCACCCCAAGGGAACACATCAACAACAAATCAAATTCATCAAATAGATTAATATTCCAATATTTATTTGTCTTTCTTGTTAAAAGATCGATGCTGTAACGATGTCCTCAATTGCAATGTAATAAGTAGTTTAGACAATTTAGGTAGTTTGAGTAGTTTCAATAAGTTCTAGCATTTAAAAACTGATTTTGTATGTATTTAATCAAGATAGTAAGAATGAGGAGGGTTCCGAGTTTTGGACCTCTAGAAGACTACAATTTTGTACTTACTTTTCTGAGAAATTAATGAAAGAAGCATCAAGTTTCCTGCAACTATTGATGGTAATTTTTTTTTATTGTGTCATTTTTTTGTCTTTCTTCTTTGAATGAAGTGAAGTAAAGTAGATGTCGGTCTCTTAATTACATCTGTGAGTAAGAGTTAAATAACCTTAATATGTGCTCATTCACTCCAACTGTTCTTTCTGCATAAATTCCTTCTGAGTTTTAAGGTGATAGATTATGTGTTACAACATATCATTTTATGTTTATTCTTTAGTTATTATATTCATTCAGATATCAACAGTTAATGGAATTGTAGACTCTTTCATTATATCATATTATTGAGGGTTTTAAATAATTAATTTCCAAAGGGGTTGAACAAAGATTACCTGATATATTTAATTTTGTGACATATATTTCTAAAAATGTCTTAAGCAGTGATTCCTTTCCACAACTAAGGGATTGTCTCTTAAGAACCAACATACTCCATGATTAAACTTTCAGAAATGTACGAGTCCATTTTTTCATGAAATGAACAGACTGATTTCATCTTACTGATTTAGGTTCCAGAGAGCTAAGTTGTGGGTTAGGGCCCAATCCATGTGCCTCAGCCTCTCTGTTGTACTTGTTCTTTTCTTGTTGTCCATAGATCTTCTTCCAATAGTTTCATTGTCGTTTAGTTTTTCTTTTAGTGTGTTTTTGTAGGTTTCATTTGCTTATGACTAATAGAATAGAGGAGAAAACTCTAAAAGTTGTGGATCAATACCTCCCTTCTCATCTCTGTTAATAGAGCTCGAGGAGGGTGAAACTTCCCATCGACCCAAAAATTGATTTATGTTCACTATTTCTAAGAATAGAGTAGAGTTGCATTACCATTTTCAGCCTTCCTTTTGTACTGTATTTTCATGCATTTGTGTATTTTCGTGCATAGATCAACATAGTTGATTGCAGGAATAAGATTTAAAGTACCAGGGAAGTCCATTGGCACCTCCCTGCTTCATTCTCCAACTTTGTTGTTACACCTCCATCGTTGTAGTTGCGCCTCCATTTCCTTCCTATTTCTTTCATTGCAGATGCCGCCCTTTTATTCAAAAAACACTTAAAATTGCTAAGAGTTTGACCTTCACCCTTTTCTTCTCGAATTTCACACTTATCGCATTTTGCATTCCGCAAATCCTCCCCGCTCTCCCTTCCATTTTCCTGCTCATAAATTTGATTGTGATAACCCTTCCACCTTAAGGACTTACCGCAAATCACACTTTGCTTTTCCATTTGGTTCCTGTTAACACTTACCACTCCAAACACCAATTTCGATAACTCTCCGTACTCCGCCACACCACAATCACAAATCATATTTTTTTCATTTGGTTCTCGTAACACATTCCAATCCCAATGTCGATTGTGATATCATTGTCGTTTTCTGCCACTGGCCCTACCGCCACATCATCCCATCGCATTTTGCAATTCTCTCCCGCTCTCGAACAAAACTTCTGCTACCCCTCCGACTTTGCGATATTGCGATTGTGATATCACATATCGCAGCTTTGCCACTCGCCTTGTCGACACATCACTCTATCGAATTATCACTTTCTCGCATCATCGCATTATCACGTGCTATTGCACTATCGCCCTTTTTGCATTTTGCAATCATCACATTTCCGCATTTCGTAATCATCGCATTCTCACTCATTCGCACTTCCACATTATCCACCTAAGAACACATTCATGACTCCACTAACCTTGCGATATTGCGAATTGCGATATCGTATATTGCATATCGCGTCGTAGTACTCCAATCGCACTTCCGCCATCACATATTTGAAAGCCTCCCACTCCAAAATTTGCGATATAATAAGGTGCTAATAAAGCATAATCCCGTTTTCACACCTTTAAGCCTTTCCCCATGTGTTTAAGCCCTCCATTAGCACCCTTAGCCATTTTTCCTCTAAATTGCAACCAACATTTTTTCAAGTTTAATTAGATCATGGATAGTTGCATGGATAGGAGCATGATAGATAGAGCAGGGTGTGTTCATTCGATTGGCCAAGCTAAGTGAAAATTAAATTAGTTTCATTTCTATCATTTCCTTTCTACAAATTAAATTAGTTTTATTTTCGTCATTTCCTTTATGCAATTTAGGTTAGTTTCCTTTCTGTCATTTCCTTCCAGCAATTTACTTTTCAATTCTTATCATAGTTTAAGAAATAGCACCATTTCGTAAAGCAGAAGAGGATGCCATGAGAAAAATGCATCTGCTGTGCATATAGCACTATCACCTCCAAGTTTATATGAACCCCGGGTTGATAAAGTAGATCAGGGTAGCTCCTGGGAGTTGCAACACTCTTGGTGCAATACCAGGGCTCACCACACATCTCTCTCTCTCTCTCTCTCTCTCCCCCCTCTTGCCCCCTCCATCTATATCCCTATCTCCCTCTGTCTCTTTTTCTTTATCTCTCTATATCAGCCTGCATATACTCTCTCTCTTCGTACATATCTATCTATCTATATCTCCCTCTTCCTCTCCCTCTCTATCTCTTCCCCTTCTCTCTCCCTTTCTATACCCCCTCCATCTATATCTCTATCTCAATGCCCAAACATACACACTCTCTCTCCATATCTCTCTCTCTCTCTCTTCATATATATCTCTCTTCCTCCCTCCCTCTCTTTGCCTCTCTCTTTTTCCCTCTCTACCCCTCCATCTATATCTCTATCTCCCCTTGTCTCTCCTTATCACCCCCAAAACATACAAACTCTCTTTCCATATCTCTCTCTCTCTCTCCCTCTTCCTCTCCCTCTCTCTTCCCCTCCTCTCTCTCTCTCTCTGGGCTTTGATTAAATTGCAAAAACTCAACAAAATAATTGAAAATCAACACAATTTTCCCACGAAGCAAGTGCTATAGTCCCTGGCAAAGAAAACACTAATAATATCATAAAAAATATATGACAAATTTAATAAATCATACCATTTCATATGACTAATATAACTTTATATAATATATATATTATATAAAAATTTGGTTGACTTGTATAATATAACTTTATATAATATACATATTATATAAAAAGTTGGTTGACTTGTATAATATATGAGATAATATTTCTACACATGAATGTTTCATAATGCGATAACAAATAAAAGGAAAATAATATCTTATTTAGAAGTATCTAAAAACACCAAGGAAATATGGGAAAAGAAGAAACCAAGGAAAAAGGAAAGGCCAAAGTCTCAAAACCTCCAGCCAAGCGAGGCAGGAAGTCGAGCAAGGAAGTTATCGAAAATTTGTTTCAAACTTATTATGGGGAGACACTATGTTTCATTAAGTCCTTTATTCATGGATGGGAGGGTGAGGCTAGAACCAAGCTGGAGGAAGAAGAAGAGATTGTTGAGGAAGAGCTCAACCAAATTATCACTGGCCCTGGGCACACTCGCGGTAGAATTTCACTATTCCATCATTCTCTTCGAACATATTGTTTGATGAAATGCCTTCTGGTCAAGGCAATAATGTTGGTTCAAGAAGTTGGGGGCGATCCCAAAGCTGCAACAACTCTGGCTGAAATCAAGAGATCCATTCAGGAAATGAACCTTCGACAGCATCATCAGTATGTTCGCCTCGGCAGAATCGAGAAGGACTTACAATCCATGAACCAGGTTGATATGTCTGGCTCCAATGTCAAGGATCCGGCTCCCGTCGAGTCAGAGGATGATTAAGAAATGATCACTTTGTAGTTTTTGTTAATATTAGCGGATAGCGTTTATTTTAATCTTATGTTTATGTCTGCAAATACTGATACTAATATAAGCTATTTGAAGACAATAAGTATTAGACTTAAGATGTATGTGTTTTGGATGGCTTATAACTCGCTAAGACGGCCAACAAACCCGATTTCGTATAAGCAGGTTAAGGCCTAAAGTTGTATCTTCTGACCTGCTAAAAATATGATATATATAATGAGTAATATAATATTTTTGCTTTATTAAAAATCTTAATTTAAAAAATTATATCTAATTTAAAAAAATAATATAATATAAATAATAAATAAAATAAAATAATGTAATACTATGTTGATCATTTAAATAAATATTTTTAATTCAAATAACATCAACTTAAAATAAGTTCATTGGGAAATACATTAAGCCCCAGATGCCAGCTCAGTTAATTTCTGAGTTCATTGGGAACCAATTAAGGGATCAAACCCTTTGCCCCTTTGGCCCGACAAGAACCCAGATTATTACAAAATTGAGATGCAATGGAAAACAAGCTAAATACGTATAGACAAATTAGAACACGATACGCCAAAACAAAGAACACTGAGAATTATTTGTTCACCTTGACCTTCTCCACCTCATCCGGCATGTAATTGCGCAGCTAACAACTAGGACAGCAAGTACGAATCGCGAATTGTGTATCAATGGAAGCAGTATTAAAAGAAGTTATCTACCTAGGGTATTGAATAGCTTGAATGGTAGTTTTTTTGGTAAAATAAAATTAAAAAAATTAAGTAATTGCAGTGTTTTGAATTCATTTTTGATAATAGAAATAGAATTAGCACTAGGATATTCAAAATACTAAAATTTAACAATTGATAAAAATTTTACCTTTTTTTAAAATCTCTCCCAAATTCTGGACCAGACTACGGCAAATTAAAACCTAGGACAGTAAGTGCGACTCCTGTTCCTATGGAAGGAGAATTCGGAATACCTGCGACTTCTTCCGCCCCTCTACTCCTCTCATCAGTCTGCTCATTTTGATACAGAACAAGGGTGCTCTCCCCAATCTGCCGACCCTGATTTTGTGCAAGCGTGGTCTCCCCAGTATGTGGATCTTGATCCTCATGTACAAGCGCAGTCTCCTCAGTCTGCTGATCTTGATCCTGTGCAACAGTACTGCTCTCCCCAGTCAGCCGATCTTCATCCTGTACAAGCGTGGTCTCCCCAGTCTGCCGATCTTGATACTGTTTAAGTGTACTCTCATCGTACTGCTCATCTGATTCTCCCATTCTTGGAAGGTTCAAGGGCAACCGGGACGAGCTATTATTGAGTGAGACAATCGGAACAGCTGCCTCTTGCAGCAGCTCATGCAAAACACATTTCAGATTTCACAGCACATCTTCAATTGCAGGCCGGCTCCTTCCATCATCAGCTAAGCATTTCTCAGCAATCTCTCCAAATTTTCTCAGAGAACCTGGACTATAATTAGCTCCTGCAGGATGGGGGTCAATAATTTGTTCCAGCATTCCCCTCTGCTGCCAATGCATAGCCCATTTTGCAAGACTTATGTGCTCTTCGGGAAGAGTGGGATTGATAACAGGCCTTGCACAGATCACTTCAAACAATACCACTCCAAAGGAATATACATCAGATTTCTCACATGAATCTGGATCAAGGTACCCAGAACTACCCTTCACAGCTGTACTCACATGAGTGTGGTCTGGCAAAGCAGGAACCGTCTTGGACAGACCAAAATCAGCCATTTTTGCTACAAAATTCTCATCAAGGAGAATATTAGTACTCTTCACATCTCTATGAATGATTCCTCTTTCTGCTCCTGTGTGCAGATAATGCAATCCCCTAGCAGCACCGATACAAATCTCCAATCTTTGTTTCCAGGACAAGGGTGGCAAATTGCCTCCAAACAAATGGCTTCTCAAGGTACCATTCGCCATAAATTCATAGACCAAGATCATCTCATTTTGATCATCACAATAACCTATCTCTGTCCGTCAATCTCTGTCCGAAATTCAGTCAGGCCTTGCTCTGATTGTGGATTTGCTCTTTTTACTGCAACCATAGTGCCATCTTCAAGTTCACCTCTGTAGACCTTCCCAAATCCTCCATTCCCAATAACCCTCGACTCATCAAAGCTGTTAGTTGCAGCGTTGGTTTCCATAAAGGTGAATGCTCTGCCTCCACTTGCAGGAATATTGTTTATTCTGACACCGTTTGAAGCTTCGGTATCAGCTATATTCTTCGATGTAATGATCCCAACCACTCAAAGAAAGTGATCCTACCTCTCCCCTGTTTCACCGGCGGCACATTCGCGGAAGCTCATCACATGATGGTGCTCTTGCTTTACCAACCCACTTTCCTTCATCTTTCCACAAAACTCCATTGTAAAATTTCTGGTAAGGAAATGACAGTAAGCAGGTCTTGGTAGACGATCATTTTGATGAACTTGTTGCAGTATGAAAACACGTCCTGGTAGACGATCATTTTGATGAACTTGTTGCAGAATGAAAACACTGTATCTTTCAAGAATGATAATATCTTTTGTGGTCGAATTGGCATTGCTTTAGTTAAATATATTTATTTGTCAATTTTTAAATGGTGGGTGACCATTCATAATTAACCATGACAATATTTTTGATTTTGAAAAGTAAAATACTAATTTACAATTTAAAAAAAAATAAAAAAAAATGAGTGTATACTGAACTATATATCAATAAATGAACTCATAATTCAATATATAAGACATATTTATTCAAATTAATATATTAGCACAACCACATTAAAAGTGGGTGTTTTTAACTATAGTTGATTGACCATTTCTATGGCTAACAATATTTAAATATAGTTAACGATGACATGACATATGATTACGGGCATCTGTTATAACCATATTTGTCACTTCATTGTGTTGAGAGAGACCTTAGAATTGATCAAATCAGTTGTAGGTTGAAGTGCATCCTATTTCACCCTTGATTTTTCTCATATAAATGGCTCATCGCTCTTTGTTCCTTGTTAGCATGGGTATTGTCATCCCATCTCAATGTACATCCCACCATGGCATTTTTAGACTACCCATGATGCCTTTGTTACTAGAGTGATGATTTCTTAGGATTCTAGAAATTGGCTTTTTGGATATCATCAACTCGAGCAGTGCTTAAGCAAGGGTGTCATTACTTGGTTTTGGGTCAATTATTGGAGAAGTTTCCTAACTCATGTCATCCCTAGGTGACTAGATACATCCTCCCAAATCTAGGAAGAGCCTATATAACCAGACTCTCTAAATGGTGGAGGAAATAGGAGATATCATATATTACATTCTCATAATGAAGAAGGGTCATGAGGAGGTATTACCCTACTATATGGATGACCCCAATCTATGTTTATGAGTCAAGGAAGGGTTAGAATCGATTAACCAAAGAGTAGTACTTTGCTTCCAAGGTGATTATACTCACTTTGATATACATGGATATAGATTGTTAGATTATTTCCTCCTCTTACATGTTGTTCTATATGAGATCATTATATGCAATGATTTGATTTTTTTTATGTACACTTCCCTTCTATTGGGGACAAAGGATCATCCTTGCTTGACTATGATTGTGTGTAGGTGACAAGTTTCAAGTGTTGGAGGGAGATCTCTAGATGAAGAGTAGTATTCGCGTCCACTTAATTGAGTCTATAGTATACATTGACATGCAAGGGTAACCAAGTGAATATTACATCCCTTTGTTTCTATTTCAATATGAAAGGTTGTGCTCATAGAGATCTAGGGGATACATGTTTAGGTTTATAATTGTTGTCTAGTAGACCATGAAATGGGATTTACAAGGAAATGGCCCCTTTGCCACTATGTAAAAAATGTGCAAACACAATGGTGGAAGGATTTGTTGTTTGAACTCTAGTATGGCCTGGCCCTCGTGCAACTTGAGTAGCAAAAGGATTGGAGCCCAAGTCATTCCCATTTCCACCTCGTGTTATTGTTACCAAGAATCAACTCTTGAATTTTTTCATAGGAGTTAAAGAGAGAGACAAAAGAAGAATCAAAGATAATGAACATGTCACGAGTCCTTCACTAGGGGAGCAATACCATAACACATGCATTCATATTGGGGGATATGTATTGAGGAAAAAATGACATAATATATTGAGTATATAATAGGGGGTAAAGGTTTTTTATATTGGCAGGTATAAAAAAATGGACCTCAAAGTTAATAAAAAATAAAAGGGGTATAAAAAATGTTAATGAAAAATGGACATCTACAATATCTAGTGATTTAAGTAGGAGTTTTTTAAATTGGGAAGGTGTATTGGATTCGTATTGGTAGGGGGTTAAATAATGTGATTTTAGAAGTATTCTCCAATATGTATTCAAATTAAGGGTATTGTTTAGTATACCACAAATGCACGTGCTATGTCAGAGGATTATTGAGTGAATCCCCCATGGAACATGTAGGAATGATGAAGCAAGGTAAATATAAATAGTTTGTGTGTTTAAATATTGAGATGTAAAATTAGTGAATCCATGAAAATGGCATCATTAAGAAATTTAGTGGTTCTCGAATAATGTTTTTTAATAACGGAAGAAAATGGCATTAGCCGTATGTTTGTATAAGGGATAGATTAGCTTCAAATGAAATTTTAAATTGTATGTACCTAATTCAAATTGTTGATGTGATCCCCAATGAGGCTAATTTGGATGTTCGATGGTTTCTGGTATTCCAGAAACCACAAGAGGTAATTTATGGTTGGCGGTTAACGAAAGCCACTTGATGTCGTGTATGATTAATGGTAAGTTGAAACCACTTGAAACTATAACAATTAAGGGTAAATCGATGTAAACCCCGAAGGATATGATGGTTGAGGGTAAGCCAAAGAAAACCCATAATATGGTTATGAGAGCCCAAAAAAATACCATAATGATGATTAATGATATTGTAGAGTATGTGAAAATGTTGTGATCAAAGAAATGTTGTTGAACCATATATGAGAAAAAAATTCCTAGAGAGCCAATGGATGTAACAATTGTTGACTCAAGTATTCTAGTGGGTGGTAACTTTTTCATATGGACTTCAGCAAACATAATGTTTATATTTTTTGTAAGTATAAGAGGAAAATTGAAGAAAAATGAAAATGAAAACATAAGACCAAAGATGAAGATTGTAGAAGACAAAAATGAAGATAAAGAGCAACAAATGGAGAAGATGACAATACAGTGATAGGGACTAGTTCAAAAGATAGTTTAAAATATAGAGGATGATGTTTAAATACTTCGATCTCAAGTATTTGTTAAGAGGGAGTATTAAGGATTATCTCCTATACTTGTGAATCATGAATAATATGGCGGAGTTGTAATAAATGTAGACTAAGCATGAAAGTCTACAGAAAAATCAAAGATAAAGAGAAAAGAACAATGTTAGAGGTAAATATCAGTTTTAGAGATTCACAAAAAGTATATTGTGAGGATAGTTATGTATTTGGTTGAACCAACCATCTTATTATGATATTGGTGTTATGTTCACCTATTATAAAACAAAGTAACACACATGTAAATGGTTTAATTTGATATAATTTCTCCTTGGAATTTCCTTAGTGTAAACACTTAATGTGCCAATATATGATAATTATAGTTGTGTATATTTGTTGTTGACTAGTGAAATCATCAAACACTCAAGTTGATAGGAAGTTGCATCATTTCTCTTTGTAAGCCTTGTCTTATATTACTTTATGTTTATGTCTAAAAATTTAAATATAATTTTTTATATATAAAGTTTAGATTAATAAATTCAATCATAATTTTGTACATGGAATGTTCAAAAAAATAATATACTAATTCACATTCAATTTAATTTATGAGTAATTTGATGGTAAAAAGCATTTAACAATAATATACCAATTCATATTCAATTTATGGGTGGTTGATGGCGAAAAGCATTTAATAAACATTTTATAATCATTGATTTTAAGAGCTACATAGTATCTTTCACAAATAATAATTAATTAATTAATAGTCACGTAAATATACAAAATGAATATATTATTAAAAATAATAAATATAGATAATATGAAATATATATAAACTTGAAAGAAAGCCACTTTTGGAAAAAAAAAAAAAAAAAAAACTTAAACCCACATTCACACCGATAATAACACGTCAACTCTAGGGTTATCGATCCACAATGCAGAATATGATTTCTAAACCTACTTTTAAAAGAAAAGTGTGTTGATAAAATACAACTAAAGTTAATAAGTATCGCATTACCATTTGTTGTTGACTAAATTTCTAACCACCTTTAATGACTGGGCCATTCCAAGTGAATACTTGTACTTGCAACCTTGAAACCAAGGATATTCTCTCTTATTTCGGTGGGAGCGCTTTTGTTGGTTTTATAAATATATACAATCATATATTAAAGTAATTGTGAAAAAAAACTTCAAAGGAAATCACATGAATTATGGTAATTTTTTGTGTTGGTGTGGTGTAGTGTATTTTTAAGGTACTTTGTCTATAAGGTTATTGGTTCAAAACCGTGAGTGAGATGAGAAAATAAAAAATGGAAAAATTAAGATTAGTGTAAATGTAAAAAAATAAATAAAAAAATAATTAATGTTTAATTAAAATGTATATTTAATTATTTCAATAATAATTCTTTACAAATTCTTTCTGTTGATTTTTGACATCACTCATTTTGCTTCAACTATAAATTTCTATACTTAATTTAATGATTACAAATTCACTATATAATTAATTAACATTTTCAAATTTAATCATTTGAAATGGTCATTTCTTAAGTAGTTTTGTTTAACATACATAATATAATTTTAAATAACGTTATAGAGTATGATAAATAGAGTAAATAATATTATATCATAGGGCTAATATAACCTTATAATATATACATGCTCTATAAAATGTTGGTTGACCTGTGTAATAATGAATGTTTCATAAAATAATAACAAATAAAAAGAAATGTATATCTTATTTAAAATTGTTTAAAGATATGATTTTTTTATATTTTTATTTAAAGATATGATATTTTATATACATTTTTTAAATAATGAGAATAAGTTAAAAAAAAATAATAAATGGGTTCAAGAAACTTATCTTGACAAATGATCTAGTTTTTAAGATTGCAAATCTAGATAAAGAGTTTGTGGTGTGTAAAGATGCTTTCAAAAGAGGACTTGGTGGAGTCTTGATGCAAAATTGCAATGTGGTGTGCTATGAGTCAAGGAAACTGAATTAGCATGAGCAGTACTATGTGACATATGATAAACAAAAATAGCTTGAAGCATTGATTTAGTAAGAATCCATCACCCTGCAAAATTGAGGGCTCGAAAAGTCCAATTATTTATCTTGTTTGTAAATTTTAAGAGCAAATCCCTCCAACGGGTCTTCGATTTGGATTTAGCACTAAGGGAACCCCCAAATAATTCAATGAGCTAAATGAACCTGTATGGACTCCTTACAATTGAAAAAAAAATTTGGTGTTTTCATAGTTAATGAGAGTACCAAAGGCTGCCATAAAAATTGAAAGCATGGAACAGATTTCTTTCACTTCTTTGAGGTTGGGTTGCCCAAAAAACACACCATCACAAATTGTTGATGAGAAAACTATAATTTCTTCTCCAAATATACACAACCTTTTTAGAGATCCTTTCAAACAAGAATTTATAAAGTATTTTCCAAGTCTTTCCATAGCCAAGATGAAAGGGGACGAAGATGATGAATCTGCTTGTCTTAGCCCACGAGACAGGTTAAAAGTACTAGAGGGAGAATTGTTAATCAAAATGGAGAAAAAAGGAGAAGAGATAAAATATTGTACCCAAGAAATCCAATGCCAAGAAAATCTAAAAGCATCAAGAACCTGCAATAAATACCATGAACTATGATAATACCATCATAGATGTATCTTCCCTCTACACAACTAGATTGATTAGGAAAAATAAGTTCCTTAAGCAATTATGGTTTCAAGTGATTACCAATAACCGTGGAAATAAATTTATAAATTACATTGCACAAAGAAATGGGTCTGAAACCCCTTGGATCCTCAGATTTACCTTTCTTGGGAACTAAAGAGATAAATGTCGCATTCAGACTCTCCCACATTGACTAGAATTTTCTATATTCCTCTACCATTTCATGAATATCCTGTCCTAAAAAGGTCTAACATGCTTTAAATAATTCCAAGGTATACCCATTCGGTCTCGGCACCTTATTTTGAGGCATAACCATAATTACATATTCTACTTCTTGAAAATATATCGGCCTCATCAAAGCACACTTTTTCTCCTTGCTTATAAGTTTAGGGACACAGGTTACAATCATATTAGTAGTTTTATGTCGGTTTCAATAAGGTTTCGTAAGTACCTCTCTGTTATAAGCAATCAACTCTTCCTCAATTTCTTGACATTGAAGTTTACACAATCCATATCTCCCAATAAGCAAAAAAATAGTGTTGTTATGTGTAACAACCCCAGGTTAAAAGTTCATATAATAAAGGTTAATAAAGGAAAAATAAGGCAAATATTAATAAAGGTTAATAAAGGAAAAATAAGGCAATATATAGAGATTGCTTGGTGTTCTAGTTCCTTTTATCATTGTTTTTCCTGTGTCAAGTTCATGGACTACACATTGTTTTGAACTAAAGACAACTTCATTTCCTTGATCACACATTTGGATTACATTCAAAAAGTTATGCTTTAAGTCATCCACATACATAACATTGTTAGCTTTGACCTTTTCTTTTAGAAACACACAACCTTTACCCTTAATGATAGCAGAAGAGTCATTTCCAAAAGTAACATTCTTTTCTTTCTCTAATGCATTATATGAAAGAAGTTTATTTTTATCACCTATCATGTGTTTTGAGCATCCACTATTAATGTACAATTGATTTTATTCTCCTTCTGCAAATGACGCTATGCCATAGCTTTCAACCTTTCAGTCCTTCTTTCTCCATACCTTGGAGTTTGTGGGTATATGTTATTTTGGCTAAAGTTTGCTCCTGCATTCAGATTATTCATGTCCAAATCTATTGCAATAAGAACATTCAATTTTTCCTTGAATAGGAGAAAATTTGTTGTAAGTATTCTTCTTTACTCCAGTCTCATTTCTTTGCTTTCTAGCTTCTCTGGTCATGATGGTTTTGTATACAACACATTGTACAAATTTATGACCAAAATTATGACATGAGAAACATTGTCCATTGAAGAAGAAATTTCTGCGATAATGAAACCTTCTATTTATGTTTACTTGTAGATTGATATTTCTGTTATTGTTCTTCTTTTAATTGAAGTGGTCATGCTTTACCTAGGTGGTCTCTTTGTTGTTTTGTTGAGTGACAAAATGTTGTCGGCTAGCTTTAGCTACATTTAGATAGCTTGGTGCTGAAGATTGAGAGGATTCTTTGATATATCCAAGACCTATCTTTACAAGAGGAGAGCATTGTGCCTTGATAATTTTATCTAATGTTTCAGATCCTTTAGCAAATCTAAGATTTAAAGTTTTCACTTTCTCAATTTCCTTTCTTAGACTTACTATTTCACATTCTAATTTCTCATTTTGCTTCTTCTTTTCTATAAGTTGATTCTCTAGAGTATGTATGGGAATTTTTTTTTCTTCCAAACATATTTTGAGATGATTTATTTCTTCAAAAAAATGGTTTTCTTCTAATGCATCCATAAAATTATCTTTAACCTAACTAGAGTCTTTTTCAAAACCATGAGTAGTCTAATATCTTGATCATATTCTCATTCTTCACTATTTGATAGAACATCACTATCTTCATGAGTATAATAGCTTTTTCTATTGATAAATCATTTCTTATTTCCTTTTGCCACTTCCTTTCCCTTTTCATGGTTATCTTTATGGGGACATTTAGCAGCATAATGAACAACTCTTCCACAAGTAAAAAATTTAAAAGGAAGCTTACCTCTGAACCTTCTAGTGCCAAGTTGTATCTTCTTTAAAAAATCTATCTCATCTTCTTCTAAAACATACCCTAATCCTTCTTGTTCTTCTACTTCCTTTCCTTTTGTAGCAGCTCTAAAGACAACTTCTTTGACTTCAGATGGCCCTCCTTTCCTCATTTCACATGCAGTCAGAATCCCATGAAGTTGAAAAATAGTAAGAGTTTGTAGATCTTGCTTCTCTTCAATAGAAGACACTTTTGACTTGAATTTGGGAGTTTGAGATCTTAAAACCTTTTCTACTAGAGTACTGTCAGTTATGGTTTCACCCGTATTTCTCATACGATTTACAATATCATCTAGACGTAAAAGGAAACTAGCAATGATTTCCTCATTATGAATTCTGAGTTATTCATATTGAATTATGAGAGTTTGGAGTCTAGCACTTTTTACCTTGGCATCACCTTTATAGCTCAGAATTATTTTGTTCCATATCTCCTTTGTTGTATTCAACTACATGACTTTGACAAATTCTGATTCAGTCAAACTTCTTAATAATGCATTGACTACCTTTACATTGGTTTCATAGTTCTTTCTTGCGGCTGGATTTGTTGGAACTGAAGTTGGATATTGATAACCTCCTTAAACTATAGCACATACATATGCTCCTAGAGACTGAAGATAGAATCTTGTCCTTGTCTTCCAGAAGATTAAATTGTTTCCATTGAAGAGAGGAGGCCTGATAGATGATGTCCCATATTGAATGCTCATCTTAGCTGATCTTCCTTCTAGTGATTAAGCTTCTTTAGAAGGACCTGCTCTGATACCAATTGTTGGGAAAAATACTTAGAGGGGGGTGAATCAGTATTTATAACTTACTTAAAACTTTTACTTTTTCCTTACTGATTTCTATACACGACTTTAATGAACCCAACTAGCGTATACATGTGGATATCTTTAAGAAAACTTGTGTATGACTAGAGATATTATTATGCATATAATTCTTTACTTAAATAAGTGCACCATTCATTCATCAGATGTTTAGTAAGTAGTAAACATGTGCAGTAAGAACATAATAAATCATCACACATAAGAAATACACATGAACACTAGTATTTTAAGGTGGAACCCAATTTGGGAGAAAACCACCGCTATTGTCGTCTCTGTCTTCAATATTTATTATATGGAAAACTGCTTACAATATTGTACTGATGCAAACTCATATCAGTATGCAGGCATCTACTTGCAAAAGGTTGCAACCTTATCTCATTCTCCAGATGCTACTGGAGGTGAGCTCCAACCCCCTGATCTCGTTTACCAACCACTATTGGAAGGGAGCTTCAAACCCTTGATCAAAACACCAGCTTCTACTGGAAGGAAGCTTCTACTTCCACACTAAAGGCTTCAACCCACAGAACCACTGAAGACCATGTTTCATCAATTTTCACACTGGATTTCATGACAGCTTCAACACAACACTTCATAAAGATCAACACCAATAAACCTAACCCAAATTTCAATCAGAACAGTGAGATCATTGTAAACAGAACACAGTAATAGACCCATATTTCAGAATAAGTATGTAGTATCACTCTCAATCCTGATCATTCATTATCTTAAGGTACATACGCTACTTCACTTTACTGATTCCGCGTGTATACGCGCTTTCCTTCACACCAACCTACGTATATATATTAGAATAATGAACTTACAGAATATGATCAGTCTCAGAACTAGATCTGAGGCTTTAATATATATATATATATATATATATATATATATATTTAGTAATACAGAACCCTTATTCAGTCAATCATCATTAAATATATTTACTCACTCATTCATCAGATTTGTACATATTCAACTTAGTAGCATATAGAGTATTCAAAAAACCCAGATCTACATGAAGGCTTCATTGACAGACAGTAGAAATATAGCAGCAATAAATAGATAACCTCTCCAACAAGCTTCAGAAAACCCTGACTTCCATACACACTTTGGCTGAGGCAAAGTCGTGTGTATACACGCTTTCACTGTGACAAACTATCGTATAGATCTGTAAATGTTATTACTACAGAAAGATTCAAGTCTATAAACTTACCCAGATTCCTTTACTTCACTTCAGCAAACTTGTGCCAGGCCACAGATCCAAAGATCTCAAAATTAGATCATGCAAGTACATAGTCATTTCAGGTCTAGAGATCCTGATCCATCACTATATCCAAGGGTGCATCATAGATTCATATATACCAATAAAAGAGAGTTCATCCCATGTAGATACACTTCAGAGAGAAGTACTCATTAACAACCCTTACACATGCACACCCTTGCACTATTATCTTCTTCACCTTATATAAATTTAGCCTTAACCAATACCATGAGCCAAAACCACACAACTGCCGATGGTATTCTTGGACTGAATCAAATAGACGACACAACGCTCAATATTGTGGGCTAATACCATGGTAATGCCCCTTGGTAGATCATAATTTTAGAGCGCAAAAGGCATACACGACTTTGCTTCTTCGTACCCGCGTGTATACATGAATTCTCTTCATAATAACTACAAATATACTAATTATGGATGTATACGCGAGTTTCTTGTATACCAAGTAGTGTATGTACGTGGGTTTCCTTCATAAAACTTGCGTATACATTGTGACATATTATATTTATCATTTCTCTGATCCTAACTGGAGTGCCTTTCTCTGTCACTTCTGAAATGACCTGTAGATACATCATTTTTATATCTTTAACACATAGGTTGCTTATTAAAAGGAAACTCATCAAGTAGGTTTCCATCAAGGACAACTTTATCAAGTAGGTTTCCATCGAGGACAACATATTGCATCATATTTCCAACAACGCTATGCCGACACATGGCCCTTCTCCTCATCGCATCACAAGATATATTGTTTAACTTGCGATGTCATCTCAGTCGTCAGTCTCTTCTCCTTTAGATCTGCGATTCGATCCTCATCGTACGATTGCCTCCTTTGGAAATCTTCTAAGTGTTTCTGTCTCAGTCGATTTCTCTTCTTTATACTGTCGTCGCTCTGCAAATCCGCTATCCTTCCTGAGAGTTATTCAGACTTTAAAAGCATTGATCTCTCCCGAGATTGTTCTCTTGTTTATTATTCACTCCAACTTGGGATTATTATGCTTGCTGCACGCCTTACTCACTATTTCAATATGGAATACATAATTCCATTTTTTATTACGTCTCTAAATCCAGAATTCGTGATTTTTTTCTTACTCGACCTGTAAGAGAATATTACAGGTCTTCTTCAAATTTTAACAATTGTTCCTCAATAACCTTGAATTTCTCAGAACCTCTCTTGAATTTTAGCTGAGTCGAATTAGGCTACAACATACTTCATGGTGTGAAAATGCAAAATACAATAATTTTAGATAGAGATGCAAGGTTCACCTCAAATTTTTAGAAGACGGTTTTTTACTAGGATGGGTAAGAAAATGAGTTTCAGCAATGTGTACCACCTACAAATAACCTCGAAAATAGAAAGAGTTAATCAAGTTCTACATGAAATGATACACATGTATGTCATGAATCCTCCTAAAAAATGTGGATATTAGATACCCCTAGTAGAGTTTACCTATAACAACAATTATTAGGTGTGATTCAATATGATTCCTTTCGAATTTTTGTATGGAAGGACTTGCCATGTTCCTTTAAGATAGAATAGACTTGAATATATGCTTATGTTAGGGCCATATTTTCTACACCAAATGGAAAAGATGGTGAAAATTATGAAACATAATTTAAAGGCAGTGCCCGAGAAAGCTAAGCATATTTAAATAGGACACATAAGGAATTTCAAGTAGGTGAACATTTTTATATTAAAGTATGAATAAAAAAGAGCTCCTTAAAATTAGGGAGTTCTTCTAAGTGGCGCCTTGGTTTTGTGGGTGGTTTGAGATACTAGCCATTGTAGTACCAATTTCTTACTGGCTAGCACTACTAGACCATATTAGAGTTCATATTTTATTAGAATTCCTTAAAATTTGGGAGCTCTTGTAAACTCGCCACTTGGTTTTGTGTGTAGTTTCACATAGTGGCCAAGGTAGTACTAGTGGCTTACTAGAAGCACTACTATCCCATATTATACATTATCATATTAATATAGTTTATTGGAATGTTTTATATGACAAATCAGAAGAAGAAGGCGAGTTGAAGGTCAAGCCTCAACAAATTTTGGTCTCCATGGAAATTACACTCAAGAATTGAGCCATTTCCTATTTAAAGTGCAACCAAAGCACTTTGGGCCCAAGGAGGAGGAGATGGAATATAAGATGAAGGAAATATTTCTTATTCACTAAAATGGAACCGTGAAAATAGGAAGAAAAGTGTTCATTTTTAAAGGGAGGGGAGATGTAATACCCTAGTAAATTTGTTTTATGACTTTCATGTTAATGTGTGATTGCAAGGTGAAATGGGACAAGTGACATGATGTGATGATGTAAATATTATTTTCATTAAATAAAAGGAAAACTAATTTTTTTTTTTTTGTATTATTATTCTCTAATTTGTCAAAGGCTAACATGTGAGATAATTATATTAAATAGTTGGAATCAATTATGCCCAAAAAAGGGAAGGAGAAAATAAAAAAGAGAAAAAATTCATCCATTTTTCCATTCAATATAACTATTTGTAGAGACAAGCCATAAAGAAACTCATGACTGGACATAGATTTCATGAGGTGGAACATGTAAAATGAAAATTATATGTGATAAAGGAAGTTTCTTTTAGAAAGTAACGAGTGGGAGAGGAAAATTTGTTTCTAAACATGAAAAAAAGAATGACATTACTAAAGGGTTAAGGACGTCAAATTCAAAAGGATTATTTTGTCATTTTTCTTGGCAAAGAGGAGTGGAGGAGGGGGGAGTTGACTAAGAAAACTAGGTCATGGTTGGTTGGAACATGGAAGCCATTAAAATATTTTCTAGAAGATTTTAGATAAGTATATGAATGTAGATCTCATTTGGGATGAATAGGGATTTGAAGGTTAATCTCGCTAAAGAAAGGATAAACTAGATTGTGAACGTGATTTCAAATGATTATGAAATAGTAGAAGGATAGATGAAAATATTTTATTATTGGTTGTTATATATGTGTGTGTGTGTGGTATATATATATGCAAAGGTGTGTGTGGTAGTTTGTGTCGGTTACATGTAAGTAGAAGTGCTTAGGTATAGGGTATGCCCCTTCTATTGCAAAAGGTAGCAATAAGTTTACCTAGATATTCAATTTACAACCCTCTCGCGAGGAACAAATGAATAAAATGAAAGATAACTTAAAATAAAATAAAAATTAGTTCTCCTAAAACATTAGTAGGTGGTAAGGGCCATGTAATACATTGTTTAAAATTTGAATACAAATTTTTCTAGTACTAGAATTTGTTTTGTAAATATAGTGGAGTAAAATAATTGTAAGTATATACTATATCATTAAACTTTGGAAAAGGAGAAATTATACCCAAGTTCTTTTTTGTATGCCTAAAAAGAACAATAACCTTGTTCATGTGCTAAAGAATAGAAAAATATAGGGCTTAGAGAACTAGAAGCACTCCCCCATTACAAGATTGCACTAGGTCTATAGCCTAATTGCACATTATAGCTAAAATAAACTATAGTCTTTTTTTATAATATAAATATAAATAAAAATATAAAATACTTGAACTATGATAATATTTATCTAACCCAATTGTATTGAATTTTAACAAGATTATAACAAGTGAAAATTATCTAAAAATACCCAAGGAATCAAGTGATAAGTGACAAGTAAGTGATAAGTGATAAGGAGTCCATATTATCAAGGAATCAAGTGATAAGTAACTCAAAGATTCATGTTCCATATCATCAAGGAATCTATAGGGTTAGAAAAATGAGAACTCATATCTTACGCAACCCGATATATTTTAGGTATAATTAATCAATGTTACACTTTAATGTATTTTCAGGCACGTGATACGTAATTCGAAAATTATAACAATTTTGACTTTTGTTCGAATGTTACACTTTAATGTATTTTCGGGCACGTGATACGTAATTCAAAAATTCCAACAATTTGGACTCCAAAAATTATGTACCCTCTTCCCTCCCCGCACGACTGTGTGGGCTACCGACCAGCCTAGATCCATCTAACTCTAGATCTATCATGTGCCGAGAGGGATCAAATCTCTAGAGGTGCAAACCTAATTTTTGAGTGCAAAACTTGAGGAAAGGTTTGCACCTCGAGATATTTGATCCCTCTCGGCGCATGATAGATCCAGAGTTAGATGGATCTAGGCTGGTTCCAGTCGGAGGCATCAACGTCACATTTTTCAGATTATTAAAATTTTTGTATATTTTTGAGATGTAAGATGGATCTAGGATGGTTTCAGTCGTGTGCTGCCAAGGAAAATATATCAAAGATATGATTAATTTTATCAGTAATATGTAAATATATCAAATATTAATATAATCATTTTAAATATGCTAAATACTTTTGAGATTAACTTGGTCATTTTAATTTTAAATTTTCTTAGTTACCTCAGTTCGTTGAGATGATAATTATTGTTAATAACTATAATGATGAAAAATGATGAAATATTTTTTTTAAATGCAAAGTGACAATAATAGTGTTGGAAGATAGAAAATGTGAATAATAAGAACGTACTGATGTTACAATCAATCTCAAACTATTTTCTTCTACTATTCTTATTTCCTCCCTTGTTAGTTTTGTTATCTTTTTATATCGATTATATAAAAAATAAAATTTAAATCGTAGACCATTTAAATCTTTAGCTCGATCTATTGTATTAAACATGATACCTTGTCTCTCTTTCTCTCCAATATTAATAGCTTAAATTACTATAACACAAAAATCAATCTACACTGTTGATAACTTTTTGTGCTTACACTAAAATCAATGCATATTGTTAATCCAATCACTTTAATATTAATGTACCGTCATATATCCAATTACATCAAATCATAAATCAACATATACATTGAAATCAATGCATTTAATGCAAGCAATCAAATAAGATTAGAAAATAACTTCTACATTGAAATCAATGCACCCAATGCAATCAATCAAATAAGATTAGAAACCAACATCTACACTAAAATCAATGCATTTACTCAAAGCAATCAAATAGGATTAGAAATCGCCATCTACACTGAAATCAATGCATTTAGTGCAAACAATCAAATAGTATTAGGAACAATCTACATTGAAATCAATGCATCTAGTGCAAGCAATCAAATATAATTATAAATCGACGTCTAAATTGAAATCAACACATCCAGTGCAAGAAATCAAATAGTATTAGGAATCATCACCTACACTGAAATCAATGCATCTAGTGCAAGTAATCATATATCATTAGAAATAAATATCTACACTAAAATTGATTCATCTAGTACAAATAATCAAATAGGATTATAAATCACCATCTCCACTTAAATCAATCCAACTAGTGCAAGAAATATTCTTCCCTATCTCCACCCTCCATCCATGTCTATATCCCCATCCATCTCTTTATTTTTGTCTCTATCTCACCCGCCTAAACACACACACTCTCGCACTCCATATATATCATTCTCTTTGTCGATCACCCTCTCTCCCCATCTCTCTCTTCTTCCCTCTCTTCCCCTTCTCTCCCTCTCCCCTGCTAATATCTCTCTTTCCTCCTTTTCTCCTCTCTCTCTCTCTCTCTCCATCTTCCTTATCACTCACACACTCTCTCTCTCTAGGAACCAACATCTACACTGAAATCAATGCATTTACTCAAAGAAATCAAATAGGATTAGAAATCACCATCTACACTGAAATCAATGCATTTAGTGCAAACAATCAAATAGGATTAGAAATCATCTACATTGAAATTAAGTCATCTAGTGCAAGTAATCAAATATAATTATAAATAGAAATCTAAATTGAAATCAACACATTCAGTGCAAGCAATCAAATTGTATTAGAAATCACCACCTACACTGAAATCAATGCATCTAGTGCAAGTAATCAAATATCATTAGAAATAAATATCTACACTAAAATCGATGCATCTAGTGCAAATAATCAAATATGATTAGAAATCACCATCTCCACTTATATCAATCCATATAGTGCGAGAAATATTCCTCCCTCTCTCCACCCTCCATCCATATCTATATCCCCCTCCATCTATTCTTTTTTGTCTCTCTATCTCACCCCCCTAAACACGCATGCTCTCATACTCCATATATATCAATCTCTTTTTCAATCACCCCCTCTCCCCATCTCTCTCTTCTTCCCTCTCTTCACCTTCCATCTATATCTCTATCTTCCCCTTCTCTCCCTCCCCCCCATTAATATCTCTCTTTCCTCCTTTTGTCCTCTCTCCCTCTCTCTCCACTTATCACTCTCTCTCTCTCTCTCTAGAAACCAACATCTACACTGAAATCAATGCATTTACTCAAATAAATCAAATAGGATTAGAAATCTCCATCTACACTGAAATCAATGCATTTAGTGCAAACAATCAAATAGGATTAGAAATCATCTACATTGAAACCAATTCATCTAGTGCAAGTAATAAAATATAATTATAGATCAAAATTTAAATTGAAATCAACAAATTCAGTGCAAGCAATCAAATTGTATTAGAAATCACCACCTACACTAAAATCAATGCATCTAGTGCAAGTAATCAAATATCATTAGAAATAAATATCTACACTAAAATCGATGCATATAGTGCAAATAGTCAAATAAGTTAAATACCATCTCCACTTATGTCAATCCATAGTGTGAGAAATATTTCTTCCCCTCTATCACCCCTCCATCCATATCTATATCCCCCTCCATCTCTTCTTTTTTGTCTCTCTATCTCACCCCCCTAAACACACACACTCTCGCAATCCATATATATCAATCTCTTTGTCAATCCCCTCCTCTCCCCATCTCTCTCTTCTTTCCTCTCTTCACCTTCCATCTATATCTCTATCTTCCCCCTCTCTCCCTCTCTCTCCATCTTCCTTATCACTCACTCACTCTCTCTCTCTCTCCACCTTTCTCTCTCTGTTTCTTTCTTCTTACCTCTCTCCACCTCCCTCGGTCCATCTCTCTTTCCCTCCCCTCTCTCCCTCCCTCTCTCCACTCTCTCACATCCTCTCTCTTCCTTCATCTCTTTCCCTTTCTCTCCCATCTCTCTCTCTCTTCACTCACCAACTATGTTACTATATCCCTCGCTATCTCCTTATATCTCCTTCTCTCCCCCTTATCTCCATTTCTCCTTATTTGTCTCTTTATTTCAACCCCAAACATACACTCTCTCTCTATGTCTCTCCCTTATCACTCCTTCTCTCTCTCCACTTCTCTCTCTCTATATTTATTATTTCCTACATCTCTCCCCCTCCAACTCCATCTCTCTATCGATCCCTCTCTCCTCCTCTCTCTTGAGTCCTTCCTCTCTCTCTCTCTCTCTCTCTCTCTCTCTCTGTCTCTCTCTCCCCCCCCCTAACTCCCTCTCTCTTCCCTGATCTCTCTCTCTCTCTCTCTCATCCTTCCTCTCTCTCCCTTTCTCTCCCACCTCTCTCTCTCTCTCTCTTTTCCCTCCAATCCTCTCTCTTCCCCCATATCTCTCTCTCTCTCTCTCTCTCTAATCCTCTCACTTCCCCCATCCCTTTCTTTCTCTCTCTCTTTCCACCCCTCTCTCTCTCCAACTACATTACTATATCCCTCCCTCTCTCCGTCTCACTTCTTCTCTCCCCCCTTATTTCCATACATCTTACTTTGTCTCTTTATCTCACCCCTAAACATACACACTCTCTCTCCATCTCTCTCTTATCACTCTGTCTCTCTATTTCTTCTTAGTTATGTAAACTAATGAACATAAATATTCTTAAATATAAAGCAGATTATGGAGTAAGTTTGAAAAGAGGTTTTATTTACTTACCATACCTCTAGTTTATTTATATTTATATTTATTTACCATACCCCTTTTCTTTACTGTCGTATTTGGCCCATAGGCTTGTTATATAATTAGATTTTTATTTATAATCCTATTTGATATATTGTTATTTATTTACCTTACCTATTTATGCCTCTTTGATATTTATTTATTTACCATACCTCTTTATATCTATTTTTTATTTATTTATCATACTTGTTTATACCTCTTTTATATTTATTTATTTACCCATGGTATTTGGTCCATGGTATCAATATTAATTTGTCCCATGGTATTTGTACCATAGGCTTCATCTAAATAAAACCTCTTTTTAATTTTTTTTTAAATATAAAAAAGTTTATGGAATAAATATAAAAAGAATTTTTGTTTATTTACCATACATCTAGTTTATATATATTTTTAGTTATTTACCATAGCTCTCGAGTAAGTATAAATTCATTTTACAAATATTTAATTAAAAGAAATATTAAAATATTTTTGATTTTGATTGTTTGTGTTGAATTAACTCTTTTCCTTTGATTTAGGAAATGGTATTGACTTTAGTAAAGAGTAAAGATGTTTAAAATTTTACTTAATTTAGAAATTCAATGTGGTAATTTTTTTTGTTAAAGGTAAAGTCAATACATGCAAATGATGTTATTCAATTTCAGTATATATATGATTAAACCATACCATCTTCACTGATATCTTTCCATTTACCTAATTCAAATGTATGCAACTGATAGAAAACATTAAGTAAATTTTAGCCAAGATAAATAAGGGCAAATCCTGAACTCTCTAACATCAATTCTGGATAGAGCCAAGTAATATTGGAAAGCGTGAATACTAAATCAAACATACTTAGAACAAATCACCATTGTTGCAATTTTATGCACAAGACTGCTATTCATTGCAATCATAATTATGAATAATTCAAATAGGCATAGAAATTTGAGTCTAGTTATACATACAAAATCTCTTGGGTCGAAGACAACATAATTTTAATGCATCAAAGGGATTTGACGATTCCAACTAACAATGGAAGTAAAAATGTTGGAAATAAGTAGATACATCGGATACATAAGGAACGCACAAATCTGTATGATTGAAGATATAACTATAGTATAACCAACTGAAATTAATATTTTTACTCAGAAAATGTATCCGAGGTAGCAATACCAAGTGCAAAATTCTAGAAAGAATATAGTAACGGAAGTGATGGTTTCGATTACGAAACCATCCAAAAATAAACAATATATACACCGCTAGTAAGAAATGTTGTAAGTACAGAAAAGAGAATGTGAACTTCCTTTAAGGGAGAAAAACCCTGGAAAGTAACTACAAGTTCCACGCTGGTAAAATAAACCCTTCAACATTAAATTAAAATAGAATTAATTATATATACTGAATTATTTTAGAAAAATAATTCAATAATATATAAATTTGCACTCAACCATTTTTAAAAGAAAAAATTGAATCCTAAAATGGTAATCCTAAAACGGTAAAACGGTAATCCTAATCACTTGGAAAAGGGCAAGTAAAACTGGAAATATCATAAACCTCTGCTAATGGCGTTTCTCCTTGGATATTTGCTAATGCATTTTATCTGCATTGTTGTGTCTTCTATTTAAGTATGGAGAGTCAATCTCTTGGAATAAATCATGAAGCAAACACAAATTTTCTGGCCACCTCTGTTAGTCGATTAAAGCTTCATACCAAACGCTATTCTCTGCACCGCGTTGCTGCCCAGGCTATTTCTGGACAGAATTCAAGGATTTATTGCTAGTGGATGAAATGATAGTTTCAGATAAATTCATTACACGCGGGTAAAGAATATGGTTCAAGAAATGTTTTTTTAAAAGAACCAAATACGACTCACCTCTATGTTCGATCAGAGCTGTGTTGTTTTATTTATTTTTGTTTATTTATATGATTATTAAAACTTATTTGTTAAACTTATACTTATTTTTTATTTTTATTTTAATTTAAAATTTCAGTGGACATTAAGGACGTGACCTGCGTACATGGGTCATACTGGGCTGTACCTTTAATCTCCATCTATTTAACTGGGTCAGGACCTTATCGGAAGGGAAATAGGTCAAGGTGAAGTGGAAGCTGGATAGATCAATAGAGAACCCTGATGTTCAGCTGGGCGTAACGGTAATAAAGTCTGTCCTAGTACCACCTTCTCTAAATTCTCCCAAATCCATCCTCTATCTTTCCAATCTAGATTACCATTTCCTTGTAAGGAGGAGATTTGATGCATTTCTTGATGCATTTGGTGGATCATTTTACCTCAAATATGTGTGCACATGGCATATATTTGTGGATTGTGATTACTGAAGTTTTTTAATGCTATATGGAGAATGTGACCACATGCTATTTATTTTATAATGATAATTTTGTAAAATGACTAATATATAGTATAAAAAGAGTAAAATATTGTAAAGCATAACTTAGATATTAGATAGTTGTGAAATAGATAGCCATATGTTCGTAGATACATATTTTTTTTACATGTTTTCACATAAATAATATTGATGATAGGTAGTAATTTACATATTTGTTGTGTTTTTTCAGCGTTATGAAAAAAATGAGTTTATAATAGCTTCAATGGCCTATTTATAAACATTTTCAATGTTATTTTTGAAGTTTTGAACATTAGAACAATAAATTTTGGCTTAATTTCAATATAACAATTAATTTCCATGAATGATGTTTATCTATATTTTTATATTTAATTACTTGTTTATATCCTATATCAAAGTAAATTATTTGTGAATTTTTTTTGTGACTAATGTAAATATTTATTCTACTAATTGACATACATATATATCTTATTTTCGGCACATTCAAAACTCTCGAGAATAGAAATTAATAATAATAATACATTAACATTAATAGTTTAACTTTACTTTTCTTTAGCACCCCTAGTTTAACATTAATTTCCCTTTGCACCCGACATTCTCCCGAAGTGCATCCCAATTTTGTCCCACCAAAAAATGTTGCCAATATAAAAGCTTAATATAATAAAATATTTGCACAATAAAATGTTCAACACATACACCCTTATGAGGAATAACACAGTCTCACAGAAATCATGAAACCACCCATTCTCCTGCACATAAATAGTCTCTGAGATTTTTTCTCCTCCACATAAATCGTCTCCAAGATTTATCATCAATAAAAAAATCCATATGCTTCCAATAATAATAACACAAATTCATATGTACCACATTTCATAGTAAATATCCCACACAAACACAAAGTGAAAACCCTATCTTTACTGCTATTTAATTGATTCTTTTTGCATAAATCTTTCACAAAGTGAAAGATATATTTGTACTCGATAACTTTATTTTATTATTAAACTATAAATAAATTGACATTAAAAGATATTATTGATAATATTTTAGTAAGTGGTTGATGCTTATGATATTATTAGTGATATTTTTAAGTGTAAATAATTCTTATCATCATATTTTCGAATATCTTTTCATATTTATGAATATGTTTCAAATTAGGAATATATGCAGAAGTGTGGAGGAACTCTATTGAGCAGAGGAATATTTTAATGTGTGGATCACCCCACTTACCATAAGATGATTTTATTTTTTATATTTTATTACTAAATAAAGCATATTTTCTGAATAACATTGTTTATGCTTAGATTATTGATAACATTTTAGTTGTAAACAATGCATATTTTTTCTATTTAATTGATTATATATTTAAGTATTAATAATTCATAATTTTTTCTTATATTATTAATAATATTTTAATTATAAATAATGCATATGTTTGTATTTTTAAATATTTTTCAAATTAGGCATATGTGTAGAAGTGCTGAGAGAGTCCTTTATGGAGAGGAAGCTTTCAATGCACTATTCACCACAGTTAGCAGTAAAGACTTTTATTGCTAATATTTTAGTATTAAACCATGCATATTTGTTATTTGCAATAACACCAAAGCAAACACACGTCTTATACAATATTATTTCTAATATTTTAGTGGTGTTTGTATTTCGTTCACATTTATATCACATCCCATGCTAGTTGTGCACTGCTTACTCAACAAAATGACATTTGCACAACTTCTTTCACACATGCTATATCTAGGCACACTTCCTCCACTTCCCCCTTGCACATAGTTTGCACTTTGCATAGTAAAATATCCACACAACTAAACATAATAATATTCCCTATTCTCCTGCACATATCATGTCCTCCATAAAATTTAATATAATATAGGATCTACAAATTTGCAAAGATATATTTTCACAACAAAATATTAAGAGGAGATTTGTTCACGAAATCGACAATTATAATATACCCCATCTTCCGCACAATGAAACAAAATAATAATATTATATTAATACTAGTAGTTTAACATTAATTTCCCTATAAATCCTCATTTTCCCCATAAATAACTTGTCCTATTTTTGTCCCTCTCGAATAATTTTTTTAATATAAAAGTGCATCACAATAAAAACTCTACACAATGAAATATCTCACACATACTACATCCTCTGCAAACATTCATCTTCAACACAAATTCGCATAGCAATAACACATTTTAAGTGTTCCACAAACATACCCAATTTTCTAGATTTTGTTTGTCAATAGAAAACACATATTCTTCCAATATAATAAAAATGCATGTGTTGCATTTCAGGGCAAATCCATTGTGCACAAAAATCTCTCACATTAACATCAATATTTTAACAATACCCTCTCCATAACCATGAAAAATTGAAATTAATAATTTTAATCATTAATGTTCTCATGTATATACTTGATCTTCTACAAAGATACATAGCTTTAAAATCAAAGCTCTACACAACTTCTTTCTCACACATACTATGTTCTCTTCACAGTAAAAGCTCCACACGACAAAAGATAATAATATTACTTGTTCTCTTGTACATACCTGATTCTCCATAAACATTCATATGATATAGAATATACGATCTAGAAATTTGTAAAATCATATTTTCACAACAACTTGTGTAGCGCCCCCCTCCCCCATCCATTTATTCTCTGCATAGCCTGTGCACATGCACAACCGCCTCCACACAATTACTTTTGTACTCAATAATTCCCTTCTATTAGTAATTGACATTTGAAACTATTGTTGGAGAGTGGCAATTGTCTGGATGGATAGTAGCATTAATTTTGTTGGCATTAATATCAATAGTCATGATGGGATATGTGTTGGGTAGTTGGAATTGCTTGACAATTGGTAAGAGTGTTGGAATTGATGTCCACCAGACTAGAATGGATGTTTGTGGTAACATATTTTATCATTGATGTCCACTAGGCTAGTTGTGATGGCATCAAATGCTAGCATTGATTTTCTTGGTATATCAAGCTCAGGGGGAGTCCCATGGTTGTTGTAGTATCTTGTATAGAATAATAACAGTAGAAGACTTAGTGGAGAATCCATAAATAGATGGATATTATTGATGAGGAGTGCTCAGGGGGAATCACATGGTTTTTATAGTACTTTGTAGAGAATCATCACATTAATAGGCTTATTGGAGAATCAATAAAATGATGATTGTGGTGGTTGGGAGTCCAATGATTTAAAGGATATTCTTCCTCTAGCGGTCAACTCAAATACTCGTGGAGATTAATCAATTATTTAGTGCTCGAAAATATATTTCCAACCTTATTCTGAAGTCTAGAAAATGCCTTGAGGATCAGGAGTTACATGCACTTGATGTTGGTTAACAAAACTTCTCATTGACTTAGGACTTAGAGATATTTTAAAATAAGTTCGGGACTTAGGTTTTTCATGCCTAATCGTAGGTTAGACTATGTAGCAGAGTTGGGAAGATAAAATATCCATGACCCTATTCTCCCATAGGCCCCCGACCTATGTGGGACCAACTCCAAGATGGGAGAAGGGTCTAGTCAGGCAAGTCAGAGGTCGAGCAGTGCAGCAGGGTTTAGCGAGAAGAACAAAGTCTCAATCCTATACTCCCGACCTAAGTGAGACCTAATATAGGAAAACAATTAACAAAATCTGATTGGCTCACGGTGATGTGTTGGCAGCAATGTGGCAGATGACATCATCATAACGTGTTCATACAAAGGACACGTGGCAGAAATATTTGACATTTTTCGGTGGAATAATGGGCCAAATCAAGTGACATGTGTTACCATATAGAGGGTTCCACGTGGACTAGATGATGTCAGAAAAACATAACTTGATGATGCGGGAGAGCATCAAAGTTTATGCCAAGCAATTTTTTTGTTAATTTTTTCTTGTGTATTTTGTCTTTGGCATTTAATTGATAAAACTATCCCAAATTAGTGGAAAATTCATTTTATTCAAACCTACAAGCAAGTTGGGGTTGAGACAAATGCAGATACATAAGAAAATAGAGTGGGATGAGTCCCGACCTCCCAACTTACATCGGATGATATGTGTAAAACTTGGACTTGTGATAGTTTTGCATGTTTTGGTGACCATAGGCCATTCAGCCAAAGACAAAGAAATTTTCACCATCAACATATGTTTAAAGGCATAGATGAGTTGATAAACTTAGAGATAAATCCTTTATATTTGATGGTTATAATAAATTGTCTATTTTTCATAACACATCCATGAAGGAAAACAAAAAGCATATGGGTTGGAAGCTCTTGGGCACTGTGTGCAAAATTGTCCATGGTCGTAGTTGGAATAAGAAAAGGATGGGTCAGCTAAGTAAATGCGCACAATAAGGTTGGTTTTCCTAGAGTAATGATGACTACAAAGATAGTTGAGTCAAGGAAGCAAGAACCATGATTGTGTAGGATGATTTAAAGGGATTATCTTGAGCAGAAGTAAACCACCTTTGATCTTACGTGCATGCTATAAGGGATTTAATGTATAACAGGGCATGAGAACAAAATATTTGAGTACACAAATGAGATCCATGACTAAGGCATGTGTATTATCTATGAGGAAATTTAGAGGTATGTCTTGAGCATTAAAGAGCCATACTATCAGTAGAATCTGAATTTAATGGAAGATTACTTAGATTGATTTCTTAATTGTTTTAAAGACATTCACGAGGACATTCCCTGCATTAATTTTAATACAACCACAATGGGTGAGTAACAAACCCTATTCTTTGATTTAATGTTACAGTAGCAGAATTCAAGAAATGAGATGCATCAAGAGGACGAAGAATTCATGAATAGGTACACTATAATAGTGTTAATGGCATAATGATGGCTCACAATTCTTTGATTTAATGTTGTAGCAACAAAATACAAGAATTGAGACGCAACAACAACATAGAGATACATTCAAGGAGAACACTCTCAGGGAGTGCTTTTGACTTCAGAGAAACATCAATCACTGTGTAGTAGTGAAGAAAAACCCAAGGTTATAGTAGATAAATGTAGCAAGAAGCCATATAGTTGATACATTTGTGTGGAGAGCTTCATGCATGTGTGCCTTGCTAGGGAGAGGCCAAGTTTGCAAGTGTTTCAGAGAGATGCTAAGAGTTCTTATGCAAAGGAAACAGGTTGAGTGGGATGGTGATACTGTATGAGGTCGAGAGAGCCTGTGGAATAGAAGAGGGCCGAGAGCTGAAGTATGATGTTGTAGTGTGGAGAGAGAGAGAGAGAGAGAGAGATATGTGAGGATTGAGACTAGTGAATGTTGTTGAGCTAAACACTGGGCTACTGGAAAGTGTGAAGACGATAGAGTGCAAAATGGGCTGAGTTGAGGAAAGACTACATAGGAGAACAAAGCTAATATGAGGTAGAGTATTTTCCATCTATAATGAACATTCGTTCCTTTTCAATCTGGCTCAGACCCTAAATACAAGAATTTGGTGCTTCAATCTTAGTGGATGTCTTAGGAAAGATTAGGGGGTTGGTTCCTCCTACAATTTGGTTCTTGCATAAATCCAAGGAGCTCAAAGTTGGTGCTTGCAACAAATCTGTGATGTTGGTGCTTCACATGGTAACTCTGGAAAGTTGATCAAGTGTCCACACAAGGAGGGAGTTGGTGCTTTCTGCTAATGGGACCTAGAAAACAATCAAAGGGAGTTGGTTCTTGCTATGAGTGGTGGATCAAAAGAAAATTGATGTAATATAGTAGGTTCTCTTATTTTTACATCAATAACAAAAACAAGCTTTGGTTGTTTTTCTCCTGGACGGGTTTCCATGGTAAACCTTAGTGTCATATGTGTGATACTCATGATGCTTGTGATTGTGTTGATTCATATAGATGTTGTTATTGTTTGTTAATGGTTTCTCTCATCTATTTGGATGCCAATTTTGAATGAGTAAAGAAAAAACTAGCATAAAATTCAAAATTAGCCTTAATACTCATTCACCGATCATATTAATGTTGTCTCGAACATTTGGTAATAGAGTGAAGTTTCTTCAAGGACATATTAATCTCTCAAAGGTATATCAAAGGGAAACAATGGCTAATCAAACTTGTTTTACACCAAAATAGGTTCTGTTTTTAAATGGATCAGAATATGACACTAGTACATATGGTCAATTTTTCGACACTTTAGTTCCGACAGTTTTGACATATTGTGAGAAAGTTCTCGATTTTTTCTCAATTTTTTTAATCCCGCCATGCGGTGTTGCTCTTGCGACCCCGATGGTGATGTTGTCACTCTTGAGACACTACAAAAAACCATCGCTATTGCGAGCCACCCGGCTAGGGTGTCGCAATAGTGACAGTAATAGAAGACGTGTCTTTTCTACTTTGGAAAGGTATTGAAAGGTGCACGACTACATTAAAGGGTAACGTAAGACATTTTTTAAGCCGTCATTAGAAAAAATGTAGCAAACTAAGTGAAATACAATTGTCTTTAAAAAAAACTTGGTGAAGATGTTTTATTGAAAGAGTTTCTCTCGCGCCAAAAAAAAGGTAGAGAGGTCTTTGTTCGATTTTTCCCAATCATTCCCTTGTAAGGGGGATTCTATCCTTTCCTTCGTTCTCTATGATGAACTAATGGAGGGTTTTTATGGTAGCAGAAGCCAGGTTCTTATGCCATTTAACATATATTCTACCTATTCTAATGCTTTCCTGTTGTTCACAATGAAAAGGCCCACTATTTTCCAAGCTTAAACATATAACCTTTATCGAGAGGGAAAAAATGGAATTGGTGAGCATTTAGTCTCTACCTGATAAACTCTAAGGAAAAGATCTGCATAGGCATAAACATAGGTAATTGATAAGGAGGCAGTTCAGAGCCATAGACTCATATTTCATTATAATAATCTAATCGGTAGTAGTCACTTGTACCTTTGTATCCTTTCTAAGCTAAAGGAGATATTTTTGTTCAGGCAAGACTCTAGGGGAAGATACATTATTAATGATCTTATATGCCGTAGACATAAAGGGGGGAGTAAATTAGGAAAACCCTTCATTCTTGGAATTCTTCTTCAAGGCATTGTCCCAATAAACTACATATTTTATTTTCTTGTTAGAATCTATAATGCTCAGGCCTAGGTGGTGAAAATAATCTACATGAGTGTATAGGAATAGGTAAAATAGTATGGAGTAATATCTGAAATAGGAGGCAAGGTAAAAATGGTTGAACTGAAACTTGATAGCTTCAAAAAATAATGCAAGAATGTCAAGAACAATGTTAGGCTTCATCATTAAATGAAAAAAACAATAAAGCCGCTTTGGTAAAAAAAAAAATTTCATCCTCACTTAACAGTAGCAGAATTATGGCTAAGATGGGTTGCACAGTTTCCAAAAACAAGTAAATTGCGAATGTTTTTGAGCTTAGGGGAAACTGAGCATTGAGAGTTGAAATATTTTGGAATGGAGTTTATCTTTCAACAAATGAGAGTCCATTGTAGTCAACAATAAGGGTGGTCTCTATGAATTTTTCTAGGTTAGGGGATTTTAGGTAAACAAAGGCATTATGGATCAGTTTTGGGGTGACTTCCAGAAATTTTCCCTAATGGATGAAATGCAACAATTGTTCTTTTTGAAATTTGTGTCCATAATCCAGGACATAATCTCATGGAATGGGTATACAGTTGGGGTGATAAGGTAGTACAATATTGACTTGATCACTCAAAATGGGTCGTATTTTATTAGATAGTTGCTGTATAATCGAAAACAGAGGTCGGTTAGTCAGAGAGGGAAAAAAGGGTCATGAATATCCACTTTCGTGTCCATAAGTTGTTATGTTTGGCCCAAGGGTTTTATCTGTTAGGGTTTCTAGGATTTAAGTATGTATTTCTTCATTATAATCATGATAATGATGTTGTAAGCATGAGGAATTACAGGTTACCTGGCGATTGGAGGTGGTTGGACGGTGTGGGAACAAGAGGTTCCTATACTGGTAGAAGATCGAACGACGTTGGAAAATCGGAAGAGAAGTAGAAAATGGGAAAATTTGAATGGGAACGACTAATTTATAGATTGCTGTAGGTAAAATAAATGAGGGGCTATGTGGAGGTGACACGTGGAATGATCAGATTGGACGAGGAGTGAAGGGGGGTGACTAATTCTTTAGGGGTCCACAATGGCCTCCCACGCTCGCTTGACGAGTGGTCTAGACTTACTAACATTGTTTTTGCATTGACATGAAAAGTGACATGCTTGGTTATCATCCTCAACGATTTTGGTAATGGGACCTAGCCCGAGAGTCAATCCCATCATTGATCTATGGTGCTTCCCTTTTTTACTCTAACACTCTTAGGGGTAGGCATTAGCTTAGTGCTAGTACTTGTTACCCCTTTGAAGCCTCACTGGGGTTGGGCGGATTTGGAATGGGCAATTATCCACCCACAAGATGCTTACTCTTTAACCATTGGATGTAAAATGTAGGGGAGGGCTAGATCCCATATTGTTTTTATCCTTCACCATTTTTCTTCTCTTTGCTCTTCCTTTTTAATCTTTTTTGTTTTTCTAAAGCTTTCAATCATTCCATATATACAAATACAAACTTCTTATGCAACATGAATGCTAAAAGGAAGAATGAAGGGGATAAAACACACATATTAGGAAGTTTATCTCTCCATTACTATATAAGATCCAAATTTATTCATGAATAACTTTTAGAGGACTAACCTTTATGGTGAACCACTGAGAACAGTCCTATCTAATTGAATTCCAAGCTAGTAATGCTACCCCTCTAATTGATTTCCATTCTAGTGATCCTTAGTTTGTAGTAGATTAAAATCGTATTAATCACTATACTCCAACCTAATCATCATTTGAAAAAATTATCAAAAAAAATATTTTAAAATTTATAATAATTTTTATAAATATAATTCTATATAATTTTTCAAATTAAAAACTATGGCTTATTTTCACATACAAATTTCATACAACTTTTTAATATAGATTTTACTAATTATTTAACCTTTTTTAATATAGACCTTATTTTTTTATCTCTTTTAATACATACTTTCTGTTCAACAAAAAAAAATTAATACGATATTTGAATTAATATATTATACGCGAACATAATCTACTCAAAAAATTCTTGAATTCTTTGAACCATTTCAACATAATTTGGGAACTATTGTAATTTCAACACATACTCATATATTTTATCTTTCAATATGATGTAAAATCGGTGTTAAGGTAGGGTTCTCTTACTTTTTATATAAAGAGAAAACAGTTAGTTAAGTTTTAAGTTAGTAATATAATTTAAAATAATGAAAATTAATTTATAATACATGTCATACCTCTCATCTTCCAATATGATGTAAATTTGGTTTTAAGGTAGGTTTTTCTTATTGTTTAGTTAAGTTTTAAGTTAGTAATATAATTTAAAATAATGAAATTTGACGTATAATACATGTAGAAGACGTTATATTATATTGTAATTGGTATTCAAACTTGTATAATTTTCAATAAATTATTTTTTGTTTTATAATAAAGTTTTTAAAATTAATTAAAACTTATTATATTAATTTTATTCAAGAAAAATAAAAATACATTATGTATTTTATAAAGTTCAATATTTCTATTATTTTAGGTGTACAATAAAATTACAATATTTGTGAGAATAATCTATAATAATGTAGAAATAGGAGTGGTTATGGTTTGTTGAACTAGAGTTTTATAATTAGAGTTTACTTCCACTAGTTCAGGATTGTTGCCCCAAACATAGGAAGATTAGGTGAATGCCTATTTCAACATAATTTGAGAACTATCGTAATTTCAACACATACTGATATATTTCATCTTTCAATAAGATGTAAAATCGGTGTTAAGGTAGGTTTTTCTTATTTTTTATATAAAGAGAAAACAATTAGTTAAGTTTTAAGTTAATAATATAATTTAAAATAATGAAAATTAAGTTATAATACATGTCATACCTTTCATCTTCCAATATGATGTAAATTTGGTTTTAAGGTATGTTTTTCTTATTTTCTATATAAAGAGAAAACATTTAGTTAAGTTTTAAGTTAGTAATATAATTTAAAATAATGAAATTTAAGGTATAATACATGTCGAAGACGACGCTATATTATATTGTAATTTGTTGTTATTCAAGCCTGTATAATTTTCAATAAATTATCTTTTGTTTTATAATAAAGTTTTTAAAATTAGTTAAAACTTATTATATTAATTCTATTTAAGAAAAATAAAAATATATTATGTATTTTATAAATTTCAATATTTCTGTTATTTTAGGTGTACAATAAAATTACAATATTTGTGAGAATAATCTAGAATAATGTAGAAATAGGAGTGGTTATGGTTTGTTGAACGAGAGTTTTATAATTAGAGTTTAGTTCCACCAGTTCAGGATTGTTGCCCCAAACTTAGGAAGATTAGGCGAGACTACGTCAATTGGAAGTTTAAGCTGGTCACCCTTCTCGAGGCATACAACCTCTGGACGATTGTCAATGGTGACGAGCCCAAGCCTACTACTGCTGCCGTGATTCTAGATTGGGATAAGCGAGAAATAAGAGCGAAAGTGATGTTGAACATGTCTATAAAGGACAACTTCATTCCTCACATTCGAGACTATAAATCTTCAAATCACACGTGGGAAACTCTAAAAGTTTTGTACGAAACTACTAATGCAAACCACATTTTATTTTTAAAACGAAGCTACTGTCTATAAAAATGGAAGCCAATGAAAGCATCAGCAACTTTGTTTATAGAATTAAAGACTTAAGCGATAAGCTTGGTGACATTGGTGAAAAAGTGTCTAGTAGCAATTTAGTAACTGTTGCTTTGAAGGGTTTAGTCCAAGACTATAAAGTATTTATTTCAGCACTCTCAGCTAGAAAAATGCCTCCTACATTTGATGAATTAGCTAGAATTTTTTTTCAAGAAGAAGAGAGAATGAAATTTTTTGAACTGGATTCAAATGATTTTGATTTGGCATTGATTTCAAGAGGTAAAAGATCATTCTGAGGGAGACCATGGGATAGGAACAGAGGCCGTTTTCAAGAAAAACAGAAAGGTATGACACATCCTGATTCTTATGTTAAGAGAAATATTGAATGTGATTATTGTGGAAAACCTATACATCTAGATAAATATTGCTATAGAAGAAAGAATCATGAATCAAATCAGAGACATAGAAGGCATAATGGAAATTTCATGAACAAAGACACTTTAGTTACTGATGGATTTAAAAATATTAAATTGTTTCTTTCTAATGTTGCATTGTCTGCTGAAACTGATGATGAGACTGCTTGGTTCATATATTCTGGGTGCAAAAGCTCATGTGACTTGTAATAAATAATGGTATGACAAATATTACGAGAAAACTGATGGCACACACATTTACCTAGGAGATAACAGATCACATAAATTCCAAGGCTATGGTGTAATAAGTGTGTACTTACCTAATGGAAAAATGAGACAGATTCATGATGTGATGTATGTTCCTGGTATTAAAAATAATTTGATATCTATTTCAACTATCACTGATAATAATTTAAAAGTGGAATTTGGTAAATTGGGGTGTATTGTGAAAGATGTTCAAGATCGCTACAGGGTTTTTTCTACAGGTATCAGGCTTGGTGGATTGTATAAATTGGATGTGACGATGAAGCATCATGTTGCATTGACATCCACAGCAACGTCAACAACAGAGTTATGGCATCACAGGTATGGGCACCTAAATTACAATGATTTATTGTTATTGCAAAGAAAAACAATGGTTGAAGGTCTTCCTGTTATGAAGTGTGAACATTTAGCATGTGAAGCTTGTGCACTTGGTAAGCAGCATAGAGAGGAGTTTCCCATTCATACAGAGAAATGACAATATGATATACTTGAATTAATTCACACTGATGTATGTGGACCTATGCAAACTAGGTCGCTTGGTGGTGCTTCCTACCTTCTTATTTTTGTTGATGATATATCTAGATATACATGGGTCTACTTCATATGAAGAAAAAGTGATGTCTTTGATTATTTTAAAGAATTCAGAACTTTGATTGAAAATCAAATAGGAAAATACATTAAAATTCTCAGATCAGATCAGGGTGGTGAATATAAATCAAGAACGTTCAACAGGTATTGTAAATTTCATGGGATCCAACAACAGTTCACAATACCCCATAATCCTCAGCAAAATTGTATTGCTGAGAGATGCAACAAAACACTGGTGGAGTGTTCTTGCAGTATTCTTCAAGGTAAAAACATTTCTAATGGTTTATGGGCAGAAGCCATTAATTTTTCTATTTATTTGAAGAATCGAAGTCCCACTAAGAAATTATCTTTTCAAACTCCTTTTGAGATTCTTTATGGTCATAAACCTGATGTCAGTCATTTAAGAGTATTTGGATGTACTTCCTTTGCAAATATTCCTAAGGATAACAGAAGAAAACTTGATGCAAATTCAATCAAGTGTGCTTTTATTGGGTATTGTACAGATCAGAAAACATATAAACTGTTTGATCTCAGTTCACATAAACTGTTTGCAAGTCGAGATGTGGTGTTTCATGAGAATGCTGATAAAAGTGATACAATGAATGATGTTTGGCATATATCTAATGATGATCATGTCAAAATTGATACTTTGGTTAAAAAAGAACAAGAACATGTACAGGTACAGGTTCAAGATCAGAATGAAAGCATCATGAGCACATCCAGCAGCAGTGATTCATCACGAGAGGAAGATTCACCTTAAAGCAAGAGAATCATGGATGGAACTCCAATAGGTATTGTAGAACCAAGAAGGTCAACCCAACAAACCCATCTTCCTGGAATGTATAGAGATTATGCCTTGATGTCTAATATTATGAATGTTGTACAACTAGCTGGTTATGAACAAGCTAAAGAGAATGAACAATGGAGAAATGCTATGAATGATGAATATGACTGTCTTATGAAAAATCAAACATGGGAATTAGTTGAACTCCCTAAAAACAAAGTTCCAATTGGAAGAAAATGGTTGTATAAATCTAAATTTAAAGCAGATGGTAGCATTGACAAATTTAAGGCGAGATTAGTTGCAAAAGGATTTTATCAACATGAGGGAATTGATTATGAAAATAATTTTGCACCAGTAGCTAAATTGAATACAGTTAGAGTACTGATTGCCTTAGCTACAAAACATAATTGGAATATATATCAATTGGATGTCAAATCTGCTTTTCTGAATGGTGATTTAAAGGAAGAAGTTTATCCGGTTCAACTTGAAGGGTTTGTCAAACAGGGACAAGAGCATCTAGTCTGCAGGTTAAGAAAACCCTTATATTGGTTGAAACAGGCGCCGAGATCATGGTATGTAAAGATTGATTCCTCCTTTCATCAGAATGGTTTTGTGAAAAGAAAAAATGATCCTAACATGTATGTTAAGAAAGATGAAGAAGGAAATGTTGCTTTAATAAATTTATATGTGGATGATCTCATTATCACAGGCAGTGCTTACAAGTTAATTGAAGAAACTAAAATTCAGTTCTCTCAGTAATTTGAAATGAAAGATCTAGGTGAATTGCATTACTATTTAGGAATTGAGGTATGGAAAGAGCCTGGTAAAACATTGATCACTCAAAGTAAATACACAAAGAAATTTTTTAAAAAGTTCAATATGAGTGATTGCAAAGCTATGTCAACTCCCTTAGAACATAATGCAATGTTGTACAAAGAAGATGGAACTAAAGATGCAAATGGAACTTTATATCGTCAGTTGGTGGGAAGTCTAATCTATCTCACCACTACCAGACCAGAAATTGCATACTCAGTCAGTATCCTTAGTCAGTTTATGGCTAAGCCTTCAGGAAATCACTATAACGTTGCAAGAAATTCTCCGATACTTAAAAGGAACAATCAATTTAGGTATTATGTATATTGATGAATCTGATGTTGCAATGACATGTTTTTCTGATTCAGATTGGGAAGGAAATCCTGATCACAGACGATCTACCTCTGGCTATGAATTTCATATAGGATCAAGGGTTGTGTCATGGAGTAGTAAGAAACATCCAACTGTCTTTTTATCATCAACAAAATCTGAGTACAAATATTTGACCAATGCCACCTCTGACGCTGTTTGGTTGAGGAGAATTCTTACAGATCTCGAAGAGGAGAAAAGTGGTTAAACATGCATAAATTTTGATAATCAAAGTGCTATAAAATTAGCACACGATCCAATATATCATGCCAGATCAAAACACATTGAGCTACAATACCACTTTATACGAGAGAAGATTGAATCAAATGAAATTGATTTAGTATTTTGTAATACCAAGGATAATATGGTTGATATCTTTACCAAGCCCCTTGGTAAACTCAAGTTTGAAGTTTTTAGAAGTAAATTAGGTGTTGTAGAAAATCCATTTCTCCATTAAGGGAGGATGTGAGAATAATCTAGAATAATGTAGAAATATTAGTGGTTATGGTTTGTTGAATGAGAGTTTTATAATTAGAGTTTAGTTCCACTAGTTCAGGATTGTTGCCCCAAACTTAGGAAGATTAGGTGAGTGCCTATGATATAAATATGTAACGTTGTCATTGAGCTAATTAAAAGTTGTGTGAACTCTGTCTCACGTTGTGTGTTGCATTTGCTATATTTAATTATATTAATGTGATTTAATTGAAATTATGAGTGCAAAATATTTAATTTAAAAATTAAAAAATGCTTTAAAGTTCCACATATTCATATATATTGTACCATGATTTAATGTAGGGGGATTGAATCCATGATAAATATTTATTTATTAATTCTTAAAAAAATATTAGTTACCATATTAGTATTTTGGTCACTTTTTCATTCTCGGGCATGACTTTTCTTTTGCTCACTTTTCCATTCTTGGACCTGCAAGTTGTGCTTCTATACACTTTGTACACTTTCTGGTCACTTTTCCATTCTTGAGAATGACTTTTCTTTTGGTTATTTTTGGGCCTGCAAGTTGTCTTTCTCTACACTTTTACACTTTCTAGTTACAACTTCCTTCATTATTTGTGATGCGATTGGGGGCTTCTAAATTAAAGAAAGAGGTGTAACAATAGCTATGGAGACAAATGTAAACGTAGGCGCTACTCTTTACGAATACATCCATTTTCCGATGTCATTGTCCTACGAAGTTTTTTCAGTATTTGAATTAGTTTTTAATATATCTAGGTATTGATAGTTACAATTATTTTTAATATATAATTAATTTCCTTATAAATTTATAGAAGAGTTTCAAGTCGTGCATATGGTTTAAGTAACTCTGAGAATATAAATGAGTTTGGGTTTAAACATATTTTAGTATAATGTTTTTTTTCTCATTTTAATATACGTAAGAATATAAATAGTAAAGAATAAAGTTTGTATCTATTTTTAATATTGAAATAATATTTTTGTACTTGTCATAACTTGGTTCCGCAGGTCCCTTTAGGGTGAATTAAGGCTTATTTTTTTTATCAATTTTGATTCTCCGGTTGAGTATATATTATTAATGTTGAGTATATTATTAATTATATTTTTATAAAATTATTTAATTTTAAATGTATAAAATATTGAAAATGATTAGTCTTTTAAATTGTGAATATTTTTAGATAGTTATGATAAAGTTATATGGATTTTAATTTCTCATTTTTGGCTTACAAACATTTAAAAAAATATAAATATTTATAAATAAAATTTATATATATATCTATATATATATATATATATATTCAATTATTTTAAAATGATTTAGGTTGATTGGAATCTCAATCACTTAAAATTTTTAAAAATAGATCAAATTGTATTCTTTTATTACTAGTGAGGGACTATAGGTAAACTTGCATTAAGTGTGCATTATTTCACTATGTTTTTGCTATTTTAAGTAAAGTTTTTGGAAAATGCTTAATATTTCTATTTTTGCATAAATAAATAAATAAAAAATAGGATGTTCAGTAAATGCTATTTCTAATTTATGATTGTCTAGGGAAGCTCTTATGGGACATAATTCCCCTAGTGGAGGGAAATTTATGTTCATTTTTTTCCAATGCCTCATAATCCAATTTAAAATTAAAATAAAAGTAATTTTGTGAGTCCTTATTGTGATGGTGAGTGCATTTCCATTGTCACTATTATGTTAGCACTCTCATCAATGACGCGCGAATTGATGCAGTTGTAGGACATTGCTATGTTAGTGTTATGTTCAAAGGTGCGAGAATTGATGTGATTGCAAGTTGTTTACATAGGCCCCATGGGGGTCTAAAAATATATTGAATTAACATTATTATGTTTCCTTGTGCAGAGGATAGAGTATGTGCGGGAGAGTTGGGGTATTTTGCATAACGAGCGTGATACTAATGAATAATGCAATAATTGGTACAATTTTGTTGTGAGAAACGTTTACTGTGCAGAGGATGATGTATACATAAGAGAACCATGGCACTTTGCATAAAATGGGGTGCTAAATAAATTGTGTTTTCAATCCGTGTGAAAAAAAATGTTGTGTAGTAAAATGAATGTGTGAAAGTATTTGAGTTTTTAATTATTATTTAGGAAAATTGTTTGCAACTACGAAAGTAGTTGTACGAAGGTGGTTGTACAGATCTAGTTGTTGATGTGGTTGCAAGACAATGTTATGTTAATGATCTGTTCAATGATGTGAGAATTCATGTGGTTGTAAGTTGTTTTCATACGCTTGGGGGGAGGGGGTGTGAAAAAAAGTTTAATTAATATTATTATGTTTCCTTGTGTGGAGTACAATGTATGTGCGCAAGAGGTAGGGTCCTTTGCATAGTGAGCAATGGGGTAGTTTTTTGAAATGTTTACTGTATGGAGGATGGAGTATGTGCGGTAGAATCAAGGTATTTTCCATTGTCGGGGGTGCAAAATATACTATGTTTCCAATTTGTGTGAAGAAAAATTGTTTTGCGGGAAAGAAAATTTGTGGAAGGTTGTCTTTTCTCTAATTATTATTCAGGAAGATTTTTTGCAACTACGGAAGTAGTTGTACGAAGGTGGTTATACGAAGCCTATTGTTTGGAGGTATCATGTGCAGAGTTTCAAATGTCAACGACTAATCAAAAGTCATTAATTGGTGTTGAAGAAAATGTGTGGATGAAGTTGTGCGGAGGTTCTTGTGAGTGTGCAGATGTTATGTCACAATTTTTTGCAAAGTTCACTAAAATAATAAATATAAAAATCCATTTGTTAATTCTTATTTAGTGAAATATTTCATAATGTATAATCACTAATTAATATAAATTTTGAATGTAAATCAGTAAGGGTGTTATTGAGTGTGGAAGTAGTTGTGTGGATGAAGTTGTACAGAGATGATTGTGTGTGCGTGGTGGTTATGAAAAGAAAAAATCCATGTAAAAAATTTATGTGGAACGAGGGAAGTGGAGAGGGGTATTTTAATTATAATGTTTTTTATATTAGTTTTACTATTAATATTTTTTGCAGGTTGTAGGAGTGCATACATGAAATATGGAAATATTTCTGCACAAAATGGACTGTGTTGTTCTGAGGTAGCCTGTGCAGAGAACAAATGCTTCATGCCTACGATATCTGGGATCTATATTTATTAATATCAGTTTCAAATGTCAATGAATGATAGAATGCAATTTTTGGGTCAAGAGGTGGTTGTGCATAAGAGCCTTTTGTGCATAAATGCATTTTCTTTACAGATTTGCGAGCATGCATGTGTGTTATGTTGAAAGTGTATGAGAATCATGTTTATATATTTGATGTTTTGTTGCTTATGTGGTTTTATGAATGCACAAGAAGATGTTTAGTCAGTGAATTGAATGTTGAAATGACATGTATTTACCTATAGATCTATTTTCTATTAATCACAGGATACACATTTGTACAATGAAAAATCTGTATGGCGATTTTATCATTCTAATATATTTTAGACAAAGAATAGTGGTAGGTGGAGATTTCTATGGAAAGGAGAATACAAATATTTGCAAAAACAAGTATAGTGAGGGGGAAAATGATATTTATAGTGATACATAAAACAATGGGGTGTGCAGCATTTTTTTTTGTAAACTTTGCTCAAGATATTGCAGTATTGTCCAAACTTCTGTAAATTTGAGCTTGGATGATAGTAGTAGTGCAAAGATACAAAATTTGTACAATAACATAATATTCTAGGTTGATTCACCTTTTCCAGTTTCCTGTTCGTATTGGAAAATACTGCAAGTTGTTGGTTCTCCAAGATTTTATCTATAATACTCTGCAATATTCTACAAGACTTGATTTTCTATATACTACTCTACAAATTTTTCTTTAAAATACTGTGAGAAATGACTATTTCAAGTTATTTGTAAATGAAATTTGGTTTTTTTTATAAATTAATGGGGAGAATTTGTCAATTTGATTCATCATAATATGTAAATTTACTATTTTGTGGTTATTATTGATAGTTTTACGAGTTTTTAATTTTAGTAATTAAATTCTTTTTGTATCTATGCAGAATAAGGTTTTCACTGCATCATAAATGTGTCAAATTTTGCAAGATATAGTTGTGTTAGGTTATTCGTAAATCAAATTTTCTTCAATTTTACAAAGTAGTGAGAACGATTGTCAAGTCGATTCGTCGTATAGTGTACCTGAATACGTGTTGGCATAATATATATTTGTGAATGTCCTTTTGTAATTTACTATTTGTAGCTATTATTGATGTTATTCTCTATGAAGGTTACAATTCCGTCTGAATAACAAAATCCTCTATGGGATCAAGTGAAAAAATCAAATAAATCCAATGCTAGGAGTGTTTGAGTAATTTTTTTATGGATGATATGGATTCGAAACTATCAAGAATCTCTGACGGACCGAAAATTATGAACCTTGAGAGTTGTCAACAAAATTTAAATTTTCTTTTTGCTTGGTTATTTAAAATTGTTGCAAAAATTTCCATCGTTTTCGATGTAAATTTATGGTCTTGTTAGTCTATGACATTATTGATAGCTTCATGGGTATTCAAAAGTGACCAGAAAAATGAAGGAAATTTGAGTACGTTTTTGATAAATTACGGTGCTAATTTTTTGTAATTTGAGGTTACCCTTGTGAATTTTCATGATCTTGTGTTTCAATTAGGTGTAAACGGTCATGTTATTATTTTTTATTTAGGAAACCAAAAAAAAACAAAAAGAATAAAAAAATTATTTGCAGTGATTTTTTTGAGTATCGACAAAATTTCCAATGAGATTTTTGATGATGTTAAATCCATTTCCACTGTTACAAAAAATTATTCAAACACTTGTGTTGTTCGGTTTCACTAAATCAATAAAATAAAAATAGTGATTTTTATCCATGTTGACGAACTTACTGGTTTGATAGACAAGATCTATTATTGCATATTGTAAATTTTTATTTATTATGGAACATATATCAATGATCTTAAAGCATGAGGAAAGTATGAAGTAAATACATATGATTCTTTTGGAATTTCAAAAAAAAATCTTATTGTTGTCTGTAAAAGTTGGCTTTTTTATCTTCAATTTCTATTTATTCAGAGCATTGTGCGTAATCATTTTTAGCATGAGTGAAAGTAAAAGTCAATGTTTTTTAAGAAAATAGAGAATTGTGAAGTGAAATGAGATTTGAATACATTATTCATTAACAAATGTTTTTCCCCTACAAACAAAAAATGGGTAACATGCGAGGGAAATATGTTATTTCCAGTGATAAGGTTACCTCACTTGCTGAGATCGGTGATATATTTTAATGGTCGAAAAATTATGAGTGAGACATGAATATGTCAATGGAAGAGAAAACATGTGACAATATTTGAAGTATCGGATCAACGAATGATGGGTGTCATGTAGATTCTTTGATTTCAAAGAAATTGTTTATCTATGTGCAAATAATTTTGATTTTAGAGAGAGGGAAATTAAACTAGGAGTGATAAAAGTTTCTTTGAATCCCAATGTATTCAGATTCTATTCAAGTACTACAATCCAAAAAGAGTTTAGAATTGTCTATTGCAGATGGTTTCCTGGAGGAAAACGAGAACGAAATTTACATTCTGTGTGACTTCATTCCTACAACTTCTGAGGTTCGTTTCGATCTGTATCTTGTAGATTTTATTTATTTACGAAACCATTTATGGATTTCTATTGGCTCTTTTATTTTTTCCATGTTGATGAACTTACTGATTTGATAGACAATATCTATTATTGCATATTGTAAATTTTTATTTCTTACGAAACATAGATCAATGATCTTAAAGAAGGAGGAAAGTGTGACGTAAATGCATAGGATTCTTTTGGAACTTCAAACAAAATTATTATCGTTGTCTGTAAAAGTTGGAACTTTTATCTTCAATTTCTATTTATTCAGAGCATTGTGTGTAATGGTTTTTAACATGAGTGAAAATAAAAGTCAATATTTTTTTAAGAAAATAGAGAATTGTGAAGCTAAATGAGATTTGAATACATTATTCATTAACAAATGTTTTTCCCCTACAAACAAAAAATGGGTAGCAGATGAGGGAAATATGTTATTTGCAGTGATAAGGTTACCTCACTTTCTGAGATCAAAGATATATTTAAATGGTAGAGAAATTATGAGTGAGACATGAATATGTCAATGGAAGAGAAAACAGGTGACAATATTTGGAGTACCGGATCAAAAAATGCTGGGTGTGATGCAGAGTATTTGATTTCAGAGAAATTGTTTATCTATGTGCAAAAATTTTTGATTTTAGACAGAGGGAAATTAAACTAGGAGTGATAAAAGTTTCTTTGAATTCCAATGTATTCATATTATCATTCAAGTACTAGAATCCAACAAAAGTTTAGAATTGTCTATTGCAGATGGTTTCCTGGAGGAAAAAGGAAATAAAATTTACATTATGTGGGACTTCATTTCTGCAAGTTCTGAGGTTCCTTTCGATATTTATCTTGTAGACTTTTTTTGTTTAGGAAACCATATATGGATTTCTGTTGGCTCTTTTCTTGTGTAGTAGGGCTAGAAGTTACATCACATTTCCTTAAATGCATTTTTTTATGTGCTTTATGATACTTACAAAAATAATTCTATTTTGATCATTTAGGCTTATGTCATTTCGAATGAACTAGTTGTCAAGTTACATTCATTACCCAAGAAAAATGGTTTCTTTATGATATTATTATGTGAAAACACTTCCCGTGTCAAGGAATGTGTTTGATGGGTTGCCCTATAATCCCATATTCAAGTTTCACGAGGAACCGATGTAGTTCTAGTATCATATATTGTGGAACATGAAGCTTCCTAAATTTTTTGCTTAATTTAGGATGTGTTTGTGAGGCAAGTGTTTTCCGTGGTAACTAGATAAGGGCCTTCTCGAATATCTGTAGAGGTTGAGGTTTTCTTACTTCGTAAGGGATAATATAGGGAAAGAGAAATTGATACGGTTGCATATATTTATGGTTTTGAAGACAAGCCATTTTTTTTTCCAACCATTTTTCTAGATAGATATTTTTTTGTTGAAGTATATAGGAAATATTGTCATTGGTTATCTACATTTGAACATAAAAAGAAGATAATTTATTTCATTTCCATTTACTATTAGAAAGGTGACTATGAAGAGTATGACTCACGCTCTTTTTTTTGCAAAGTGTCTGGATGCTTTCAACCTAAGTGAATCTAAAACTATTAAAGGATTTGATAGAGGAAGAATTTTCACGGAATACCTAGATTCTATGAGATACAAGAACTTGTTTCGGAGAAGTAGAGAGAAGAGTGAGGAAAACCATAGCATATAAAAAAATATCAAAAACCACTATGTTGATGGTGTTGTAAATTCAACCAATGGGTCTCCCTGATGTCAAGTCCCAATTAGGCCTCACACCATTTGGAATAGGAGCTCCATATAGAGTATCGGTCATGTTTCCATGTATTCTTATACATTTTCCTTGGATATAACTGTCAAAAAGTTATAGGAACGTGTGTATACCTTCAAAAATAAAGAAGGTGTGTTTGGTGATTGTTCAGTAGTAAGTGTGTCAAATTTATTATATTGCAAAGGGAAAGAGTAAAGTTATTCTATTAGTCGTGAATCTACCTCCCATGCATCAATACAATTTTCTAAAGAAAGAATCGGAGCATATTGCAACACATCACATGTCACATTCGCTTCATGATTTTTTTCTTGTTATGTGTTTCCTTCTTTTCCCTTCCGAGACTTACAATATTTCTTTAGGTGTCCTTTCCTCCCGCATTTCTAGCACACTATCCCCGATCTGGACTTCAATCTACCTTTCCTTGATTTACTGTGATATCTTGTGCTCTTTCCTCTTTCCATTTTTCTTCCCCTAGTCTCTTCACTCAAATTATTACTCGATGTCTCACCAGATATTTTCTGTTGCATTTCCTCACTAAGGATAACACTGAAAACAACATCAAACTTTAAAGTACTAGATCTAGAGACAAAGTTACTAATGGCCATAACTAAACCATTCCATCTTTCTAGCAATGGGCATAGAAATAACAGAGCCCTAACTTCATCATCAAATTTTACCCCTACATAACTTAACTGAATAGTAATCATATTAAATTCATTTAAATGGTCAAAAAAAGATCCACCCTTCGACATTTTCATATTAAATAAATGTTTCATAAGAAATACCTTATTTGAGGCTGAGTTTTTTTATATAGTTTGGCCAATGTCATCATTAAACCCTCTATTGTTATTTCCTTCCAAATATTAAAGGCTATCAACACCTCTAGGCACAATTGTATTGTTCCAAGTGCCTTTCTATTGGGAATCCCCCATTCTTAGTTTGTCATACTCACCAACTTCTTCTTTTTTCCACCTAATCGTAGCTACATATATTTCTAATATAGATAATCTTCCATCTGCATATTCCACAACGGGTAGTTTTGGACGTTAAATTTCTTGACCCTAAACTTACCATCTTCCACCATTTCTCCCACTCGAACCGAGAACCCTTATTTCCTATGAGTTTATATGCCAAATAGACCTTCGACTCTGATACCAATTGCTAAAAAATTATATATTACAGAGAAATGGAACACATAAAAATATGCAGAATTAGAAACATAAAAAACATATAAAACAAGAGAGACACATATATATGTGGTTCACCTAGCTTCGGCTATGTCCATGGAGAAACAACCAGTCCTTCCTTTATATTATCCAGCAAAAATAAGAGACACATTCTATAGCAGATCCTCTATAATATCCTCTACTCTCTCACACAGTCCCCCTTTCTCTTTCTCACTCCGAATACACTCTCAACACATAGCCACAATATAATTCCCTCATACAACAATGGGGTTTCCTTCAAGGGAGAAAAAACATAAATTAAACATAACTTCTACCGTTAGATATCCGCCTAATGAATGGCCGAGATTGAATACGAAATTACAATATTTTACAAGGAAATTTTACATATATTTTTAGCGTCTAGGGCATTTCCCACAGACCTCATAGGCGGGGTGGATGCCCCCTCCCCCCCCACCATGAACCCTCGTGAGAGGACTAGTCCCCCCCCCCCCCCCGTGTGGAGCGTGTACAACCTTCCTGGGGTATACATCCGACTGAAAAAAAACCTTTAAATCAGGATGATAATCAGTCTCCACACCAAAAAAATGTGTGTATATGGTGTTTTGTATGTATTTTTTGTGTGTATATTTCAGCTACAGTGTTATATATAGCTGGTTTTATGTACATGTTGGATATACATGGTTGTGTACATATCATATCATGCACTTTTGTGTACATATAGTGCTATGTCCATGTTGTATATGTGGTTCTATGTACATATGGTGTTGTGTGCATGTTGTACATGTGGTGATATGTACATATGGTGTTGTGTGCATGATTGTACATGTGCTTTTATGTGAATTTTGTGTTGTCTACACGTTCTACATGTGGTGCTATGTGTAGGCGGTGTTGTGTACATGTCGTTCATATGGTGATGTTTACATGTTGTGTTGTGTACAAATTTTGCAGGTGCTGCAGTGTGCATGTGGCATTGTGTGCACATTGTGCGGGTGGTGTCATGTACATGTGATACTGTGTACATGTTGTGCAAGCGGTGTTGTGTACAAATGGTACTTTCTACATGTTACACATGTCAACTGTTGTATATGTGGTATTGTGTGCATGTCATGCATGTTGTGTTGTGCACGTGGTATTATGTGCATGTTGTATTGTGTACATGTAGTACTAGGTATGTTCATTATGTAGTCGTGGTGTTGTGATAAGCATATGTGTTGTGTTTTATGCTGCATGTAGGTGTATGTATTATGTTGTGTCAAACATTGGGTGTAGGTGTGTGTATTGTGTGTTAGGTGTAGGTGCATGTATTGTATGGTGTTTTATGTCATGTGTGGTTGTATGTGTGTGATGTGTATTTTATGTATGTGTATGTGATTAAAGAGACGCAAAAGAATTGGGTTCTTTCCGGGTGTGGCGAATGATCAGACGTGTGTAAAAAAGGACAAAGTAAGAAGTAAGGATCGATGAAGGATAAGTATCAGTATTTTATTTCAGTTTTATTGTGCACACGATCTATGATTCTGAATTATGATGGTCACATGTGATTTATGATTATGGGTGATGATGATTACACGTGATTCATTATTTTAATCTATGATGGTTTTGTTTTGATTTAACTAGATGTGATATGTTTACACATGATGATTTGGTAAAAAAATAGTTTGACTTGTTGTGACAAAAAGTGAACATAATTATAGGTGTACTTGATTGATGAGATGCCAATGAGGTATGATTTGAATTTATTTTGTTTATTTTGAAGCTTATGGAAATTTTGTGCTTGGTACAGGAAGTCATCTAATGCCCAGTTTAGGATGGTTGAAACCAACTACGAGAATTCGTAGCGTCAGTGAAAAAAATTAGAACAAGCAAAAATATACCAGTAAAGCTCTTTAGCAACAGGGCAATTGTGGGACAATGGTACCCAATAGTGTCCATTGATTTCCATGAGCATGTTATGAACAATATGATTTTTTTAGCTAGGTATATGCCTTTTTTGTTGGAAATACGATGAGAGGAAACCTTGCGAAGGGAGGGGTCACCCATGGGACTATCTAGTAGAGAAGGGTATGCTCGCAGAACATGGAAGGTGTGTGACTTCAAAGAAGGGGTTACTGGATTTCCTAATGGACTGTGTAGCAGAGAAGGGAAGGCCGAGGATGGATTTTTTTTTTTCATTAACATTGCGAGATGAAATTAGATTCACATTGGGAGTGTTCCATGAAAAAATGATTTGATAACTGTTCATTGAGAGGAAATGTGGTGTAGGATTGCAGCGCTAGACATTAGATACAAATTTGGCTTTCGCAGTGGATTCTGGACTCCTTAGGAAGGAAGTCGAGCATGGTATTTATTTGAGGGTGTAGTTGTGAGCCTCTGGATTTCCTTGTTGGTTAAGAAAATGTGGATATGTATATATTATTGTAAATATTGTATCAAGATTGATTTATAAAGCTCCATAGACAGTATGTTTATATATATGGTTGTTATTGTAAATACCGTAATGAATTGTGTTATAAAGCTCAAGTAAGTGGTATGCTTTTCATGTTTTCAACAATAGTCATTGTAAATACTGCAACGAGCTATTTTATAAAGCTCCATGGTCAGTATATTTTTCTTTCAGTAGCCTTGTTGGTTGTAGGTGTCATTGAACACTGAGGACTGTGTTTTCCCAAAGGGGGGGGGATTCTATAAGAGCCATGGTTAGAAATCCATGTAAAAAGCTAGAAAACCAACATCATGGGACACATATTCCAAGTTGAATGGTGGGAAAAACATCCTGACAGGTGTTCATTTGGCTTATTTTGGCTAAGGAAATTGGAAAAGGCAATGAAAAAGGCTTTGAAAAGGCACGAGGCATTAATTGGCATTTTATTTATGAAAATAAAGGAAAATGGGAGAAAAGGAATGTGAAATGTCACAAGTTTCATGTGAGGAATAAAATGAAGGAAAATAATGTAAAATGAAAAAAATAGACACCTCATTGATAAAAAGGCTTCTGAGTATCAGTTGGAAAGCTTTTTCTCTAAAATTTTGTTAGTTCTATGGTGGATATCTCTTCTATTATCTCTCTCATAATATTGGACACTTATATTTTCTTGGAGCACTCTTGGAGGAGTGTAGCATATGTGGGATTTGGAGAAAGAAGGCAAATGAAAGGTAGGAAAGGATAAGAGGACATCCGGATCAGCGGCTATAAGTAGATTTATTTACACGTATTGAGTTTCATGTATAGTTTTCTTGGTTGCTGAATCATGCGTGGTACATACATGGGGTTTCTTGGTTATGATATGTCATTGGCATGGAATATTTCTTGGATTGATATGGTGGAAATACTGAGAGGGGGGGGGGGGTGAATCAGTATTCCTTTCAATTAGAGTATTAGTTAATCTTCAATTATTATCAGTGTTTGCAAAATGATAGTAGCAAATAAGATAAACACAAATGCACATAGTTTTTAAGGTCGAAACCCACTTCGGGACAAAAATCACCTAATGCTTTTCTAATAATTCGTTAATATTCAAATCCAATTGAAAATAAAGCTCCAACTTCCTAGAATCTAGAAAAGCATTCTTCTCCAGCTCCCACTGGATGGACGCTCCAATTCCCGTGATTCTTCAGTAGTCAAATGAACGAATGCCCCAACACCCAATGAGCTACAACTCACCCTAGTACCACCCTACCACCCTATATAAGAATAAAAGAGGAATGGACTCCCGTACCAAGGAAAATGGTCCACTTTACAATGATATAGAATGATGTAGAAGAAGAATATATACTAGACCATAACCCCAAATTTGACACAACCACCTAATGATGATCCTAGACCTCCCAACACTGCCTCTTCAAGCCTTGGTAGATAAACACTAGTACAATTTTTACAATAATGTATTTACAATGACTAAGTACAACGGTACCTTTACAATGATTGTATGCAGTGCTGCCCACTTAAAGACTTCATATGATGAACTTATTGTTGTTGTTATGCACCTTGGTTGCTACTCTTGTCATGGTACCCTCTGCTGCACCTTTCTTTGCTTTGCTACCATAGAAAGTATGGTCTTTTCCAACCCTTGACAACACATGATCTAGCTTTTTCTTGCCTTCTAGGAGCTCGATATTGAATCTGGTGTCTCTCTGTTATTTCAGATCCTCAATATATGATTTTCGGTCCTGTAGTAGTCCCCTCAGTCATCCTTCCAATTACACAGGTCTGAACCAATTTGGATTCTTCAATAGAGATTTATACCCAATCTCTCACAATTCCCTAATTATGGATTTTTTCAGCAAAGCGCACTTGTACGGCGTGCCACATGTCACTATTTATTCATTTGGCTCTAAAATTGACAGAGAGAAAAGTAAAGACTGTGCACTATCTGCTACTTTTAGTGGAATTCCAATCCGATACTCAGAGAGAGAGTTATAAAGAATTTACCAAGGTCTCTTCTTTGAGATGAATTTCAGGAGCCTGCAAAAGCCCTAAATTCTACAGATCATATCTCCAAAAATATTGCGCACCTTGATCTAAAATTTTTACAGCTGCCTCCTCAGGATTTCAGCTTCGCCTCATAAAACTTTCAGTTTCTAAACCTTCGTAGAGAAAAATTTAGAGCACAAATTCCACGATGACCTGTTTCAGATGGCTGAATCCCTTACCTAAGGAGGAAATGAAGATCACAATTTATATAAATTCTTAAGATTAGAGGGGCTTCAACAAGTGAACATGGGAGGGATTTTAGGAGCTTAAAAAATATTAATTATGACTTTTCAATGACCCATGCCCCAAACCCATGGGGTTTTATCCCACTAACTCGGGGTACAAACTTCAAACATGAATATCTCTCAAACCGTGAAGAATTACATGGCGTGCCATATATCAACAGAAACATATCGACAAATAGAAACCATAAAAAGCATTATTGACCCAGAATATATTAATTTGGTAGGTCAAAATTCCTGTGCAATATTGGGTTAGCCCTTGGTGCTGCTTGGGTTGACATTAATAACAACCACTGATCAACAATCTCCCCCTTTGGCATTGATGGCAACAAAAGTACTCCCCCTGCGATCATGACACCTCTTTCTACAACATTCTCTCCCCCTTTGACATCAATGGAAAAGGGTAACTCCCCCTGAAACACAACCATTCTGTGGACCTATACACACTTCCACTCCCCCTAACACACAACTATCATGCAGACCTGTAATCTACTTCCACTCCCCCTTTATATTATGAAAAAGGAAAATCTAAAGAGAATTTGGGAGAATCCCAAGCTTCTGGCGAAGATATTCCAATGCTGGTGAATAATTAATATGTGATTAGTTTGGTGCTGCTTGGAATATTGCTACTTGTTCACTTTCTTGCATAACATCTAGCTGGGAGGATGTTACATATAGAAGACTACTAATCATAGATCTGTACAACCTTTGATCCACATCCTTAGATGAGTCGTCTATGCTCAATTTGCAACCTGTTACCATTGGAGTAAGGATGGGTTTACACTATTCCATTTTAAATTTCTTGAGCATTTCCTTGATGTACTTGGATTGACATATAAATATTCCTTTCTCTTGCTGAGATATTTGAAGCCCTAAGAAGTATGTCAACTCACCAAATAAAGACATCTCGAAATCACTTTGCACCTTTGTAGCAAACTTCTTACTTAGTTGATCATCATTGCTACCAATTATTGTATCATCCTCTTTAGCTATTAGACATGCTTTGGTTGCTTCATCCATAACATATATGTCGTTTGGAGCTTGACTTGCTGTAGCCACAATTTCACCATACACGCCTTTCTTGATTTCACATTTCGTGGAGTTAAATAGTATTGTGTGTTCTTGATCAAATATTTGTCCAACACTGAGTAGATTGTGATTCATGTTTTCAACCAATAGAACATTCTTGGCTAGAGCATCTTTGCTTTCGAGAGTGACAGTACCTGATTCTATAACATTTCAAGATCCATCATTTCCAAAGGATACGGTTCTGTCCTTCTTCTCTTTCAGAGATACAAATTTATTTCTATCTCCAGTCATATGCATTGGACAACCGCTATCAACATACTACGCATCTTTGTTCTTTTGAGCCTTGAAAGTGAGAGCACAATTATCATTCTTCTTCTTCTTCTATGTTTGTTCATTCTGTGGCTTCGAAGATTCTTTTGGAGGATTTTCAAGTCTATAGTCTTTGGCTATGTGTCCAAAGTTTCGACATTTGTAACGTTCAGTATTATTTCTTAAATGTTCAAATCTATTGATGTTTACCTGCGCCCTGGGAGGTTCATATTTGATAGATCTCCTGGAATTGTATTCGTTCTTAGGGTATGTGCTACATTATATAGCTTTATGACCAAATTTTCCACATGAATAACAGTAGCCATAAAAAATATGCTGGTACCTAGAAGGAAATTTTCATCAAGGAATTGTCCTCCAAGGTTGTTCTTGCGAATCTTCTCCAATGAAGTCTACATGCATGTTAGATATCATAGGTTCATTGTATTTTGTTGTAGAATTTCCTGCTTCTTCATATTTGTAACCGATGCTAGTTTTGTCGTTGTAATATCGTTGATTGTTGATGAGTTCTTCCAATGCCCTTGAGCTGTTGGCATAGTTTTGGATAGTTTTTCCTTTCTTCACTTCCTCACGTAGAGAAACTACTTTGGCTTCTAATTCTTCCCTTTCTTGGTTGCTTTCTTCCAACTTCTTTTGAGGTGATTCTTCAATGCATTTGTGTTCTTTAACTTCAATTTTGAGACCTTGAACTTGTTATTCAAGAGTATTGGAACAAATCTTCTCCGCCTTGAGATCTTTTATAAGCTTGATTTCTTCGTCATAAAATTATTCTATGGTCCTCCCTTCTTCTTCGTTGTTTTATACCTCTTGTTTATTGTGCTTGGATTTATTATGCTTGGCCATAAACAATACTCTCTCATTGGCTTCTTCTTTACTGTCATTGTCTTCATCGAATGATGAGCTATCTTCTTTAGAGAGAAAGTTCCTTTTGGATCCTTGCTCGTTGAATTTCTTAAAGCCTTTCTTTCCTTTTGAGTTTTCATTAGTTCTGTTTGGACATTTTGCTGCAAAATGCCCAACCTCATTACAACTGAAACATATTAATGGAAGTTTACCTTTGTATTGTCCCTTACAAATTTTTAGTTTTCTCATGAAATAAGCATATTTTTCATCTGAAATACCTTCTTCATCGTCTCCATTTTCTTCACACTTGTAGGTGCATGTCATTTCAATTGAAGGTTGTTTTTCCTTATTGGTTTTCTTAGATGCAATGAATGTAGTTTCTAGTTTTGAAGTACCCTTTTCTTCATCAAGTTTCATTTCATATGCTATGAGAACTCCATGCAATTCTTCCTTGCTGAGTTTGTCCAGATTTGCACTGTATTGTAAGACCGATACCTTTGGGTTGAATCTCCCTGGTAACGTTCTAATAATCTTCTGTATAATAGTCTTCTCGTCAACTGGCTCTCCCAATCCTTCCAGAGTATTGGTTATTTCATCAACCTATTGGAAGTATGTAGCAATGTTGCAATCTTCTTTCATTCTGAGTTGCTCAAAGTTTGCTCTATAAATTTGAAGCTTTGCTTCTTTGACATTTGAGTCACCTGCATATATATTCTCAAGCTTTTACCATACATTTGTGGCAGTTTTACAACCCAACACCTTATGATAAGCAGATTCAATACGTCCACTGATAATAATATTCTTTGATTTGCATCATTTACCAAATTCTTCTTACCGTGTTCATCCGCGGTTGATGTAAATCCATTTTGAAAAGTGTCCCATACTTCATAACCTTGCACCAAGAGATAGACCTCCATTCTTCCTTTCCAGAGTGCATAATTATTTTCATTGAATAGAGGTACACCATTATTGGTATGCTCCATGAACTCCTTCAGTGATAGCGCTATTGGGAACGAGCTCGTGCAATTGTTGGAAATGCGAGAGGGGGGGGGGGCGATGAATAAGTATTTCTTTCAATTAGAGCATTAGATAATATTCAATTATTATTAGTGTTTTTACAATGAGAAGAAAACAAGAGGAACACAAATGCACATAGTTTTTAAGGTGGAAACCCACTCCGAGACAAAAACCACCTAATGCTTTTCTAATAATTCTTTAATATTCAACTCCAATTGAAAATAAAGCTTCAAATTCCTAGAATCTAGAAAATAATTCTTCTCCAGCTCCCACTAGATGGATGCTCCAATGCCTGAGATTATTCAGTAGTCAACTAAACGGATGCCCCAACATCTAATGAGCTAAAACTCACCCTAGTACCACCCTACCACCCTATATAATAATAAAAGAAGAATGGACTGTCGTACCAGGGAAAATGGTCCACTTTACAATGATATAGAATGATGTAGAAGAAGAAGATGTACTAGACCATAACCCCAAATTTGACACAACCACCTAATGATGATCCTAAACCTCCCAACACTGCCTCTTCAACCCTTGGTAGATAGACACTAGTAAAATTTGTACAATAATTTATTTACAATGACTAAGTACAATGATACCTTTACAATGATTGTATGCAGTGTTGCCCACTTGAAGACTTCATATGATGAACTTCTTGCTGCTGTTATGCACCTTGGTTGCTGCTCTTGTCATGCTACCCTCTGCTGCACCTTGCTTTTCTTTGCTACCATAGAAAGTATGGTCCTTTGCAACCCTTGACAACACATGATATAGTTTTTTCTTGCCTTCTAGGAGCTCGATATTGAATCTGGCATATCTCTGTTATTTCAGATCCTCAATATATGATTTTCGGTCCTATAGTATTCCTCTGAGTCATTTTTCCAATAACATGGGACTGACCAAATTTGGATTCTTCAACAGAGAGTAATACCCAATCTCTCAAAATGCCCTAATTATGGACTGTTTGAGTAGAGTGCACTTGTACGGCATGACATGTGTCATTTTTTTTCTTCATTTGGCTCTGAAATTGACAGAGAAAAAATAAAATACTGTGCACTATCTTCCACTTTCTATGGAATTCAAATCTGATACTCACAGAGAGAGCTATGATGAATTTACCAATGTCACTTCTTTGAGATGAATTTCAGGAGCCTGCAAAAACCCTGACTTCCACAGATCATATCTCCAAAAATATTGCGCACCTTGATCTAAAATTTTTACAGCCGCTTCCTCAAAATTTTGGCTTCACCTCATAAAAATTTTAGCTTATGAACCTTTGTATAAAAAAAGGTATAGCGAAAATGCCATGATGACCTGTTTCATATGGTTGAATCCCTTACCTAAGGAGGAAATGAAGATCACAATTTATATAAATGATTAAGTTGAGAGGGCTTCAACAAGTGAACGTGGGAGGGATTTTAGGAGGTTAAAAAATATTAATTATGAATTTTCAATGACCCATGCCCCAACCCCATGGGATTTTAGCTCACTAACTCGGGGTACAAACTTCAAACATGAATATCTCTCAAACCGTGAAGAATTACATGGCGTGACATATATCAACGGAAACATATCGACTAGTAGAAACCATCAAAAGCATTATTGACCAAGAATATATTAATTTGGTAGGTAAAAATTCCCATGAAATATTGGGTTAGCCCCTGGTGCTGCTTGCGTTGACATCAATAACAACCGCTGATCAACAATCTCCCCCTTTGGCATTGATGGCAACACAAGTACTCCCCCTGCGATCATGACACCTCTTCCTACAACATTCTCTCCCCCTTTGACATCAATGACAAAAGCTAACTCCCCCTGAAACACAACCATCCTACGGACCTATACACACTTCCACTCCCCCTGACACACAACTGTCCTGCAGACCTATAATCTACTTCCACTCCCCCTTTATATTCTGAAAAATAAAAATCTAATGAGAACTTGGGATAATCCCCAGCTTCTGGCGAAGATATTCCAATGCTAGCGAATATTTAATATGTGATTCTTTTGGTGTTGCTTGGAATCTTGTTACTTGTTCACTTTCTTGCATAACATCTGTTCGGGAGGCTGTTACATATAGAATAGTACTAATCATAGATCTATACAACCTTTGATCCACATCCTTAGATGAGTTGTATATGCTCAACTTGCAACCTATTACCATTGGAGTAAGGATGGGTTTGCAATCTTCCATTTTAAATTTCTTGAGCATTTCCTTGATATACTTGGCTTGAAATATAAATATTCCATTCTCTTGCTGAGGTATTTGAAGCCCTAAGAAGTATGTCAGCTCACCAAGTAAAGACATCTCGAAATCAGTTTGCACCTTTGTAGCAAACTTCTTACTTAGTCGATCATCATTGCTACCAATTATTGTATCATGCTCTTTAGCTATTAGACATGCTTTGGTTGCTTCATCTACAACATATATGTCGTTTGGAGCTCGACTTGTTGTAGCCACATTTTAACCATATATGCCTTTCCTGATTTCACATTTTGTGGAGTTGAATAGTATTGTGTTTCCTTGATCACACATTTGTCCAACACTGAGCAGATTGTGATTCATGTTTTTAGCCAATAGAACATTCTTGGCTAGAGCATCTTTGCTTCCGAGAGTGACAGTACCTGATCCTATAACATTTGAAGATCCATGATTTCCAAAGGACATTATTCCATCCTTCTTCTCTTTCAGAGATACAAATTTATTTCTATCTCCAGTCATATGCGTTGAGAAATCGTTATCAACATACCACACATATTTGTTCTTTTGAGCCTTGAAAGCGAGAGAACAATTATCATTCTTCTTCTTCTTTCATGTTCGTTCCTTCTGTGGCTTCGAAGATTCTTCTGGAGGATTTTCAAGTCTGCAGTCTTTGGCTATGTATCCAAAGCTTCGACATTTGTAACATTCAATATTAATTCTTAAATGTTCAAATATATTGATGTTTTGCTGAGCCCTGGGAGTTTCATATTTGATATATCTCCTGGAATTGTATTCGTTCCTAGGGTACATGCGACATTCTACAGCTTTATGACCAAATTTTCAACATGAATAACAGTAGCCATAAAAAAAATGTTCGTACCTGGATGGAAATTTTCGTCGAGGAATTGTCTTCGAAGGCTGTTCTTGCGAATATTGTCCAATGAAGTGTACATGCATGTCAGATCTCATAGGTTCATTGTATTTTGTTGTAGGAGGTCCTGCTTCTTCTTCTTTGTAACCGAAGTTAGTTTTTTCGTTGTAAGATGGTTGATTTTTCATTGGTTCTTTGAATGCCCTTGAGTTGTTGGCATAGTTTTGGATAGTTTTTCCTTTCTTCACTTCCTCGCGCAGCGAGACTACTTCGGCTTCTAATTCTTCCCTTTCTTGCTTGCTTTCTTCCAACTTCTTTTGAAGTGACTCTTCAATGCATTTGTGTTCTTCAAATTCAATTTTGAGACCTTGAAATTGTTCTTCAAGAGTATTGGAACGGATCTTATCCACCTTGAGATATTTTATAAGCTTGATTGCTCCCTCATAAAATTCTTCTATGGTCCATCCTTCTTCTTCGTTGTTTGATACCTCTTGTTTATTGTGCTTGTGTTTATTATGCTTGGACATAAGGAATACTTTCTCATTGGATTCTTTTTCACTGTCATTGTCTTCATCGGATGATGAGCTATCTTCTTTAGAGAGAAAGTTCCTTTTCGATCCTTGCTTGTTGAATTTCTTAAAGCCTTTCTTTCCTTTTGAGTTACCATTACTTATTTTTGGACATTTTGCTGCAAAATTCCCAACCACATTATAGCTGAAACATATCAGTGGAAGTTTACCTTTGTATTGTCCCTTACCAATTTTTAGTTTTCTCATGAAGTAAGCATATACTTTATCTGAAATACCTTCTTCATCATCTCTCTTTCCTTCACACTTGCAGGTGCATGTCATTTCAATTGAAGGTTGTTTGTCCTTATTGGTTTTCTTAGATTCAACGAATGCAATTTCTAAATTTGAAGTACCCTTTTCTTCATCAAGTCTCATTTCATATGCTATTAGAACTCCATGTAATTCTTCCTTGCTGAGTTTGTCCAGATTTGCACTGTATTCGAACACCCATACATTTGGGTTGACTCTGCCTGGTAACGTTCTAAGAATCTTCCGTATAATAGTCTTCTCGTCAACTGGCTCTCCCAATCCTTCCAGAGTATTGGTTATTTCATCAACGTATTGGAAGTATGTAACAATGTTGCAATCTTCTTTCATTCTGAGTTGCTCAAATTTTGCTCTATAGATTTGAAGCTTTGCTTCTTTGACATTTGAGTCACCTGCATATATATTTTCAAGCTTGTCCCATACATTTTTGGCAGTTTTACAACACAACACCTTATGATAAGTAGATTAAATGAGTCCACTGATAATAATATTCTTTTCTCTTGCATCATTTACCAAATTCTTCTTACCTTGTTCATCCATAGTTGATGTAAATCTGTTTTGAGCAATGTCCCATACTTCGTAACCTTGCACCAAGAGATAAACCTCCATTCTTCCTTTCTAGAGTGCATAATTATTTTCATTGAATAGAGGTACACCATTCTTGGTATGCTCCATGACCTCCTTCCAGCTATTAAACTGCTATTGAAGGAACCAAGCTCTGATACCAATTGTTGGAAATACTAAGGAGGGGGGGGGGGGGGTTGAATCATTATTTCTTTAAATTAGAGCATTAGTTAATCTTCAATTATTATCAATGTTTGTACAATAATAGCAGAAAAATAGGGGAACAAAAATGCAGAAAGTTTTTAAGGTGGAAACCCACTCCGGGACAAAAACCACCTAATGCTTTTCTAATAATTCTTTAATATTCAACTTGAATTGAAAATAAATCTCCAAATTTCTAAAATCTAGAAAAGAATTCTTCTCCAGCTCCCACTAGATGGACACTCCAATGCCCAAGATTCTTCAGTAGTCAACTGAATGGATGCGCCAACAACCAATGAGCCACAACTCACCCTAGTACCACCCTACCACCCTACAAGAGAATAAAAGAAGAATGGACTCTCGTACCAGGGAAAATGGTCCACTTTACAATGATATAGAATGATGTAGAAGAAGAAGATATACTAGAGCATAACCCCAACTTTGACAAAACCACCTAATGATGATCGTAGACCTTCCAGCACTGCCTCTTCATCCTTGGGTAGATAGACACTAGTACAATTTGTACAATAATGTATTTACAATGACTAAGTATACTGATACCTTTACAATGATTGTATGCAGTGCTTCCCACTTGAAGACTTCATATGATGAACTTCTTGCTGCTATTATGCACCTTAGTTTCTGCTCTTGCCATGCTACACTCTAGTGTACCTTGCTTTTCTTTGCTACCGTAGAAAGTATGGTCCTTTGTAACCCTTGACAACACATGATCTAGATTTTTCTTGCCTTTTAGGAGCTCTATATTAAATCTAGTGTATCTCTGTTATTTCAGATCCTCAATATCTAATTTTTTGTCCTGTAGTAGTCCCCTGAGTCATATTTCCAATGCCACAGGTCTAACCCAATTTGGATTCTTCAAGAGAGATTTATACCCAATCTCTCACAATGCCCTAATTATGGACTGTTTCAGAAGAGTGCACTTGTATGGCGTGCCACATGTCACTGTTTCTTCATTTGGCTATGAAAATGATAGAGGAAAAATTAAGGACTGTGCGCTATCTTCCATTTGTTATGGAATTCCAATCCAATACTTAGAGAGGGAGTTATGACGAATTTACCAAGGTCACTTCTTTGAGATGAATTTCAGGAGCCTGCAAAAACCCTGACTTCCATAGATCATATCTCCAAAAATGTTTCACACCTTGACCTAAATTTTTTACAAAAACTTCCTCAGGATTTCAGCTTTGCCTCATAAACATTTCAGCTTCTGAACATTTTTAGAAAAAAATTAAGAGCACAAATGCCACGATGACTTGTTTCAGATGGCTGAATCCCTTACCTAAGGAGGAAATGAAGATCACAATTTATATAAATGCTTAAGTTGAGAGGGGCTTCAATAAGTGAACGTGGGAGGGATTTTAGCAGCTTAAAAAATATTAATTATGACTTTTCAATGACCCATGCCCCAACCTAATGGGGTTTTAGCCCACTAACTGGGGGTACAAATTTCAAACATGAATATCTCTCAAACCGTGAAGAATTACATGGCGTGCCATGCATCAACGGAAACATCTCGACAAGTAGAAACCGTAAAAAGCATTATTGACCCAGAATATATTGATTTCGTAGGTCAAAATTCCCATGCAATATTGGGTTAGCCCCTGGTGCTTCTTGGGCTGACATCAATAACAACCGTTGATCAACAATCTCCCGCTTTAGCATTGATGGCAACACAAGTACTCCCCCTGTGATCATGACACCTCTTCCTACAACATTCTCTCCCCCTTTGACCCCTTTGACATCAATGAAAAAGGGTAAATCCCCCTGAAACACAACCATCCTACGGACCTGTACACAATTCCACTCCCCCTGACACACAACCCTCCCACGGACTTGTAATCTACTTCCATTCCCCGTTTATATTATGAAAAAGGAAAATCTAATGAGAACTTGGGAGAATCCTAAGCTTCTGGCGAAGATATTCCAATGCTGGCGAGTATTTAATATGTGATTCTTTTGGTGCTGCTTGGAATCTTGCTACTTGTTCACTTGCTTGCATAACATCTGGTCGGGAGGCTGTTACATATAGGAGACTACTAATCATAGATCTATACAACCTTTGATCCACATCCTTAGATGAGTCGTCTATGCTCAATTTGCAACCTGTTACCATTGGAGTAAGGATGGGTTTGCAATCTTCCATTTTAAATTTCTTGAGCATTTCCTTGATGTACCTGGCTTGACATATAAATATTCCTTTCTCTTGCTGAGATATTTGAAGCCCTAAGAAGTATGTCATCTCACCAAGTAAATACATCTCGAAATCACTTTGCACCTTTGTAGAAAAATTCTTACTTAGTTGATCATCATTGCTACCAATTATTGTATCATCCTCTTCATTTATTAGACATGCTTTGGTTGCTTCATCTAGAATGTATATGTTGTTTGGAGCTTGACTTGTTGTAGCCACAATTTCACCATAAACTCCTTTCCTGATTTCACATTTCATGGAGTTGAATAGTATTGTGTGTCCTTGATCACACATTTGTCCAACACTTAGAAGATTTTGATTCATGTTTTCAACCAATAGAACATTTTTGGCTAGAGCATCTTTGCTTCCAAGAGTGACAGTACCTGATCCTATAAAATTTGAAGATCCAAAATTTCCAAAGGACATGGTCCTATCCTTCTTCTCTTTCAGAGATAAAAATTTATTTCTATCTCTAGTCATATGCGTTGAGAAACCGCTATCAACATACCACACATCTTTGTTCTTTTGAGCCTTGAAAGCGAGAGCACAATTATCATTCTTCTTCTTCTTCCATGTTCGTTCATTCTATAGCTTCGAAGATTCTTCTAGAGGATTTTAAAGTCTGCAGTCTTTGGCTATGTGTCCAAAGTTTTGACATTTGTAACATTCAATATTATTTCTTAAATGTTCAAATCTATTAATGTTTCACTGAGCCCTAGGAGGTTCATATTTGATAGATCTCCTGGAATTGTATTTTTTCCTAGGGTACGTGTGACATTCTACATTTTTATGAAGAAATTTTCCACATGAATAACAATAGCCATAAAAAATATGTTGGTACCTTGATGGAAATTTTCATCGAGGAATTGTCTTCCAAAGCTGTTCTTGCGAATCTTGTCCAATGAACTCTACATGCATGTTAGATGTCATAGGTTCATTTTATTTTGTTTTAGAAGGTCCTGGATCTTCTTATTTGTAACTGATGCCAATTTTTTCATTGTAATATTGTTAATTGTTGATAATTTCTTCCAATGCCCTTGAGCTGTTGGCATAGTTTTGGATAGCTTTTCCTTTCTTCACTTCCTCACACAGCGAGAATACTTTGGCTTCTAATTCTTCCCTTTCTCGCTTGCTTTCTTCCAACTTATTTTGAAGTGAGTCTTCACTGCATTTGTGTTCTTCAACTTCAATTTTGAGACCTTGAACTTGTTCTTCAAGAGTATTGGAATGAATCTTCTCTGCCTTGAGATATTTTATAAGCTTGATTGCTTCCTCATAAAATTATTCTATGGTCCATCGTTCTTCTTCGTTGTTTGATACCTCTTGTTTATTGTGCAGGTTTACTATGCTTAGCCATAAAAAATACTCTCTCATTGGATTCTTCTTCATTATCATTGTCTTCATCGGATGATGAGCTATCTTCTTTAGAGAGAAAGTTCCTTTTGGATCCTTGCTTGTTGAATTTCTTAAAGACTTTCTTTCCTTTTGAGTTGCCATTACTTCTGTTTGGAAATTTTGCTACAAAATGCCCAACAACATTACAGCTGAAACATATCAATGGAAGTTTACCATTGTATTGTCCCTTAGCAATTTTTAGTTTTCTCGTGAAGTAAGAATATTCTTCATCTGAAAGACCTTCTTCATCATCTCCCTTTCCTTCACACTTGTAGGTGCATGTCATTTCAATTGAAGGTTGTTTGTCCTTATTGGTTTTATTAGATGCAACAAACATTGTTTCTATATTTGAAGTACCCTTCTCTTGATCAAGTCTCATTTCATATGCTATTAGTACTCTGTAATTCTTCCTTGCTGATTTTGTCCAGATTTGCACTGTATTCTAAGAGCGATACCTTTGGGTTGAATCTCCCTGGTAACGTTCTAATAATCTTTTGTATAATATTCTTCTCATCAATTGGCTCTCCCAATCCTTCCAGGGTATTGGTTATTTCATCAACGTATTGGAAGTATGTAGCAATTTTGCAATCTTCTTTCATTCTGAGTTGCTCAAATTTTTCTCTATAGATTTGAAGCTTTGCTTCTTTGACATTTGAGTCCCCTACATATATATTATCAATCTTTTCCCATACAGTTTTGGCAGTTTTACAACCCAACACCTTATGATAAGAAGATTCAATAAGTCCACTGATAATAATATTCTTTGCTTGTGCATCATTTACCAAATTCTTCTTACCTTGTTCATTCGCGGTTGATGTAAATCCATTTTGAACAGTGTCCCATACTTCGTAACCTTGCGCCAAGAGATAGTTCTCCATTATTCCTTTCCAGGGTGAATAATTATTTTCATTGAATAGAGGTACACCATTCTTGGTATGCTCCGTGACCTCCTTCTAGCTGTTAAATTGCTATTGAAGGAACCAAGATCTGATACCAATTGTTGGAAATACTGAGAGGCGGGGTGAATCAGTATTTATTTTAATTATAGCATTAGTTAATGTTCAATTATTAACAGTGTTTGTACAATGATAGCAACAAACAAGAGGAAAAAAAATGCACACAGTTTTTCACGTGGAAACCCACTACAGGACAAAAACCACCTAATGCTTTTCTAATAATTCTTTAATATTCAACTCCAATTGAAAATAAAGCTCCAACTTCCTAGAATCTAGAAAAGCATTATTCTCCAGCTCCCACTGGACGGATGCTCCAACGCCTGAGATTCTTCAGTAGTAAACTGAATAGATGCCCCAACACCCAATGAGATACAACTCACCCTAGTACCACCCTACCACCCTATTGAAGAATAAAAGAAGAATGGACTCTCGTACTAGGAAAAATGGTCCACTTTACAATGAAATAGAATGATGTAGGAGAAGAAGATATACTAGACCATAAACTTGACTTTGACACAACCACCTAATGATGATCCTAGACCTCCCAACACTGCCTCTTCAACCCTTAGTAGATAGACACTAGTACAATTTGTACAATAATGTATTTACAATGACTAAGTACAATGATACCTTTACAATGATTGTATGCAGTGCTGCCCACTTAAAGACTTCATATGATGAACTTCTTGTTGGTGTTATGCACCTTGGTTTCTGCTCTTGTCATGCCACCCTCTGCTGTACCTTGCTTTTCTTTGCTACCGTAGAAAGTATGGTCCCTTGCAACCCTTGACAACACATGATCTAGCCTTTTCTTGACTTCTAGGAGCTCGATATTGAATATGGTGTATCTCTGTTATTTCAGATCCTCAATATTTGGTTTTTAGTCTTATAGTATTCCTCAGAGTCTCCTTTCCAATGCCATAGGTCTGACCCAATTTGGATTCTTCAAGAGAGTGTTATACCCAATCTCTCAAAATTCCCTAATTGTGGATTGTTTCAGCAGAGCTCACTTGTACGGGGTGTCACGTGTCACTGTTTCTTAATTTGGCTCTGAAATTGATAGAGAAAAAGGTAAATACTGTGCACTATTTGCCAATTTTTATGAAATTCCAATCGGATACCAAGGTCACTTCCTTGAGATGAATTTCAGGAGCCTGCAAAAACCCTGAATTCCACAGATCATATCTCCAAAAATATTAAGTACCTTGATCTGAAATTTTTACAGAAGCTTCCTCAGGATTTCAGCTTTGCCTCACAAACATTTCAGCTTTCGAACCTTCATAGAAACAAATTTATAGCGCAAATGCCACGATTACATGTTTAAGATGGCCAGATCCATTACCTAAGGAGGAAATGAACATCACAATTTATATAAATGCTTAAGTTGAGAGGGGCTTCAACAAGTGAACGTGGGAGTGATTTTAGGAGCTTAAAAAATATTAATTATGACTTTTCAATGACCCACTAACTGGGGGTACAAACTTCAAACATGAATATCTCTCAAACCGTCAAGAATTACATTGCGTGCCATATATCAATGGAAAAATCTCGACAAGTAGAAACCATTAAAATAATTATTTACCCACAATATATTAATTTGGTAGGTCAAACTTTCCATGAAATATTGGGTTAGCCCCTGGTGCTACTTGGGTTGACATCAATAACCACCGCTGATTAAAAATCTCCCCCTTTGGCATTAATGGAAACACAAGTACTCCCCCTGCGATCATGGCACCTCTTCCTACAACATTCTCTCCACCTTTCACATCAATGGAAAAGGGTAACTCCCCCTGAAACACAACCATCCTATGGACCTGTACACACTTCCACTCCCCCTGACACACAATCATCCTGCAGACATGTAATCTACTTCCACTCCCCCTTTATATCTTGAAAAGGAAAATCGAATGAGAACATGGAAGAATCCCAAGATTTTGGCGAAGATATTACAATTTTGGCGAATATTTAATATGTGATTCTTTTGGTGTTGCTTCGAATCTTGCTACTTGTTCACTTTCTTGAATAACATCTGGTCGAGAGGCTGTTACATATAGGAGAATACTAATCATAGATCTATACAACCCTTGATCCACATCCTTAGATGAGTTGTCTATGCTCAATTTGCAACCTGTTACCGTTGGAGTAAGGATGGTTTTGCAATCTTCCATTTTAAATTTCTTGAGAATTTCCTTGATGTACCTGGCTTGACATATAAATATTCATTTCTCTTGTTGAGATATTTTAAGCCCTAAGAAGTATGTCAGCTCACCAAGTAAATACATCTCGAAATCACTTTGCACCTTTGTAGAAAAATTCTTACTTAGTCGATCATCATTGCTACCAATCATTGTATCATCCTCTTCAACTATTAGACATGCTTTGCTTGCTTCATCTAGAATGTATATGTCGTTTGGAGCTTGACTTGTTGTAGCCACAATTTCACCATACACTCCTTTCCCGATTTCACATTTCGTGGAGTTGAATAGTATTGTGTGTCCTTGATCACACATTTGCCCAACACTTATAAGATTGTGATTCATGTTTTCAACCAATAGAACATTCTTGGCTAGAGCATCTTTGCTTCCAAGAGTGACAGTACCTGATCCTATAACATTTGAAGATCCAAAATTTCCAAAGGACATGGTTCTATCCTTCTTCTCTTTTAGAGATACATATTTATTTCTATCTCTAGTAATATGCATTGAAAAACCGCTATCAACATACCACACATCTTTGTTATTTTGAGCCTTGAAAGAGAGAGCACAATTATCATTCTTCTTCTTCTTCCATATTTTTTCGTTCTGTAGCTTCGAAGATTCTTCTAGAGGATTTTAAAGTCTACAGTCTTTGGCTATGTTTCCAAAGTTTCGACATTTGTAACATTCAATATTATTTCTTAAATGTTCAAATCTATTGATGTTTCGCTGAGCCCTAGGAGGTTCATATTTGATAGATCTCCTGGAATTGTATTTTTTCCTAGGGCACGTCTGACATTCTACATATTTATGACCAAATTTTCCACATGAATAACAATAGCCATAAAAAATATGTTGGTATGTTGGTACCATCTCGCAGACCTGTAATCTACTTCCACTCCCCCTTTATATCCTCAAAAAGGAAAATCGAATGAGAACATGGGAGAATCCCAAGCTTCTGGCGAAGATATTCTAATGCTGACGAATATTTAATATGTGATTCTTTTGGTGCTACTTGGAATCTTTCTACTTGTTCACTTGCTTGCATAACATCTGGTCGGGAGGTTGTTACATATAGAATACTACTAATCATAGATCTGTACAACCTTTGATCCACATCCTTAGATGAGTCGTCTATGCTCAATTTGCAACCTGTTACCATTGGAGTAAGGATGGGTTTTCAATCTTCCATTTTAAATTTCTTGAGCATTTCCTTGATGTACTTGGCTTGACATATAAATATTCCTTTCTCTTGTTGAGTTATTTGAAGCCCTAAGAAATATGTCAACTCACCAAGTAAAGACATCTCGAAATCACTTTGCACCTTTGTAGCAAACTTCTTACTTAGTCGATCATCATTGATACCAATTATTGTATCATCCTCTTTAGCTATTAGACATGCTTTGGTTGCTTCATCGAGAACACATATGTCGTTTGGAGCTCGACTTGCTATAGCCACAATTTCACCATACACGCCTTTCCTGATTTCACATTTTGAGGAGTTGAATAATATTGTGTGTCCTTGATCACACATTTGTCCAACACTGAGCAGATTGTGATTCATGTTTTCAACCAATAGAACAGTCTTGGCTAGAGCATCTTTGCTTTCATGAGTTACAGTAGCTGATCCTATAACATTTGAAGACCCATCATTTCCAAAGGACACGGTTCCATCCTTCTTCTCTTTCAGAGATACAAATTTATTTCTATCTCGAGTCATATGCGTTGAGCAACCACTATCAACATACCACACATATTTGTTCTTTTGAGCCTTGAAAGCGAGAGCACAATTATGATTCTTCTTCTTCTTCAATTTTTGTTCATTCTATGGCTTTGAAGATTCTTCTAGAGGATTTTCAAGTCTGCAGTATTTGGCTATGTGTCCAAAGTTTCGACTTTTGTAACATTCAATATTATTTCTTAAATGTTCAAATGTATTGATGTTTCGCTGAGCCCTGGGAGGTTCATATTTGATAGATCTCCTGGAATTGTATTCGTTCCTAGGGTATGTGTGACATTCTACAGCTTTATGTCCAAATTTTCCACATGAATAACAGTAGCCATAAAAAATATGTCGGCTCCTGGATGGAAATTTTTGTCAAGGAATTGTCTTCCAAGGCTGTTCTTGCATATCTTGTCCAATGAAGTCTACATGCATGTCAGGTCTCATAGGTTCATTGTATTTTGTTGTAGAAGGTCCTGCTTCTTCTTCTTTGAAACTGATGCCAATTTTGTCGTTGTAATATTGTTGATTGTTGATGAGTTCTTCCAATGGCCTTGTGCTATTAGCATAGTTTTGGATAGTTTTTCCTTTCTTCAATTCCTCACGCAGCGAGACTACTTTGGCTTATAATTCTTCCCTTTCTTGGTTTCTTTGTTCCAACATCTTTTGAAGTGACTCTTCAATGCATTTGTGTTCTTCAACTTCAATTTTTAGACCTTGAACTTGTTCTTCAAGAACATTGGAATGGATCTTCTCTGCCTTGAGATCTTTTATAAGCTTGATTGCTTCCTCATAAAATTCTTCTATGGTCCATCCTTCTTCTTCCTTGTTTGATACCTCTTGTTTATTGTGCTCGGGTTTATTATGCTTGGCCATAAACAATACTTTCTCATTGGATTCTTCTTCACTATCATTGTATTCATTGGATGATGGGCTATCTTCTTTAGAGAGAAAGTTCCTTTTGGATCCTTGCTTGTTGAATTTATTAAAGCCTTTCTTTCCTTTTGAGTTGGCATTACTTCTGTTTGGACATTTTGCTGCAAAATGCCCAACCTCATTACAGCTAAAACATATCAATGGAAGTTTACCTTTGTATTGTCCCTTACCAATTTTTAGTTTTCTCGTGAAGTAAGCATATTCTTCATCTGAAAGACCTTCTTCATCATCTCCCTTTTCTTCAAACTTGCAGGTGCATGTCATTTCAATTGTAGGTTGTTTGTCATTATTGGTTTTCTTAGATGCAACAAACACAGTTTTTATATTTGAAGTACCCTTTTCTTCATCAAGTCTCATTTCGTATGCTATGAGAACTCCATGTAATTCTTCCTTGCTGAGTTTGTCCATATTTGCACTGTATTCTAAGACCGATACCTTTGGGTTGAATCTCCCTGGTAACGTTTTAAGAATATTCCGTGTAATTGTCTTCTCATCAACTAGCTCTGCCAATCCTTCCATAGTATTGGTTATTTCATCAACGTATTGGAAGTATGTAGCGATGTTGCAATCTTCTTTAATTCTGAGTTGCTCAAATTTTTCTCTATAGAATTGAAGCTTTGCTTCTATGACATTTGAGTCACTTGCATATATATTCTCAAGGTTCTCCCATATATTTTTGCTATTTTTACAACCCAACACCTTATGATAAGTAGATTCAATAATTCCACTGATAATAATGTTCTTTTATTTTGCATCATTTACCAAATTATTCTTACCTTGTTCATCTGCGGTTGATGTAAATCGATTTTGAACAGTGTCCCATACTTCATAACCTTGCGCCAAGAGATATAGCTCCATTCTTCCTTTCCATAGTGCATAATTGTTTTCATTGAATAGAGGTACACCATTCTTGGTATGCTCGATGACCTCCTTCCAGTTGTTAAACTGCTATTGAAGGAACCAATCTTTGATACCATCTGTTGGAAATACTGGGAGGGGGGGTGAATCAATATTTATTTCAATTAGAGCACTAGTTAATCTTCAATTATTATAAGTGTTTGTACAATGATAGAAGCAAACAAGAGGAACACAAATTCACACAGTTTTTAAGGTGGAAACCCACTCCGAGACGAAAACACCTAATTATTTTCTAATAATTCTTTAATATTCAACTCCAATTGAAAATAAAGCTCCAACTTCCTAGAATCTAGAAAAACATTCTTCTCCAGCTCCCACTGGATGGATGCTCCAATGCTCGAGATTCTTCAGTAGTCAATTGAATGGATGCCCCAACACCCAATGAGCTACAACTCACCCTAGTACCACCCTACCACCCTATAGAAGAAGAAAAGAAGAATGGACTCCCGTACCAGAGAAAATGGTCCACTTTACAATGATATAGAATGATGTAGAAGAAGAACATATACTAGACCATAACCCCAACTTTGTCACAACCACCAAATGATGATCCTAGACCTCCTAACACTACCTCTTCAACCCTTGGTAGATAGACACTAGTACAAATTATACAATAATGTATTTACAATGACTAAGTACAATGATACCTTTACAATGATTGTATGTAGTGTTGCCCACTTGAAGACTTCATATGATGAACTTGTTGCTATTGTTATGCACCTTGGTTGCTGCTATTGTAATGCTACCCTCTACTGCACCTTGCATTGTTGTGCTACCATAGAAATTATGGTCATTTTCAACCCTTGACAACACATGATCTAGCTTTTTCTTGCCTTCTAGGAGCTCGATATTGAATCTAGTGTATCTCTATTATTTCAGATCCCCAATATATGATTTTTGGTTTTCTAGTAGCCCTCTGAGTCCTCTTTCCAATGCCATAGGTCTGACCCAATTTTGATTCTTCAAGTGATATTTATACCCAATCTCTCACAATGCCCTAATTATGGACAGTTTTAGTAGAGCACACTTGTGCGGCGTGCCACGTCTCACTGTTTCTTCATTTGGCTCTGAAATTGGTAGAGAGAAATTTACAGAATGTACACTATCTGCCACCTTTTACAGAATTCCAATCTGATACACAGAGAGAGAGAGAGTTATGATGAATTTACCAAGGTCACTTGTTTGAGATGAATTTCAGTAGCCTGCAAAAACCCTGACTTCCACAGATCATATCTCCAAAAATATTGTGCACCTTGATTTGAACTTTTTACAACAGCTTCCTCAGGATTTCATCTTCTCCTCATAATAATTTTAGCTTCTGAACCATTGTAGAAACAAATTTAGAGCACAAATTCCATGATGACCTATTTAAGATGGCCAAATCCCTTACCCAAGGAGGAAATGAAGATCACAATTTATATAAATGCTTAAGTTGAGAGGGGCTTCAACAAGTGAACTTGGGAGTGATTTTAGGAGCTTAAAAAATATTAATTATGAATTTTCAATGACCCATGCCCCAACCCCATGGGGTTTTTTCCCACTAACTGGGGGTACAAACTTCAAACATGAATATCTCTCAAACCGTGAAGAATTACATCGCGTGCCATATATCAACAGAAACATCTCGACAAGTAGAAACCATTAAAAGAATTATTTACCTAGAATATATTAATTTGGTAGGTCAAAATTCTCATGAAATATTGGGTTAGCCCCTGGTGATGCTTGGGTTGACATCAATAACAACCGCCGATCAAAAATCTCCCCCTTTGGCATTGATGGCAACATAAGTACTCCCCCTGCGATCATGACACCTCTTCCTACAACATTCTCTTCCCCTTTGACATCAATGGAAAAGGGTAACTCCTCCCGAAACAAAACCATCCTACGTACTTGTACACACTTCCACTCCCCCTGACACACAACCGTCTTGTAGACCTGCAATCTACTTCCACTCCCCCTTTATATCCTGAAAAAGGGAAATCGAATGAGAACTTGGGATAATCCCAAGCTTCTGGCGAAGATACTCCAATGCAGGTGAATATTTAATATGTGATTATTTTGGTGCTGCTTGGAATATTTCTACTTGTTCACTTGCTTGCATAACATCTGGTCGGGAGGCTGTTACATATAGAAGACTACTAATCATAGATCTGTACAACCTTTGATCCACATCCTTAGATGAGTCGTCTATGCTCAATTTGCAACCTCTTAACATTGGAGTAAGGATGGGTTTTCAATCTTCCATTTTAAATTTCTCGAGCATTTCCTTGATATACTCTGCTTGAAATATAAATATTCCTTTCTCTTGCTGAGTTATTTGAAGCCCTATGAAGTATTTCATCTCACCAAGTAAAGACATCTCGAAATCAGTTTGCACCTTTGTAGAAAACTTCTTACTTAGTTGATCATCATTGCTACCAATTATTGTATCATCCTCTTTAGCTATTAGACATGCTTTGGTTGCTTCATCCATAACATATATGTTGTTTGGAGCTCGACTTGCTGTAGCCACAATTTCACCATACACGCCTTTCCTGATTTCACATTTCGAGGAGTTGAATAGTATTGTGTGTCCTTGATCACACATTTGTCCAACACTGAGCATATTGTGATTCATGTTTTCAACCAATAGAACATTCTTGGCTAGAGCATCTTTTCTTCCGAGAGTGACAGTACCTGATCCTATAACATTTGAAGATCCATCATTTCCAAAGGACTCGGTTCCATCCTTCTTCTCTTTCAGAGATACAAATTTATTTCTATCTCCAGTCATATGCGTTGAGAAAATGCTATCAACATACCACACATATTTGTTCTTTTGAGCCTTGAAAGCGAGAGCACAATTATGATTCTTCTTCTTCCTCCATATTCGTTCATTCTGTGGCTTCGAAGATTCTTCTGGAGGATTTTCAAGTCTGCAGTCTTTGGCTATGTGTCCAAAGTTTCGACTTTTGTAACATTCAATATTATTTCTTAAATGTTCAAATGTATTAATTTTTCGCTGAGCCCTGGGAGGTTCATATTTAATAGATCTCCTAGAATTCTATTCATTCCTAGGGTACGTGGGACATTCTACAGCTTTATGACCAAATTTTCCACATGAATAACAGTAGCCATAAAAAATATGTTGGTACCTGGATGGAAATTTTTGTTGAGGAATTGTCTTCCAAGGCTGTTCTTGCAAATCTTGTCCAATGAAGTCTACATGCATGTCAGATCTCATAGGTTCATTGTATTTTGGTTTAAGGTCCTGCTTCTTCTTCTTTGTAACCGATGCCATTTTTGTCGTTGTAAGATTGTTGATTGTTTATGAGTTCTTCCAATGGCCTTGAGCTGCTGGCATAGTTTTGGATAGTTTTTCCTTTCTTCACTTCCTCACGCAGCGAGACTACTTCGGCTTCTAATTCTTCCCTTTCTTGGTTGCTTTCTTCCAACTTCTTTTGAAGTGACTTTTCAATGCATTTGTGTTCTTCAACTTCAATTTTTAGACCTTGAACTTTTTCTTCAAGAGTATTGGAACAGATCTTCTCCGCCTTGAGATATTTTATAAGCTTGATTGCTTCCTCATAAATTTCTTCTATTGTCCATCCTTCTTCTTCGTTGTTTTATACCTCTTGTTTATTGTGCTCAGGTTTATTATGCTTGGCCATAAACAATACTCTCTCATTGGCTTCTTCTTCAATGTAATTTTCTTCATCGGATGATGAGCTATCTTCTTTAGAGAGAAAGTTCCTTTTGGATCCTTGCTTGTTGAATTTCTTAAAGCCTTTCTTTCCTTTTGAGTTTCCATTACTTCTGTTTGAAAATTTTTCTGCAAAATGCCCAACCTCATTACAGCTGAAACATGTCAATGGAAGTTTACCTTTGTATTGTCCCTTACCAATTCTTAGTTTTCTCGTGAAGTAAGCATATTCTTCATCTGAAAGACCTTCTTCATCATCTCCCTTTTCTTCACACTTGTAGGTGCATGTCATTTCAATTGTAGGTTGTTTTTCCTTATTGGTTTGCTTAGATGCAACAAACACAGTTTCTAGATTTGAAGTACCCTTTTCTTCATCAAGTCTCATTTCATATACTATGAGAACTCCATGTAATTATTCCTTGCTGAGTTTGTCCATATTTTCACTGTATTCTAAGACCGATACCTTTGGGTTGAATCTCCTTGGTAACGTTTTAAGAATATTCCATATAATTGTCTTCTCGTCAATTGTATCTCCCAATCCTTCCATAGTATTGGTTTTTTCATCAACGTATTGGAAGTATGTAGCAATGTTGCAATATTCTTTAATTCTAAGTTGCTCAAATTTTTCTCTATAGAATTGAAGCTTTGCTTCTATGACATTTGAGTCACTTGCATATATATTCTCAAGGTTGTCCCATATATTTTTGATGCTTTTACAACCCAACACCTTTTAATAAGTAGATTCAATAAGTCCACTGATAATACTGTTCTTTTCTTTTGCATCATATACCGAATTCTTCTTACCTTGTTCATCTGCGATTGATGTAAATCCATTTAGAACAGTGTCCCATACTTCGTAACCTTGCGCCAAGAGATAGACCTCCATTCTTCCTTTCCAGAGTGCATAATTATTTTCATTGCATAGAGGTACACCATTCTTGGTATGCTCCATGACCTCCTTCCAGCTATTAAATTGCTATTGAAGGAACCAATCTGTGATACCAATGGTTGGAAATACTGGGAGGGGGGGTGAATCAATATTTCTTTCAATTAAAGCATTACTTAATTTTCAATTATTATCAGTGTTTGTAAAATGATAGCAGCAAACAAGAGGAATAGAAATTTACATAGTTTTTAAGGTGGAAACCCACTCTGGGACAAAATCCACCTAATGCTTTTCAAATAATTCTTTAATATTCAACTCCAATTGAAAATAAAGCTCCAACTTCCTAGAATATAGAAAAGCATTCTTCTCCAGCTCCCACTGGATGGACGCTCCAATGCCCGAGATTCTTCAGTTGTAAACTGAACTGATGCCCCAACACCCAATGAGCTAAAACTCACCCTAGTACCACCCTACCACCCTATAGAAGAATAAAAGAAGAATGGACTCTCGTACCAAGGAAAATGGTCCACTTTACAATGTTATAGAATGATGTAGAAGAAGAACATATACTAGACCATAACCCCAACTTTGACACAGCCACCTAATGATGATCCTAGACCTCCAAACACTGCCTCTTCAACCCTTGGTAGATAGACACTAGTACAAATTGTACAATAATGTATTTACAATGACTAAGTACAATGATACCTTTACAATGATTGTATGCCGTGCTTCCCACTTGAAGACTTCAGATGATGAACTTATTGCTGCTGTTATGCACCTTGGTTGTTTCTCTTGTCATGCTACCCTCTGCTACACCTTACTTTGCTATGCTACCGTAGAAATTATGGTCCTTTGCAACCCATGACAACACATGATCTAGCTTTTTCTTGCCTTCTAGGAGCTCGATATTGCATATGTTGTATCTCTATTATTTCAAATCCTCAATATCTAATTTTTGGTCCTGTAGTAGACTTCTAAGTCCTCTTTCTAATGCAATAGGTCTGACCCAATTTTGATTCTTCAAGCGATATTTATACCCAATCTCTCACAATGCCCTAATTATAGACTGTTTCAGTAGAGCGCACTTGTGTGGCCTTCCACGTGTCACTATTTCTTCATTTGGATCTGAAATTGGCAGAGCGAAAAGTAATGAATGTGCAATATCTACCAATTTTTACGGAATTCTAATCCGATACACAGAGAGAGAGTTATGATGAATTTACCAAGGTCACTTATTTGAGATGAATTTCAGGAGCCTGCAAAAACCCTGACTTCCATAGATCATATCTCCAAAAATGTTGCCCACCTTGATCTAAATTTTTTACAGCAGCTTCCTTAGGATTTCAGATTCACCTCAAAAAATTTCAGCTTCTGAACCTTTGTAGAAAAAGAGTTAGAGCGCAAATTCCATGATGACCTGTTTCAGATGGTTGAATCCCTTACCTAAGGAGGAAATGAAGATCACAATTTATATAAATGCTTAAGTTGAGATGGGCTTCAACAAGTGAACGTGGGAGGGATTTTAGGAGCTTAAAAAATATTAATTATGACTTTTCAATGACCCATGCCCCAACCCCATGAGGTTTTAGCCCACTAACTAGGGGTACAAACTTAAAACATGAATATCTCTCAAACTGAGAAGAATTACATGGCGTGCCATATATCAATGAAAACATCTCGACAAGTAGAAACCATAAAAAGCATTATTGACCCAGAATATATTAATTTGGTTAGTTAAAATTCCCATGAAATATTGGGTTAGCCCCTGGTGCTGCTTGGGTTGACATCAATAACAACCACTGATCAACAATCTCCCACTTTTGCATTGATGGCAACACAAGTACTCCCCCCGCGATCATGACACCTCTTCCTACAACATTCTCTCCCCCTTTGAAATCAATGGAAAAGTGTAACTCCCCCTGAAACATAACCATCCTGCAGACCTGTACACACTTCCACTCCCCCTGACACACAACTGTCCTGTAGACCTGTAATTTACTTCCACTCCCCCTATATTTTCTGAAAAAGGAAAATATAATGAGAACTTGGGAGAATCTCAAGCTTCTTGCGAAGATATTCCAATGCAGGCAAATATTTAACATGTGATTCTTTTGGTGCTGCTTCGAATCTTGCTACTTTTTCACTTGCTTGCGTAACATCTGGTTGGGAGGTTGTTACATAGAGAAGAATACTAATCATAGATCTGTACAAACTTTGATCCACATCTTTAGATGAGTCATCTATGCTCAATTTGCAACCTGTTACCATTGGAGTAAGGATGGGTTTGCAATATTCCATATTCCATTTTAAATTTCTTGAGCATTTACTTGATGTACTTGGCTTGACATATAAATATTCCTTTCTCTTGCTGAGATATTTGAAGCCCTAAGAAGTATGTCAGCTCACCAAGTAAAGACATCTCGAAATCAGTTTGCACCTTTGTAGAAAACTTCTTACTTAGTCGATCATCATTGCTACCAATTATTGTATCATACTCTTTAGCTATTAGACATGCTTTGGTTGCTTCATCCAGAACATATATGTCGTTTGGAGCTCGACTTGGTATAGCCACAATTTCACCATACATGCCTTTCCTGATTTCACATTTTGTGGAGTTGAATAGTATCGTGTGTCCTTGATCACACATTTTTCCAACACTGAGTAGATTGTGATTCATGTTTTCAACCAATAGAACATTCTTGGCTAGAGAATCTTTGCATTCCAGAGTGACCATACCTAATCCTATAACATTTGAAGATCCATCATTTCGAAGGAAATGGTTCCATCCTTCTTCTCTTTCAGAGATACAAATGTATTTCTATCGCCAGTCATATGCGTTGAGAAACCACTATCAACATACCACACATCTTTGTTCTTTTGAGCCTTGAAAGAGAGAGCACAATTATCATTCTTCTTCTTCTTCCATGTTCTTTCATTCTGTGGCTTCGAAGATTCTTCTGGAGGATTTTCAAGTCTACAGTCTTTGGCTATGTTTCCAAATTTTCGACATTTGTAACATTCAATATTATTTCTTAAATGTTCAAATGTATTGATGTTTCGCTGAGCCCCGGGAGGTTCATATTTTATAGATCTCCTGGAATTGTATTCGTTCTTAATGTACGTGCGACATTCTACAGCTTTATGACCAAATTTCCACATGAAAAACAGTAGCCATAAAAAATATGTTGGTACCTAGATGGAAATTTTTGTCGAGGAATTTTCTTCCAAGGCTGTTCTTGCGAATATTGTCCAATGAAGTATACATGCATGTCAAATCTCATAGGTTGATTGTATTTTGTTGTAGAAGGTCCTTCTTCTTCTTCTTTGTAACCGATGCCAGTTTTGTCATTGTAATATCATTGATTGTTGATGAGTTCTTCCAATGCCCTTGAGTTGTTGGCATAGTTTTGGATAGTTTTTCCTTTCTTCACTTCCTCACGCAGCGAGACTACTTCGGCTTCTAATTCTTCCCTTTCTTAGTTACTTTATTCTAACTTATTTTGAAGTGACTCTTCACTGCATTTGTGTTCTTCAACTTCAATTTTTAGACCTTGAAATTGTTCTTCAAGAGTATTGGAACGGATCTTCTCTGCCTTGAGATCTTTTATAAGCTTGATTGCTTCCTCATAAAATTATTCTATGGTCCATCCTTCTTCTTCATTGTTTTATACCTCTTGTTTATTTTTCTTGAGTTTATTATGGTTGGCCATAAAAAATAATCTCTCATTGGCTTCTTCTTCACTGTAATTGTCTTCATCAGATGATGAGCTATCTTCTTGAGAGAGAAAGTTCCTTTTGGATCATTGCTTGTTGAATTTATTAAAGCCTTTCTTTCCTTTCGAGTTGCCATTACTTTTGTTTGGAAATTTTGTTGCAAAATTCCCAACCTAATTACAGTTGAAACATATCAATGGAATTTTATCTTTGTATTTTCCCTTACCAATTTCTAGTTTTCTCGTGAAGTAAGCATATTCTTCATCTGAAAGACCTTCTTCATCATCTCCCTTTTCTTCACACTTGTAGGTGCATGTCATTTCAATTGGAGGTTGTTTGTCCTTATTGTTTTTCTTAGATGCAATGAACACAGTTTCTAGATTTGAAGTACCCTTTTCTTCATCAAGTATCATTTCATATGCTATGAGAACTCCACGTAATTCTTCCTTGCTGAGTTTGTCCAGATTTTCACTCCATTCTAAGACCGATACCTTTGGGTTGAATCTCCTTGGTAACGTTCTAAGAATATTTTATATAATGGTATTCTTGTCAACTGCCTCTCCCAATCCTTCCAGGATAATGGTTATTTCATCAACGTATTGGAAGTATGTAGCAATTTTGCAACCTTCTTTCATTCTGAGTTGCTCAAATTTTTCTCTATAGATTTGAAGCTTTGCTTCTTTGACATTTGAGTCCCCTACATATATATTATCGAGCTTTTCCCATACATTTTTGGCGGTTTTACAACCCAACACCTTATGATAAGAAGATTCAATAAGTCCACTGATAATAATATTCTTTGCTTTTCCATCACTTACCAAATTCTGCTTACGTTTTTCATCCGCGGTTTATGTAAATCCATTTTGAACAGTGTCCCATACTTCGTAACCTTGCACCAAGAGATAGACGTCCATTCTTCCTTTCCAGAGTGCATAATTATTTTCATTGAATAGAGGTACACCATTCTTGGTATGCTCGATGATCTCCATCCAGCTGTTAGATTGCTATTGAAGGAACCAAGCTCTGATACCAATTGTTGGAAATACGGAGAGGGGGCATTTGTGTGAATCAATATTTCTTTCAGTTAGAGCATTAGTTAATCTTTAATTCTTATCAGTGTTTGTATAATGATAGCAGCAAACAAGAGGAAAAAAAATGCACACAATTTTTAAGGTGGAAACCCACTCCGGGATAAAAACCACCTAATGCTTTTCTAATAATTCTTTAATAGTCAATTCCAATTGAAAATGAAGCTCCAACTTCCGAGAATCTAGAAAAGCATTCTTCTGTAGCTCCCACTGGATGGATACTCCAACGCCGAAGATTCTTCAGTAGTCAACTGAACAGATTTTCCAACACCCAATGAGCTACAACTCACCATAGTACCACCCTAGCACCCTATAGACGAATAAAAGAAGAATGGACTCCTATACCAGGGAAAATGGTCCACTTTACAATGATATAGAATGATGTAGAAGAAGAAGATATACTAGACCATAACCCCAACTTTGACACAACCACCTAATGATGATCCTAGACCTCCCAACACTACCTCTTCAACCCTTGGCAGATAGACACTGGTACAAATTGTACAATAATGTATTTACAATGACTAAGTACAATGATACATTTACAATGATTGTATGCAGTGTTGCCCACCTGAAGACTTCATATGATGAGATTCTTGCTGTTGTTATGCACCTTGGTTGTTGCTCTTGTCATGCTATGCTTTGCTGCACCTTGCTTTGCTTTGCTACCATAGAAAGTATGGTCCTTTGCAACCCTTGACAACACATGATCTAGCTTTTTTCTTGCCTTCTAGGATCTCGATATTGAATCTGGTGTATCTCTATTATTTCAGATCCTCAATATCTGATTTTTGGTCCTGTAGTAGTCCTCTGAGTCATCTTTGCAATGCCATATGTATAACCCGATTTGGATTCTTCAAGAGAGATTTATACCCAATCTCTTTATATAACATACTTGGCTTGGGAATTTTACTGCAACACTTTGGTGGGATAGGATATTGACAAAAACCTTCACATTCAAATCTCCAAATGTAAGTTACATAATCTATTAATTGATATTTAATTTTTCCTTTGCATACGTAGAAGTTTGTAGGAGTGAGTAGAGAGACTCCTTGATGATGCATTCTATAAATAAATAAATAAAATATTTACCATATTTGCCTAGATATTATTTCCAGCAATAAAGATGAACTTTAAAGAACCTTATTTAACATCAACTATTGGAATCATAGCGCACTTGTACGGCATGCCATGTGTCATTATTTCTTCATTTGGCTCTGAAATTGATAGAGTGAAAAGTATAGACTGTGAAATATCTACCATTTTTTATGGAATTCCAATCCGATACTAAGAGAGAGATTTATGATGAATTTACCAAGGTCACTTATTTGAGATGAATTTCAGGATCCTGCAAAAACCCTGACTTCCACAAATCATATCTCCAAAAATATTGCGCACCTTGATATGAAATTTTTACAGCAGCTTCCTCAGGATTTCGGCTTTGCCTCATAAACATTTCATCTTTTGAACCTTCGTATAAAAAAATTTAGAGCGCAAATTCCATGATGACCTGTTTCAGATGGCCGAATCCCTTACCTAAGGAGGAAATGAAGATCACAGTTTATATAAATGCTTAAGTTGAGATGGGCTTCAACAAGTGAACATGGGAGAGATTTTAGGAGCTTAAAAAATATTAATTATGACTTTTCAATGACCCATGCCCCAACCCCATGGAGTTAGAGCCCACTAACTGGGGGTACAAACTTCAAACATGAATATATCTCAAACCGTGAAGAATTACATGGCGTGCCATATATCAACAGAAACATATCGACAAGTAGAAAACATCAAAATAATTATTGACCCAGAATATATTATTTTGGTAGGTAAAAGTTCCCATGAAATATTTGGTTAGCCCTTGGTGCTGCTTGGGTTGACATCATTAACAACCACTGATCAACATGATAGTGGTTTTTCCTAGCCTTGTTGTTTCCTCGTAACCATGGTGTTGTGGATTTATTTCCTTCTGTTTCTGGCTGGTTATCATGTTCCTTTGGTTGTGGGTTGACTTATTTTCTCATGACGCCTTAGTTGGGTGAACACTACAGGGCCCTAAAATAGCTTGGGTTGTGTTACTAGTCCTCGAGAATTAGTTGGAAAAATACTCTAGAGCCCATGGTGGGTTGAGTTGCTTATCCTGGAGCCTTGGTTGGACAAATGATCTGGACCTTAGCAGTTGTTGTGAGTTGAGATACTATTCCTGCAGCCTTGGTTGGGACAAATGCTCTTGAGCTCTGCACAGCTTGGGTAGAGACTGATCTGGTGATGGTTATTCATGTCTGATCGTGAGGTGGAATCACTAGTTGAGGGTTGAGGTGGTTGGCCTGTGCAATCCCTAGTTTGGTTTTTCTTGATGTGTTCATGAGATCCCACATTCATGCTTGGAATATGGCACGGAGGTGACTGGCTAAAAGAAATATTTGGTCCAGCCTAGTCTATGGTCGGGTCCCTAAGATGGTTGGATTTTAATATGTTAATAAGACCTATTTTTCCCTTTGTATTTTCATGGGTAAAGGTACTTGATGTTATGTGTTTTTAATGGTCATTTATTCATTGATATATATCTGGTTATTTTTTGTTTATAAGAATTCTTTAGGACATTTATGATGTATGGATCTCATAATGTTTGGTTGGTATGTGAAACAATAGTGAATGAATGACCTAATAGATGATAATGCAACTAATATGAGAAAGCATCAATCATTCTTGACGATTCTTGAATAAGTATGAGACCCCTCAAATCTGTTGTTGAAACCTGTATATTTCATATTTGTGATATGTTTGACAAAATGCCTATCATAACTAGTAGGGGTCCAATCAAGTCCTTTTTCAAGTGATTGAATTTAAATCATTATTCCATTTTTATATTTCATTTATGGAATTTTCATGGAGTTCTAGGAAGTGACCTGAACCCTGGGCCTGAAACGTGGCACATAAATTGGGGTCATAGGCACAAAAATACCTCGAAGATTCCCCACTTTAATGCATGCCCATGTTATGCGAGCGACTTGATATTTCTAGTTGCACTCTTACCCATGTCAAGGAAGCGACTGGAGAATTGATTCACCAAAGGCTCGTTTGATGCAGGCGCTAGCCTCCTCAAAGTTTTTGATGGCTCCTAAGTGTCCTGTAGCATGTGCAAAAGGTATGTGTTGTTGTGTTTCATAGATTCCACTTCCTTAACGTACACATAGGGAGTTGAGTCATATCATAGTAAATCTTGATCACATGTTTACCTCGGTTGGCCGGTTACTTGGGTAAATGTGGGAGGATGGTGTTACATTCACTTTTAACTCCTTTAATCTAATGAGGTGGACCCAGGCTCCATTATTTGAATTTTTGATGGATTATAAAATTGGTCACATTTCTAGAATAATGTTGGGTCTAGGGAAGGAGTGTGAATGAGAGTGTTTAAGGATATTGTCAAATTTTTAAGGTCAATGTAATTATTTTTGGTAGCAAACAAGGTTTTTCCTAGCTAGAGTAGTTGAAAATACCTTTGCAAATAAATTCTATAGTCCTACCCTTGAGAGTTGCAGTATTTTCATATGAAGAATGCACATTGATTTTGGCCACAAACAATATCTTGTCATATTGTTCCCATGGAATCAAGTTCCTTTGAACATCCTAAAAACTAGGAAACACTACCCCATTTCTCTGATAAAAATTGGAATTAAATGTAGCTACCAAATTTTTCAAATGATTCAAAAATTCCTCATCTATAGCCCTCGCTCATTCCCTCCAAATAATTTTGGTAATCTCAATAATTTCCCATTGTTGGAAATCATGATTGTCATTAGAGAAAAACCCAAAGGTGTTAGTAAATAGACACATCGCCAAAGTTAACGGATCTATGAGAGGCAACTAAGGACATGTCACGAAACACACAGGGAGTGTTGGCTTATCCAATATCCAACAATATTCCACCCTAGCGCGATCCGGGTGTGATTCGAACTCCAGACCTTTGGATCTTATACCACTTGTTGGAAACCATGATTTCCATTAGACCAAAACCCACAGGTGTTAGTAAATAGACGCATAACCAGTGTTAATAGATCCATGAGAGGAGGTTAAGCACATATCCCAAAACAAATAAGGAGCGTTGGGTTATCCAATTTTCAACACCCATGTGATGTCTATGATATCCATGGCTATTCGGTCATTGGCATATTTTTCATTGAGGTATCTGATGAATTTTTCTGCAATCCTAGCATTTTTAGCATCGTAATTCCTGGGTGATAGGATGAAAAACCCAATGTTATTGACTACAACTCTTTGTTCTGCAACTAAATTCATATGCTCCAATATGTTATTCATCTAAAAAATAATACCATATCATATTATTTGTCTAGATTGGATGAGAGACATATTACCTTTCAATTTGTTCATCAGCTCTTTAGTTTCATCATTTGCAACCTGTAATTTGTTGTTGACCAACTCCATGCTTCCCCTAGTTTTCTTGATTTATTTTTCCTTGTTTGAGAGTAGGAACTTGGTATTGTACATGTAAATTTTTATTTTCTTGAGATTTCTTTAAGATAGATGTCTGCTCAACTTAGTGTTCCTAAATTGATGTCATAAATTGTCAACCAGGGCTAGTAAACTGTTGAAGTGAAGTGCAGTATATGTGCCTAGGTATATGCTTCCTACTTTGTTGTGTTTAGTGTTTTTGGTTTTGTGTTTTTTATGCTAAGAGGAAAAGAACTAAATGTTGGTAAAGAGAAGTTGTTGGTCACACTAAAACATAGCAAGATCTATTCTAAACTATGTATGGCACTTAAGAACAGAAAATGCAAAACTTCACAAGAAAAATAACTCATAACATGAACTCAGTCCAATTCATTCATTAGAAGTATATTGGAACAACTTGAGAAAAGGATGGGATTAATGTAATGAGGTTCTTCTAAGTAAACAACAACCTACAATATTAAAGAGAAAACCTCATCCATGGTTAGAAATTTGTTGGAACACATTTGGAAAAGATTATCTGCAACATAGTAAGGAACCCTACTTTAAATTGACTTATGACACTACAATTAATCCATTCTACAACTCAAAATGTCACCATTAAGCCTCATTCAAGGGTTAGAAATCTTTTGGAATAGTTTTAGAAAGAGGCAGCTTGTAAAATTATGAGAAATTGCAGAACAGTGAAGACTTCAAAATGACATTACCAATTATTCTTCCTATGATAATGATGTATTAGTAGAGATTAATAACAAGAGTAGTTTGTAAATAATGAAGGCATTTAAGTCTAATTTAACAGAACTAGAGTAGAACTAGCTAATAAAACTTGAAATTCAATGAATAGAACTGAACTAGGATGCAACCAATCAAACTTGAAATACAGTGAACAAAACTGAACTAGAGTGCAATTAACCTTCGAAGTATTACAGCTGAACTAAAATGCAACTAATCTCTGAAATACTACAGCTCTATCTCATTCATTGTTAGTGATATTTTGGAACAATTCATAAGAATAAGACTGGCTGTAACATCCAATGTAAGTGAGCGTAAAACATAAAGTTTAGAAAACTGCTTAAATTAGGAATGAAACAGAGTTATAGTTACTTATCTAAACAATATGCACAGAGCTTCTCGGGCAGTAGGGGCCCTCTACCACCAGATTAGCATACAAATCTCCTCAATATTTCTTCAGGTTGTGCAATAAAGTTGTACTCCTTTCATTAAAGGAAAAATACTCTAGAAATAGAGTATTACGGTCTTTTGAGATCTAACAACAAAACAACAATCTAGCTCCCCATCTCTCGGTTTCTAGAGTTATTGTTATAAGAGAAATACATAACTACCCTGGAGAAGAAATAGGGACACGTGTCTTTTCAATCAAAATCAAATTAGAACTCTTGTGGAGGCCTCGTGCTTTGCTGAAGACATCTGTAGAGTCCTTGTCCTGGTAGGAATCTGCCTCTTAGTTTTGGTTTCCCCCACGTGCATAACCATCCGTAGATTTTTTATTAGACTTCGTAGAGGGCAAGAAATGATGTAGGAGTGTTGTGGAATTCAAGCATATGTGTTTTTCCTTTAAGTGAAACCTGTAACCTGTGTGAACATGAAGATAGTTGTGGAATAGGCGACTAGCTACAAAATGGTTGCATTCTGTAGCTGAGTCTAGTAAAAAATTACTACAACAACAAAACCACGAAAATATAGCAAGTTAGTCATTGTATGCATTCCTAAAGTGACTTTAATCAATCCTATTGATCTTTTGAGCCTATAATTGATAAGGGACAGAGGAAATGGAGAGAAATTTGGTGAAAGAAAAGGACATCTTTGGGGCTCAACATAAGATACAAATCATTGAGATCCTTAGTCAAGTGTTCTGTGGAAATTTTTGGGTCGTTTGAAACAATAACACATCTATGCAAATAAATTATTTTTCGAACCGTTGCAACCGAAGCTTGAGAGCCACCACCTCATTATTTCTATCTTTCACTTCTTTGGCCAAAATTTCCTTCTCATTTTCTTCCTAGGCCAATTCATTTGTTTACACATGCTATGTTGTGGGAATCTTAAGTTTATACCTCAATGATTGAATTTTGGATTGTGAGCCTTATATGATGGCATCTTCAACAAATTTTTCATTTTGGTTTACCCCAAGTTTGGAAATCAACTTGTTGGTGCCCTTATTTTTTAAATGAAGGGATCTTGATTGAGGCTTCTCCTATTTTATTTTGGTGGTAAATTTCTCCAATAATTTCTTTTCCTTGCTAATAGTTAAGGCCCATTTTCTCACTTTTTTTGTGTATCATCTCCCCTAATTTCCTATGCATGTTGATATTGTCTTGCAAGGGAACACTAGACATGTCCACTGCAAATTCAACTATCATGAATTGCAGTCTGGATGAAATGGACTGCGTTGAAGGATGATATAATGAAAATTTCATTTAGTTTCTTTCCAGGTCCATGATAGACAAAATACTAGCTTGGTATGGGATTGAATGAGATGCTAGTTGTGATATTATTTTATCCCTAAACATCTTGTTCCTCTCCTCTATCATATTCCCTTCCTCCCATTTAGGGCCTACTGTTGATGTGGTTCCCAATGAGCCAAGGATTTGTACCTCAATTGAGATGGAGGTGGAAACTTGTTGAGGGTCTTCTAAGAGAACTTGCAAACATTTATGGTCCAAATTTCCCTCCATCATTTTTATCTAAATATCTTCATCATTTGTTCCTATAGTTTGGAGTTTTTAGTTGATGGTGCATCCTCCATCATCGTGTATCCAACATCATCAAAACTCCTTTTTTGGGAATTCTATTGTGCGCTTGGTGTCTTCACCTCCATTTATGTATTAATAGGAAAAGAGTCTAAATTAGATTTCCACTACAACTTAGTTTTAGATTCATATTCATAAGTAGAATCATTAATTTCTCTCCTCCCTTTAGATACAATATTGTGAGGATTATAGTGCCAAACCTCTTGTATTTCAGAGTTTAATTTCTTTAACATATCTTCTACCTGTTGGAAGGATTGTTTGATTTTCATAATGAAAGGGCCCACAATTCTTCCAAGCCTAAGAATATAAGCTTTCCTAGCAGTGACAAAATGGATTTGGTCAACATTTAAGATTTTTTTGATATACTCTAAGGAAAATATCTACATAGGAATAAACACAAGTAATTGATACAGAGGTAGTTCAGACCCATACACTATGATTTAAATATAATATTTATATAGGTACCAGTCACCTACCTTGGTATTATTGCTAAGCTAAAGGAATAATTTCTATTGAGGCAGGACTATGGGAGGAGAGACATTGTTAATGATCTTATATGCAATAGACATAAAGGCTGAAATAAATTGGAAAAACCATTAATTTTTGGACTTCTTCTTCAAGGAAGTGTCCCAATCAACTATATATTTTCTTTGCTTGTTAGAGTATAGAATACTCAGGCCTAGGTATTTGAATTCCTCTACATGAGTGTGCAATAATTGGTAGACATGTTTGGAGTAGTATATGAAATAGGAGGAAAGGTAAAAATGGTTGAACTGAAACTTGATAGCTTCAACACAAAATGTAGGAATTTTAAGAATAGTATTAGGCTTCATAATTAAATGAAAAGACCTTGAATCTGATTCGCTGACATTTACGATTTCATCCTCACCTAGCAGTAGTACAATTATGGCCAAGATGGGTTGGGAAAATTCAGAAAACAAGGAAATTTGGAATGTTTCTAAGCTTGCGGGGAATTGAGAATTGATAGCTGAAATATGATGGAACAAGGATTTTATTTCAAAACCTAAGACTCCATTGTAATTAACAATAAGGGTGCTCTCTGTGAATTTTTATAGGTTATGTGACTTTTGGAAAAAAAGGTGTTTTCGATCAATTTTGGGATGACTTCTAGAATTTTCTCCCCGCTAGACAAAATGCATATGTTTTTCTCTTTGACATAGGTTGCCATAATTATAGAGGACACAAAATCAGGGAATTATTATAGAATTGGGGTGATATGGTAGTACAATCCTAACTTGACAACTCAGAATGGGTCTTATTTTCTCAAATAGTTTCCATATAAGACAAAATGAAGGTTGACGAAGTGTAGAGGGACAAAAGGTTCATGAATCTAAGATTCGGTGTCCATAAGAAGGTTTTTGTGGCCCACAGGTTTTGTCTCTTCAGGTTTTGGGGCCTTAGGTGCAACTTTACTCATTTTAATAATGATAAATATGTTGTCATGACAGGGAAATATGGGTTACCTCGTGATTGGAGACGATCGTATGTTATGGGCATGATAGGTTCTTCTACTGGTTGACAGTCGAAGCAAAAAACATTGGAGAATCGGTGGAGTGCTACAAAAAGGGAAAATTTGAATGCAAAAGGTCAATTTAGGGAGGGGTGTAGACGGAAAAAACATGTGGTGACATGTGGTGTGATAATATTGGATGAGAAGTGGAGGGGGGGTGACTAATTCTTGAGGGGTCTATGCTCGCCTACCAAACTCACTTCTCGAGTGGTCCTGACTTGTTGACGTTGTTGTCGTGTTGGCATGATGGGTAACATGCATGGTTACCATCTTCTAGCGGGGTGCTTTAATGAGTTTGGGAATGGGAGTTGAACACCCAGAATCAATATTGGTTGTTCATCTGTGACACTTCCATTTTTAACATTAAATATCTGATGGGTAGGCATTTGCTTAATGGTTGTGCTTATTACCCGATCTGAGCCTCACTAGGGTCGGGCGGGTTCAGAACATGTAGCGATTTTCCTTCAAGATGCCCAATATTTAACCACTGAATGTAAAATGTGGCGGAGGACCACATACTATTTCATTTTTCTCCTTCCCCATTTTTCTTTTCTTTTTTCTTTTCTTTTCAATATTTTTTTTTAAAATCTTTCAATCATTCCCTATATAGAAGAAAAAACTTCCTCTGCAACATGAACACTAAAAGGAAGAATTAATAGGACACAACATCCAGTCCAACTGGGGACAATCTCTTGCTGGCAAGGCAATGATAACGTACAACTTAGTGCCTTCAAATTGGGCATGGAGTCAAAATATGCACAAAACTAAAAATTAAAACAAAGCACCTCGGTACTGACAATGACTCACTAGTATTTGCAATGGAAGTGGGGAAATGAATTTAGTGCTCAAAATAATGCTTGAGGTTCTTCCCATTCACAGACAGCTAAAACACTTCACCATCAATATTATCCAACACAAATGTATTATTTCTTGTGCCTTCAACCATTTTGAAAGATCCAAACCACAAAGGATCAAATTTTCCATGTTTTCCTTTGTCCTCTCTCCCGAGAACCCATCTGAGTACAAGTTCACCTCGCTAAAAAAATTGTCATTGGCTAATTTTTCAAACAATGCCTTCCTCTTTTCCTGGTAATTGAATATATTTTGAGTCACTTGTGTTATGTTCTCATGAAAGTATAGCAATTGATTCGTCCTCCTGCTCAAGGAATTAGGCCCATCTTTTGTATCCCCAATCATTTTTTCCATAGCCATGGCCAACTAACTGGGAAAAAGAGTTGAATTCCCATACACTAGCTCGATTGGAGACTTAGTCGTTGATCTCTTAGTGGTGACTCTATTTTCCCATAATGAAAACCTCAGTTGAGAATCCCAATTCTCCTTTATTTGTTCTAGGGTCTTCTCAAGAATACTTACCAAGGTCTTAGATGATGATTCTTCCAACCCATTTCCCTATGGATAAAAAGTGGTGGAGTACCCCAAAATAATGTTATAGCTCTGACAAAAACTGAGAAACTTGGAAAATTTAAATACTTGAGCATTATCGGTGACTATTTTCCTTCGACAACTAAACGTGGCTAGAATGTTCTCCTCCATGGATTTTATGACCATAATATCAGTTGCATTCTTAACAAGGACAACGTCTACCCACTTGGTGAAATAATATGTTGTTGTAAATATCGAATTATGTTACCCAATGGATGGTGAATGGATTTATCCAATAAAATATAACCCCCATTGTCTAAATGGTTCTTCCACAAAAATAGGAATTAAAGGCTAGGGTATTAGCTTATACTTCTTAACAAAGATTTCTAACGCGTTACAATCCTTCACTTGATCGTGCATATCATCAAACAATTTAGGCCAATAGAAGCTAGCCTTCAAAATCTTATGAGATATTAGTTTCCATCTATAGTGATCTTCACAAACACATCCATGAAATTCAACTATTATTTTGGGTTCTTTTATTCAAACAAACAAAGTAGTAAAACTCCCACAGGGTCCTTCCAATACAACTAACCATTAGAGATAAAACAATTATTGTGCTCCCAGTCTCAAAGCTCTATATTTTTCTATTCCAAGCTTAAGTGGTAATTCTAAAATAAACAAATAATGTAAAACAACTTCGTACCACTTAGATATCAAGTACGTCATTGAATTTTTCTATGCTTCTCCTAAATTTGTATTTTCTTGTTTTTCTTGCTTCTTTGGCTCTGAATTTTCAACCAGAAAATTTATACCTAATTCTTGGCAATTTACTTTTGAAAAAATATTATCCAATCCCTCCTCTTATACCAATTTGGTGGGCTTGATGTCCATTTCATGTTCTTGAATTCTATCTATCCATTCCCCTCTCTTGCCTTTGTTATCTCCCTGTGTGAGAATGTCATTTACAATTGTTGGTAGAACATAACAAATTATCGGAGACTACAGAATGTAAGTTGAGAAACCTTTCAAGGCTTTTACCAGAGCATAGTCATATTTTTCCAAAATATTATATTTTAGTTTTTCATATCTCAATACTTGGTTAAAAAATGAAACTGGTTGCTCCTTCTCTTCTTCATTTTTCTACAATAAGACACCTACAACAATTTTAAGAGATGCAAAGGAAAATATAAGAAAATGCTTTTGATAATCAGGGCTAGCTAAAGCTAGGGCCTCTCTAAACGAATTTTTTATTATGGAAAATGATTCTCATGCTTCTGAATTCCATTTAACCTATATATCCATTTTTATTATATCTGTAATCTCTCCAGAAATTTCAACATATTTTTGGAATTGGCTTCTATGATCCATAATTTGTAAAAAACTGCTTTCAGTAATAATCACATATGATCATTAATTGTCGATGTGTTTCAAACCAACCAATGTGGTTCATCTTCAAGATGAACCATGCTAGTTGGTTCAAAATGCGTCAACAATTCATGATCATATGTGATTATTACCGAAAGAAATTTCTTACAAATTTCGCCATAGTTGGGCACAAATATTCTCAAGAAATTTATCTTTCCTATGAAAATTTGGATCTCCTTTTTGTTCTGAGGAAAAGGAATACTAATAATTGCTTCCACCCTTTTGGGGTCAACCTTCACTCCTCTCAAGACTATGTTCCCAACAGATTTCATTCTCTAAGGGAAAATTGGGACTTCTTTGGGTTCTGTGACAACCCGTATTTCCTATATCTTTTAAATTTATGTTGTAAATTTCGCAATTGTTCCTCATGAGACTTTGAGGGGACTATTATGTCATTTAGGTAAATGATAAAAAATTAACCTTCTCCCCAACAAATTCTATATCCCGTGTCCTCTGGAAAGTGGCACCAATATTCATGAGGTAAAAAGGTATTCTGTAATACATGAATTTTCCCAAAGGTGTGGTGAAGGCAGTCTTGTTCTCATCATTAGGATGCAAAACAATATATTTATATTCAGAGAGCCCATTAATCATGGACAACCTTGATTATTCTACCATTTTTTGTAAAATATAATCCATATTGGGAAAAGGATAATTATCCCTTGGAGAAGCTCTGTTCAGGTTCCTGAAGTCCACACACAATCTGATCTCTCCATTTTTCTTCCTAACATGATCTTGGTTAGCCATGCAATATAAGTATCTTAAAGGGAAAATGATATTAGATTGGAGAATTTTCTTCAATTATTTTTCTATCAAGGGGAGAAGAAGAGGATTTATTTTCCTAAGATTATGTTTATGAGGCTTGATTCTTAACTTGAAAGGAATCTTATGTCGAATTACACTAGGTTAATAGGTTTTCAAATCATCATAGGGCCAAGCAAAGATATCAGCATACTCTTTGAACAAGTCAAGATACCTTTGTTTGTATCCTTATGGGATCCCCTTAGCTAATCTAATTAGTTTATATTGTTTATTTGTGCCAATGTTACAGTATTATGTATCCTCATTATGCTCGTTCTTGAATGGTTTGAATTCCACATCATTAGAATTAAATAATATTTCCAATGGAACTAACCCCCTGGATTAAATTTCCCATCAACTGCAAAAATGTATGCCCAACCATAGACTCTTACCCAAGCACATGTTACTTAGCTCCTTCCATTTCCTCCATATATTTATCTTCCTCATCAATTATAAAACTCGAAAACTCCCCAATCACCTGTATAAAGCATTAATTTAATTTTCATCCTCAAACACCTACTAATATTTCACGTTGCCTAGCACTGAATGTTTCTCCATGATCTCAACTTCATATCTAAGCAAGGGATTTTGTGGTGGCTTGAAAGTCTTGGATGTTGTAGCTGATGAATCAACCATTTTTTTCTTCTCTATAGGTAGATACTAAATGTTAAATTAAAAAATTAAATTTTCAATCATATCCCACACTTCATTCCTATATGATTTCAACTTGGGATGTTTAGTTTGGCATTGATTCCTGACTTTCTTTATAACCAGTTAAAAATCACCAAAAACTATTGAACATTCAATTTTCATTTTTTAACATTTTTTAATCCCAACACCAATTCTTCAAATTCAAAAATATTATTTCTAGTGTAAAATTCCAATTTATACAAGAGAGGGATGAGGTTACCTTCTGGAGATATAAACAACACACATGCTCCATTTCCTTCCTTAATAGGCTCCCTCGAACTATAATTTCCAAACACATTCAAGTTTCATTTCTTTCTTACACACATGTGTGGGAATTTTTACCTTAGTGTACTCCATAATTTGATCATCCATCTTCAGCAAAAAGCATGAAAAATATTTTTCCTAGGCATCTACTAGATAATTATTGGAACTATCTACTCTAGTGATAATTTTTACAAATTTTGACTCTCTGTATAATCTATTTTCTTCTCCACCAAACTTTGGAATAGTGGCATATATAAGGTCGATTTTTATGGACCCTCCCAACTTCATTCCCCATTATTTGTAAAGAAGCATGCCAAATATTGTAGAAATTTTTGTAACCACAATGTCCATTACCACACTCTTGAGAGGGATTTGAGCGAAGCTAACCACCAAGTCCTCGAACATACTAAGGAACTTTACCTTTTTAGAATGAAAGGAATGTAACTCTTTTTATGTCTTTTTTGTTTTCAGGACCAAATTCTCCATGACAGACAAAGGAATTAGATTTTGTGAAACCGTTGAATCAAGCATACAATTATGCAACAACATATCATTGATCACTAATGTAACATATAATGAAGGGGTGGAACGGTATTTCTCCTCCACATGTGGTCCAAACATGATAGCAGGTTTGTGTTCATAAAAATTAAAATTTTCTTGTGTTGGCTAAAATGAGACACATCCACGAAATCGTAAATTATCCTTTTAAATGTAAGTTTTTTCAACAATTTAGTTAATGGAACATATATATTCACTTTTTCCTATTATTTTTTCAAAAAAAAAGGGCATTCTTCTCCATCTTAACTTGATCAACTATCTATTTCCTTTGTTGAGGCATTGGCTTGGGTTGCACAGTTTTTTGTTCTAGGTTCGCAGACTTAGGCTTAGAATGGGTGGGATGTGAGGTTTCTCCTTTGATTGTTGGGTCATAATTAGTAGGTATCTTACTCTTATCATTTTTCTTCGATGGGGAATGTTGGACACATTGATCTTATTTCTAAGATCTTTCTCTAGACCCCAAGTCATATTTCCTATGCATCTTAGCTTGCATGAAATATGAAAATTGTTTGCAATAAACATATATATCTTCTTTATGAAAAGCATCACCCAAATACTCCTCCTATTCTTCGTGTGTTTATATTTCGTGCTCCTCTTATGAAAAATTTGATTATTGATTTTCCTGAATTTTAAGTGCATCCTCAATTCCTTCTTCAAAATCATCTTCTATATCCTACATATGTTCTATTTGGTCTTGCTGGTATTTTTTTTCTCTTTGCAGGAGTTACAATGGAGGTCTCCTATATGTTGGATTGAATTTTATGTTATGGACTTGTTGCATTTTTCTAGGAGGAATTTTGTTCTCCAATTCTAACTTCAGTAGCTTGTTTGAGAGGTTTTTGATCAACTTATTCATCTCATCCAACTTCTACTCTTGAGTCTCCTTGGGTTGACCAGATACACTGGCCTCCTCCTTCACTTTTCCCCTATCATTGTGTTCTAATTTTTGCTTCAGCTTTCGTGTTGATGTAAAATTTGTCTCTACCTCCAAAGGACCAGTTTGGAACTGGTCTAGCATAAGGGATCTCCTTACTCTTAGAGTAAACCAAAAATCTGATTCAAAGGCTCTAGTGAGTAACACCTTATCTATTTCTTGTGGTGGTTTAATCTAAATAGAAAATTGTTATACAATTTGTTAAATATTTTTTATAAACTCAGTGACATCCCCATTTCTTATTTTCTTAAATGCATTAAATTCAGTCAGAGAGTGTCCATGATGTTTATTTTCACCCCATTTCTACATAAATATGTTTTCTAATTCCTTCCAAGTGTTGATTGAGTTGTTATTAGAAGCATTGAATAATTTCCTTTCATCCCCATCTAAATAGTGAAAAAATAACCTTAAAAACACCACACCTAGATGATCAATGTTCAAGATTTCTACAAACAAAAAATATTTCAATTTTTTTTGGGTTATGTCAACTTCCCCAGTGAATCTAGGTAGAAGTTTAAGGTAGTATTGAGGCATTGCATTCATAGGATAATGCAAGTTAAAATGGGCATATCTGTTGATAAAAAGGCAGGGACAACCATATTTTGTAAAGGATGTTGAATAATATTCACTTCCAGAACCGGGCAGGGGATAGAGCAGGAGATAACCATTGAAATTAGGTGTGGAGTAGCTACGAAATCTTTAGATGTGTCAGGAATAATAATATATTTAATTTCTTTGGTTTCAGGGAAGGTATAAAATGTGAAAGAACCAAAACTGATAAATATTTCTTTGTACTTAGATTCTTAAAATTGAAAACCAAGTGGGGACAACATTCCTCTAAATAGTCCAAAACTCTGGATGAGGTTTCAGGAGAATTTATCTCATATTTTTTAGAACTAATTTCAAATTTCTGAGGCAAAAAAAACTGTATTTGGAGTTTTGGGGGTTCTTTATTTCTAGATTCTCTTGGATATAATAATTTTTGGGTTAGAGATACGACAATTTTTCTGCTGAGAAGCATCCGAATCAGTGCGAGGCATCCTAAAATCTAGGATTATAGTCTGAAAACTCTCCTAGGTGAGATTTATAAACCCACACTTCCTTTTATCACCAGTCAATGGAATGAACAAAAATCATATCCAAGGAAATATATTATAATTTGTTCGTTGACAACGATGCCATAAATCATTGTGGTTCCTAGAGACAACCTTTGGGTTGGAGAGAGGTCAATTCCTAAGACATCTTACTATATCTGATGGATAAAATGATTCTTCTCAAAGGCCAGATACAAATTGCAAGTACTGGTCCAATTACCCTACACAGAGGGAGATTTAATTTATAGATAAAAAATATATCATCCCAAGAATTAATGCTCAGATTTAGTGGCCTACACATAGAGAGTGTAGTTTCCTTCACTGTTGTAGTATAGTTGAAAGAGGGAATTCAAGGAAAGGAACCAAATGGAAAGGGCTGAACCCAAAAATCCTATGCACTAGATTCCAGTAGACTTACGAACTAGGATGAAGAACATGAAATGAAGAAACCATGGAGAGAATTTAAGATTTTCAATTTTCCATATCATAGGTACCATTTTCCATCACATAACATAGGTAAATATGTAGCTTAAAATTGAAATCATCGGCTACAATTGTGATAAAAAGTGATAGAAATTCTTGGCTTGAGGGGTCCTGACCCAGGTTCAGAGTTTATGGATAAGCCAAAAAACCCTCCAACTACTGGCCCTTAGGGAAATGACCTTCTTGCGTGGATCAAAGTCTCACCAGAAGCAGTATGGGGGGGTGTTGGAACCAGGTTTCCGCATCTTGAGGGAGAAAATAATGAAGTGATCCTTAGAAAAACCGAATGCAAACTTATATTAATTGTAAACATATGGACGCGACAATATACAATAGAATCACATAGAATGCAAATTATTTTAACGGAATGAAACAAATTTATTGTTCACCTTAGCACAGATAAACAAAATAGAACCAGATCGAGATCTCAACCAATGCAAATAATTAAACAGATCTATTAACCATTAATAAGAATTCATGATCATATCAAATATCCTTGCATAATAATAAATAAGTAAGACAGAAATAGTGTGATCTCAACAGAACATAAACAATAAACAACTCAAATTCATAACATAATAAGTTCACCAAAATATGTCCTTTCTATTAGCTTTAGATATGTTCAATTCATCAACTTTCCCTTAAACCTTTCCACGCACACAGCCAGTGGAGTCCGCATACAGCCAAAACTAGGTCTCCATGCACACAGCGAGCAGGAGCATTTCAACCCAACCCAAACAAACCCTTACAACGTATTACAGATGCATAAACATCAATATCATTAACTTAACTTCGTTACTTTGCTTAGACTCAATCTATATATTTATATTCACTTAGCATGCAGATATTTATGGTCTCAATCCATGGTTTCAGATCCACAATTTAACCTTAATCCCATTTACATGAAAATTAGGGACTTTGACCCACCCCAAGTCCCCTTGACTCCATTACATAGCACACACATACAAAACTATACAAAATTACATAGAAAATTGTGCCTCATGGGACCCCTCTCCAACAGGCCCGCAACACAAACATGTCACTAGTCCTGACTCACTGAGGCCCCTGATATTTGATATTGAACTAAAGAATTTTGATAGATGCTTTGAGAAAGAGCACTAATTCTAGACATTGCGTTTTGGCACCCTACACTTGCTAAACCAGCTTTTCAGTTGTAGGCCCTTCAGTGGCCATCCCTATGTTGCACTGAGTTTGGTGGATGGTGTTTAATGTGTTGCCCAAAATCTGCAGCAATTGAAGCACTTCTTCTGCCCATGGTTGCATGCATTCTTTCAGTAGTTTTTCTATCCAGCACAAACCTTCAATATTTGTTTTTATTGTTCTGCACTCCCGCAGAAAAGCGAGAAGTTGTGTGAGAACCAATGTTGGAACCATTGTTTTGATTTCCTCGAACTACTGCTCCTTCTAGTCAAGGGCATCGCGCAACTACTGCAGTACTAGATCATTTTGGATTGAGGCCCAAACACTCATGGCTTCGTTGAGAAAATTGTCACATTGGGTGACCGGGCTTGTTTAACTTCAACTGCTCTCTACGTGTGAACCTCTAGTGGCATCTCGAGCTGCAACTTTTTCTGAAGGTTTGCAAATTGCTGCTCATATTTTTTCCTTACTGTTTTCACCTCCATGCTAGCTGCTTTCACCATGGCACCTAATCCTTCTAAATTTTCTTCGGGTGCAACTTTGGCAAGCACAACTGGAATATCTTGGCAAACTTGGTTGATTTTGGCCTCCACCGCAGTGCGTTGGGCTTCTGCTTCTCGGTAAGCTACCTCTTCTCTTTTTTGTCGTTGATGCGCTTTATCGGCTTGTTGTTGTGCTTCCCTTGTCTGCATATGCACGGTAGCCTCTCTATACTGAAGCTCGTTCATGATCATTAAGTGCATAAGGTGCAATTTTCCTGCAGGTAACACATAAAGATTAATATGCGCATCACCTGTTCCTCTGAATTGGAGACTTTGGTTAGAATCCATCTGAATGGCTAGCAAGGGGATGTGGACAAAGAAGCCATCCCTTGAGGTTGGTAGAGCAATGTATAATGGGTGCACTCTGGTCCGGCTTGCCTGAGCTACTCTCTATTGAATTTGGCTCACCTTTACCTTTAACTCCTGCAATACAACTTGTACAAGTTCTAGCATAGATTTTTACTGAACCTCCATATCTGTCCAGCGATCCTTATTCATAGGTCTGACAATGTTTTCTATTTTATTTAAATCATCTTCTGTCAGCATCAAGACCTCTTGTCCTGCCTTTTTGGAATATTTCTTCTTTTTGCATGATCCTCCAGTAGGCTAAAAGCCGTGCTTGGTGCCTTTAGATGTGTCAACTTCCCCTCTGTCCTTCGATGCAGATCCACTCTTTTATGGCACTGTTGTCTTTTCTATAGTCTCGCTAGTTGCTATGAGGGTCACTTCTTTTTCTGTGACCTTCTGTGTTACTGGCTCTGTAATTTTCTCTATGACTGTCGTGGTTACTTTCTCGGTTGATTTTGCTATTAGAGTGTGTAGATTCATTCCGGTGGATGGTGTCAACCAGGGTGAAGGCCATTCTACTGGTTCTCCAAGAAAATCATCTTCAGTCACCAAGTATGGTAGGTCATACCATACTCCCTCTATGACACCCTTTGCGCAGATGTGTATATTATGGAATGTATCTTTAAAATCCACTACCATCTTGTATCGGTCATACAATGTGAGTGACAGTTGCGACTTTTATTGCATCGCTTGATTCAAGGTAGCATCATACAAAACCCACAAAATTTTGTTCTCTTTGGCGTGCATCGGGTCTGAGGAGTTCCACAAGGTTGCGTAGCACGTAGCTTCACACAAATTTGGATCAATATTTGTATATTAAGTGCCTTCCAGGGTCCTCCACCCAATGAGCGTCATTAATAATAAGAGCCAAGGATACTGTAAATACTTGCCTTCCTCTTGGGCCTCGTGCACATTTTCTAAAAATTCTTTACAAAGGTAATTGCACCAATTATACATCATGCATTTTTCACATCATCCCATGAGTGCAATAACATGCACAAACACCTCCTTAGATATACACTTACGCATCATCTTGCAGGCCAAGATGATCGTTCAAAAGTGCACTACGAGATCGTTGATTTTATCCAACACAAATCACCGACTCTTCTTTGTGACATTGTATTTCTTCTTAATTTGATCAGAAACTGCCTTCTCCTGCACCTTACAGCCAAAATCAGCTATAGGTTCAGCTTCCTTAGTAGGAAAACCCGTGACTCTGTGGATTAACTCAACGTAAATAGGGATGCGCTCTCCCAACTAGAGCACATTATCATGTACTAAAGATAGAAACTGTATGGCACATATATAGTTTATGGGGATGCACTCAAAATGAGGGATCTAGAGAAATTTGAGCAGGCCTGCCTTGTGCAGGCCTAACACCCATCTTTTAGGCTCGAGGCACACAATGCCTCCTTCATAAGTGATCTGATCCTAGTATAGCTCTGGTGCAAGCTCAGGGAACTTCTCAACATCAGCGATGTCCCACTCATATAATATTAGATGCAAAATATTTGCAAACATATCCCCTTACATTGGGACATTCTGAAGGATTAGGGGTATTTGAATACCTGCGTGCACATTTTCCAAGTCCTTAGGTACTCTGACAGATGGTTTGCGCAGTGCGAGGTAGCTTGGAAACCGTAATAATGGGGCCACTTTGACCACATCCTGTTCAGATTCTTCTTAAATGGTTTCTGGGACTTGTTTGGTCAATTTAGTGTGTCCTAAATTGCTGCATTTAATTTGTCAATCCGGGATTCGTAAGCTGATGAAGTGTGGCGCACTATATGTGCAAGATAACCTATTTCTTAACTTTTTGTCGTTTTTGATTTTCTAAGGTGAGATGGAAATTCTAAAATGAAAACAAGTATGGTTATGTTTGTTCAAGGAAATAATATCCTCTATAATGATTTACCAACTTGAAACTGAAAAAAAAAAGAATTTGAAACATGCAAATGACAAAACTTGAAAGAAAATGAAAATGTGTTGCTGAAATGAAAAGGTGCTGCTAGTCTAATAAATCAAAACAGTGAACTAGTGAGCATGAAACCAAACTATTCTTGCTACTGTCTAAACACAAAAGAAACTATGCTGAAAGAAATCCAAAAGTTGCAATAAAGTAAATCTAAATCAAATTACATCAACTTGTCTTCCGATCCCTCATCATTAGTCCAGCTATGATTTTTGGAAGTAACCATAAACAACTTGAGTAACTGATATCTAACTCGCAGAAAGTAAACTAATATCAAACCACACATTCATAATTCAATCCCTCACCATCAGTCCAGCTGTGGCTTTCGGAGGTAACTGAAGATGTCATGCACAATTTAATATTTCTAACTTGCAGAAAGGAAACTAATATGAAACTACACATCCATAATTCAATCCCTCACCATCAGTCCAGCTGTGGCTTTCGGAGGCAACTGAAGATGTTATGAGAAATTTAATATATCTATCTTGCAGAAAGGAAACTAATATCAAACTACACATCCATAATTCAATCCCTCACCATCAGTCCAGCTGTGGCTTTCGGAGGCAACTGAAGATGTTATGAGCAATTTAATATATCTAAATCTAACTATTAAAACAAATGAGCAAAACTGAATTAAACAAAGCAGTACTGAAATTAAACAGAAACTAAGAAAAGAAAATTAGCAGCATAACAATGTTAATTCCATGTCATTAGTCAAAAAGTTATGCAAATGCCCGGGCTGCCTATCTATAACCTGAAACAAGAACACTGATCAGTAATCAATAACATAAAACATGAAAGACAGAAGTGAAATGGAAAGCATGAAAGTTTATAAACAAAAATGAAGCATATATACCATGAAAGATGCAATGTATAAACATGTGAATGGATTATGGCACAATGAGCTTTAAAGAAATAAAATAAGAACTATACAATAATGCACAGAACCTTGGCGAGTGCAGGGGCCCTCTACACTAGCCTTGGCAATAATCTTCAAGTACGAATTACGTTTGGAAACAGAGTCTTCTTATATTAAAATGCAGTCATAACAGTAAGGTGGTATTATGGCACAAAGGCAGCATAATTACATTACAGGGAAAACTAATAAAAACTAACAGAGACTAATCTAATATGCGTATACAAATGCATTATTTATAACAAAAGAAATATAACCGATTCCTAAAGTTTATGCTGATGGAGAACACATAGACCGTTATGTCCACAGATCTAGGATCATGGCCGTATTGAAGAGTAAATCTATGAGGAGTGGATGTTTGAATTCGGCTATGGAGCCGTGTACAGATGTTGATTTGTCCTCCGCAACTCAGAAACGGCCATATGAACCTTCACGTGACACGAAACAGAGTCCTGTCACCGTGGGACTCTACGGTTGACTTCCATTTGGACATCTTTGACCGTAGCCTCCTTTGATGAATTTTCTCAAGCCAATAGGACACGATCCATGTCCACATCATTCCTGACTTGCCCATGTGGCTCGTTTTTCCTGTAGACACCTGTAACATAGAGTTTCACAAAATGGCTGCGGAAAGTTACAACAGCTGCGGAAAGTGGCAAGATTTCGCAGCTAGATGAACAAAATCTAAATAAAACAGCAAACACAAAAATATAGTTAAAAACCATGTTATATGCTCTTTTGCAATTAATATACAATGATATTGACAACTTGGGAGGTTCAGGTGGATGAAAAAGGTATAGAAAAGTGTATGGAAAAGATGCAGATTTGAGACTCAACAGGACTTCTGACATGAGTCTTTTAATCTTCTCTCCCACTGAAGGGTGTGGCCTTGGGGTCTTTTTGCAGGGATATTTCGGCGTTCCATACGATTGCCCCTTCTTATTCTTAGAACGCATAGGCATTTCCACAATTGGCACTTCTGGCACAACAGGGTCATCACCCGGTCTTGTGGCTGTCATATTTTCAGGAATAGCGTAACCTCTCCCTACTCGGCGCAATGCATCCTCAAACCCTAGATCCAAAACAGACATAGACATATCAAATGCAGTGGCAATCAAGGAGCTAAAATCACAAAAATCAATCAGAAATAAAAGGGAACTATTGCGACCCCATAGGCCATATTTATACTTGCGACATGTCTTCAACGGATCCTTGTGCATTAATGAGGCTCCATTATTGACCAAACGGTCTCAAATCTGGTAAGATCCCTCCATTAAATGCATCCTAGATGCTCCCATAAACGGTAATAAAGTTGTCTTATCCAATTTTACTATTCCAATGGCTAGTTTTTGACACCTTCGCAACCCAGTCAATCTCCACGAGCAGATATTGTGCGTGCATTGCACCTTACTGTGCATATAATATAGAGCTAAGGATAACCATCTATAGACCGTCCCCAAAAACATAGGCTTATTTACCAAGTAATTTAAAGAATATTCAGTAGTGTTTGTCTCATCAATTAGCAATTGAAAAATTCTCTGACATTTGTCATCTCAATTCTTAGTAATCTGGTCATGGGCGCAGTTATCAATTCATACTTTGGAATGTGCTTCCTAAAATATCCAACAATGCTCATCATGGAGCACACTTGTTTGACATTTGCAGGCGAGGGGATCGTGGCTCCATCGACTGCGCGTGGATCCCTAGAGACGATAAGTGCCAATTTTCTACAATTCACAGTCTCCACTATCATCGCATTAATAATTTCGGGAATCAAAGCTTGATCAAATGTATAAAATTCACTCCCAAATCTAAATGTAAGAACAAAAATTTCTATCAGTGTAGAACATTCACTAGTGCCTGTGCGTAGCTCTGTCTCCAAGTACCATTTAGTAGGCACCTTTCCCAACATGTGAATAAACATATGGACCCATTCAAGTCTGGGATCTACACCCCATACTTGATTCCATCGTGCCAAATGTGTGTGTGGATCCTCTTTTCCAGAGTATACATATTCCATTTTAACAATTGGACATTCAAACTACAACCTCATCATGTGCGTACATTACTCCCAGTTACCCATATTCTCCCTATGAGTTTCTCACAATCTTGCTAGAGTAGCGCATAAACCAAGATCCAAAGCATGGAAACTCTATACTTTAGGTATATTCCTTTCAAGCTCTCCTATAAACATGTTTACATTAGTTGAGCCATCATAGTGTGTTAAATCATGTACCTTAGATGTTATATAATGCAAAGTTTGGGTTACGCGATTACATTGCAGTGCAAACACCTCATGTAATCAATTCTACCAATTTTCGAGTTCTTCATCAGAGTCTGAAAATAAAGAGTTATTCTTCTCCCACTTAAGATTCCCATCTGATTTTGGATTAATCCAGTCTTATTCATGCAACCTTATCTTATAGATTTGATCAATATCATCCTCACTATGTACTCATTCAATATCTCTTTGGCATTGTGTATGATCTAGAGGAATGATTACCCTGAATCCACTACTTTCAAATTCCATCCTTCTTTTCTTCAGGTTGAAAACACCATCCATTTCATTGGTCCAATAAAATCCTAACAACACAGGATAGGGATTAGTATCATCTACAATTTGTATGATTTCAAAGTATTCCATCACGTTAACACCCTCTATATTGACCAAACTTGTGATAGCCTCCCTAAAGGAATAACCTTCTACTGATTGGCCATGCGCAGTTGAATGGTAGACCATTCCATCTTTGGCTCTCGCATGTGCTACCATGTTTTCTTAGGTATAAAATCAGCACCGATCCCAGATATAAATAACTTGGTCCATTTCATAAGCACCAATCTGCGCATCCGCATCAACCTACCTGTTCTCTTCTTGTTCTTATAAAGTTTTTGATCACTCATTGTTTTACCATGGGATGTTCTTTCATTGTTCTGGGCAAGGAAAAAGGAAAGGAGGTCTGCACAGAGGTAAAACAATGAGCGATCAAAATAGGTGTTGGGGTAGCCTCTAATTTCATTTCAATCTCCACAGCCTCATCTTGTGTGGAAATATTTTTTTGACCTAAGGGCTGGCATAGATGTCAGAGTAGCATAGAAATGGACGATTCCCTATGCTGAGTATCATCAATAACAAATCCACCATCTTTGACGGTGTGGTTCAACCTTTGATCGGCCTCCCATACAGATTCATTAGCCTCTTGATGAATATTCCTTCATTTTTGTGACTAGCTGCATGTATGGCTTAGGCTCCTTAAACTGCTCCTTTAGGGTCGCTTTGATTTCTTCCAAGGTAGCATTAGGGTTTGCTTTAGCGTATCTGATGTACCAATCTAATATGTGTTCTTGGAAAGAAGTAGCTAGCTGCACCTTCCTAATATCAATAATTTTAATTTACTAAGCCTGGCGTACAACCTCAGTCACAAACCAGAAGTGATAAGTATCCTCATTTCCAATACCTCTAAAATTAGGTAACTTAATTGATGCAGCCATATCTACATCAGGGGGAGGTGGAGGTGGTGGTGGAGATGAAATACGTGGTGGAGTAGGTGATATGTGATGTAAGTGAAGAAGTGGAGTGGATGGGGTTGGAAACAAACTCAAGGGGTTCTGATGTGATGAGATTTCTTGTTCAGAGTCACTTGAGCTAGTAGTTTCTGGTTCAGGTTCACTATCTGATTTAGGCTTTAGAGGGTTATAAATAAAATTTTCAGACTCTTTGCAGTAAACTTTTCCACTGGGCGTAGTTGGACCTCTTTGCTGCATTCAAGCAGTATGTTCACACATACAACCTCATTCACACAATATAATTTTCAGCAATAATTTCAATGAGTGCAGGAAATTACCTCTAGGGCCTTTAAAAAAAACCTTATTTCTCCTTCAGAATATCATACAAACTGATCAATGGAAAATTCAATCAAAAATCCTCCCAAGAGGTGATTGATCTAATGATCTACCATGTGAGTGATCTTATTGGAAAACTTCTCTACTTGGTGGATCAATTCAGGAGTCTACTCAGTGAATATGTCATCTTTTATGCAGTGATAAAATTCAGCTAAGCGAAACAATCACTTCTGTATTTCGTGCACAAAAGAACAAAAGAATATTTCATGCACTTTTTTATAAATATATTTATGCACCCACTGTTCGTCAGAAAACTTAGTAGTTCTATTCTCTTGGAGCGAAAATTCAAGGATCTTCTTATCCAACCAATCTTGTAGTTCATTTCGTGATGAGTTCCACAACATCAAATATCCCTCAAAATGATCCTGGTCCCTACAACGGAACCATTTGTTGGCTTGAGGGGTCCTGACCCAGGTTTAGAGTTTATGGATAAACCAAAAAACCTCCAACTACTAGCCCTTTCGGCAATGACTCGCTTGTGTAGATCAAAGTCTCACACAAAGTAATATTGGGGGGTGCTGGAACCAGGTTTCCACACCCTGAGGGAGAAAATAATGAAGTGGTCCTAAGAAAAACTGAATGAAAACTTATATCAAATATAAACAGATGCACACAACAATATACAATAGAATCATAAAGAATGTGCAGTCTTTTAACAAAATAAAGCAAAGTTTTTTTTCCCTTAGCACAGATAAAAAGAAAAGAACCAAATCCATATCTTAATGAGAGAAAATACTTAAACAGATCTATCAACCATTAATAAGCATTCACGATCATATCAGATATCCTTGTGTAATAATAAATAAGTAAGACAGAAATAATGCGATCTCAACAGAACATAAATAGTAAAAAAATCATCTTCATAACATAAGAATTTTTCCAAAATCTATCCTTTCTATTAGCTTCAGATCTATTCAATACATCAAATTTCCCTTAAACCCTTCCACGAACATAGCCAACAGAGTCTGCACATAGCCGGGACTAGGTATCCACACACACAGCCAGCAGGAGCCTTTCAACCCAACCCAGAAAAACCCTTACAACGTATTACAGATGCATAAACATCAATAGCATGAACTTAACTTCAATACTTTGCTTAGACTTGATCTATCTATTTATATTCGCATATCGCACAGATACTATGGCCTCAAACCATGGTTTGAGGTCCATAGTTTAGCCTTAAGCCCATTTACATCAAAATTAGGGACTTTGACCCAACCCAAAGCCCCTTGACTCCATTGCGCAACGCGCACATACACAATTATACAAAATTACATCGAAAATTGTGCCTTAGGGAACCTTGCTCCAAGAGAAACACGTAATACACATTTCAATGCTTGGAATCGTGTGAAAATTTCTTCATTAATATTCAAGAATAATATACATCTGATTAGTCTATAACTTGTAAAATTTTCAAAACAGTAACAACCTCCTTGATAGAAAATTCGACCTCTACTAATGAGCCTTTCTTCCCTTTTATAGGGAGAATCAAAACAAGAAAAAATACAAAATATATTGAAACGAAATAGTTGTTTAAGCTATTTAGTTGTGGGATCGTTTATATAACCTAGATACCCTAATGATTACATAACAAACTTTATTCCTTTCTTGAAAATAAAATATTTACGAAATTGCAAAATGACATAGATCTCTCATGATTTCTCAAATCAAAATATCTTCACTTCTAATTCCTTTGATCTCTTGAGGTGGACCGAGGCTCCACTATCGATACATGTGGTGGATTAATGAGTTGGTCAAATTTATACCATACTAATAGATATTTTTAAGGAGTGTGAAAGAGATTTCTATACGATATCCTCAAATTTGTAAGCTTTGTATAATTAGGTTTGCAAGCAAACAAGGTTTTCACCACCTAGAGCAGTTAAGAATCCCTTCGCAAATAATTGAATAAATTTATACTCTTCATAGTGGTAGTATTTTCATGTGAAGAATCCACCTTGATTTTAGCCTCAACCAATATTTTATCATACTATTCCCAGGGAAGCAGGTTCCCCTAAGAGTCCGAACAACTAGGAAACCCTATGCTAGTTCTCTAATCAAAATTGGAATTAAATGCAACTACCAACTTTTTCAAATCATTCATACATTCTTCAACTCTAGCCCTCGCTACCTCTCTCTAGAGAATTTTCACGATCTCAACAATTTCCCTTGTCATGTCTATGATATCCATGGGTCCTAGGTCATTAGCTAACTTTTCATTGATATACCTGATAATTTTTTCTATAGATTTGGAATTTTTAGCATCCTCATTCTAGGGTGATAGGATGAAATATTACATGTTATTGAATAAAATTCTTTGTTATAAAACTAAATTCATATTCTCCCATATTTTCTTCTCCTCATAAATCATCTAATCCCATATTATTTGTCTATCTTAGATGAGAGACACACTACCTTTCAATTTTTTCTTCGGGTCTTTAATTTCATCTTTTTTAACTTACAATTTTTAGTTGACCTAATCCACTCTTCCCTTGGTTGTCTTGACTTTTTTATCCCTGTTTGATAGCAGGTACTTATTATTTTCCAAGTAAATTTGTATTTTATTGAGCTCTCTCTCAGATAGCTACAAATCAATGAGAGGTTTGATCATCCATTTTGTGGGATTTTGTGAGTTGTCTAGCAGAATCACAACACAAATATGAGAATCAATTCTCCCTTGAATCTATTTAGCCTTCTTCTTGAGATTCACCACCTAATTATTTATCTTTTTCAACTATTTGGCCATAATTTACTTCTAATTTTCTACCAGAGCTAAATTCCTTTATTTGTACATTCTCTATTGCATGCGTTTGAAGTTTCAACCTCAATGATTGAATTTTAGATTTTGAGGCTTGTATGATAGAATCTAAAACATCGTTTTCATTTTTGTCTACTCAAAGTTTGACAATCAACTCCTCAAAGCCATCATTTTGCAAATGAAGGGATCTTGAATTAGCCTTCTCTTGTTTTATTTTCGTGGTAACTTTATCCAATAATTTGTTAGCCTTGCTAATATTCAATTCCCCTCTGCTCAACTCATTGTAGATCATCTTTCCTTCTTTCTTGTGCAAGTTGATCATGTCTTTCAAGGAAACACTAGACATTTCCATTGACAAGTCAAATGTCCTGAATTGCAGTCCAGATGGAATGGACTGCACTGAAGGATGATAGAATTAAAATTTCATCTTTTTTATTTCCAGGTCCATGGTAGAAAAAAGCTTGATTTTATGTGGGGTTGAATGAGATGCTAGTTGTGATAGAATTTCATCCCTAAAATTCTTGTTCCTCTCCTCTGTCATCTGCCCTTCCTCCCTTTTAGGATCTACTGCTGATGTGATTCCTAATGAGCCAAGGATTGCTACCTGATTTGAGATGGCGGTGGAAAGCTATTGAGGGTCTTCTAAGGGTTCTTGCAAACCTAACTGGTCCAGATTTCTCTCGATCATTTTTTATCTAAATATCTTCATCATTTTGTTCCTATAGTTTTTCTTTTTTAGTGATCATGTATCCTACATAACCGTGTCTCGAGCCTCATCAATACTTAAATTCTAGGCTTTCTCTTTTGTTCTTGGTGTCTCAACCTCAATTTCTATATTAATAGGCTAAGAGATTAAATGAGCTTTCCACTCCAACTCACGTTTAGATTCATGTTCATAAGCAGAAGCATTGATTTCTCTCATCCTCTTATATATAATACTGTGAGGATCGTTATGCCAAACTTCTCCTATTTCAAAATTTATTCCTTAACATATCTTCTAACTATTGGAATGATTTCCTAATGTTTACAATGAAAGGGTCCACTATTTTTCGAAGCTTAAACATTTAACATTTATCGACATGGAAAAAATGGAATTGGTCAAAATTTAAGCTCTACCTGATAAACTCTAAGCCAAAGATCCGCATAGGCATAAAAATAGGTAATTGATAAGGAGGCAGTTCAGAGCCATACACTCTGATTTTATTATAGTATTCTAATAGGTATTAGTCACCTACCTTTGTATCCTTTCTAAGCTAAAGGAGATTTTTATGTTGAGGGAAGACTCTAGGGGAAGAGAAATTATTAATGATCTTATATGAAAGAGACATAAAGGGGGTAACAAATTAGGAAAACACTTCATTGTTGGACTTCTTCTTCATGGCATTGTCCAAATCTACAACATATTTTATTTTCTTGTTAGAGTCTATAATGCTAGGGCCCAAGTAGTGAAATTAATATGCATGAGTGTATAGGAACATGTATACTAGTATGGATTAGTATCTAAAATAGGAGGCAAGCAGGGAAAATTTAAAGTATGGAAAATTATTTTGAAGTTTAAAAAATTGTGAATCTCACTAGTACATAATATGAAAACTATAAAATGTTTATTGATGTATTTGTAAAATTCTTCAAATTTATAATGATATTGTATATATTGTCTATATAATGTTGGAAATTTTTAAGATAAAATAATTTTATATTCGAAATTTTGGGTGAATCACTTTTATAAAAAATTGGAAATTGGCGAATCTTGTTTTTGGAAAAACCATGGAAAATTAGCCCACCTACGAACATTGGCCCCTGAAATTTTCCATGGAGGCAAGGTAAAAATGGTGAACTGAAACTTGATAGCTTCAAAAAATAATGCATGAATGTCAAGAACAATGTTAGGCTTCATCATTAAATGAGAAAAACCTAAATATTCTTTGGTAATTTTTTTTTGTTTCATCGTCACTTAGCAGTAGAAGAATTATGGCTAAGATGGGTTGCACAATTTCAAAAAACAAGGAATTTGGGAATGTTTGTGAGCTTGGGGGAAATGGAGCGAGATTTGAAATATGTTGGAATAGGGTTTATTTCAACAACTGAGAGTCCATTGTAGTTAACAATAAGGGTGGTCTCTATGAATTTTTTCAGGTTAGGAGATTTTAGGTAAAAAAAGGAATTAAGGATCAATTTTGGGGTGACATCCAAAATTTTATCCCTGATCGACGAAAAGCAACAATGTTTCTCTTTGAATTTGGTGTTCATAAGACATGACACAATCTCATGGAATGGGTATATGGTTGGGGTGATAAGGTAGTACAATATCAACTTTATGACTCGAAGTGGCTCATCTTTGCTCAGATAGTTGCCATATAATTCAAAACAGAGGTCAGCTAGTCATAGAGGGAAAAAAGGGTCATGAATCTCCACTTTGGTGTCCATAAGTTGTTCTATGTGGCCCAAGGGTTTTATCTCTTAGGGTTTGTAGGATTTAAGTGTGTGTTTATTCATTATAATCATGATAATGATGTTGTAAGGATGAGTAATTATAGGTTACCTGGTGATTGGAGGTGGTTGGACGATGTGGGCACGATAGGTTCCTGTACTGGTCGACCATTGGGCAAACAACGTTGGAAAACTGGAAGAGAAGTATAAAATGGGAAAATTTAAATTAGATGGTTAATTTACAGATTGGTGTAGGTGAAACAAATGAGGGACTATGTGAAGGTGACATGTGGCATGATTGGATTGGTCGAGGAGTGAAGGGGAGTGACTAATTCTTAAGGGGTGCACACTCGCTTGCCATGCTCACTTGACGAGTGGTCAAAACTTGCTAACATTTTTTCTGCATTGACAAGACGGGTGCCATGCCTGGTTATCATCCTCCAGTGGGGTGCCTCAACGAGTTTGGGAAAGGGGCTCAACCCCCAAAATCAATCCTAGCCATTTATCTATGGCGCTTCCCTTTTTTACTTTAACACTCTCGGGGTAAGGCATTAGCTTAGTGCTAGTGCTTGTTACTCCTATGAAGCCTCACTAGGGTTGGGTGGATTTGGAATGGGCAATGATCCACCCGCAAATTGCCCACTCTTTAACCATTTGATGTAAAATGTGGGGGAGGGCCACACCCCATTTTGCTTTTCTCCTTCGCAATTTTTCTTCTCTTTTCTTTTCCTTTTAAATATTTTTTTTTTTTCTAAAGTTTTCAATCATTCCCTACATACAAGTACAAACTTCATGTGCAACATGAATACTAAAAGGAAGAATGAAGAGGATAAAACACATGTATTAGCAAATTTATCTCGCAATTACTATAAAAGATCCGAATTAATCATTAATAACTTTTAAGGGGACTAACCTTTATGGTGAACAACTGAAAACAACCTCATCTAATTAAATTCCACACTAGTGATGCCACCCATATAATTGATTTCCATGCTAGTGATCCTTATTTTGTAGTGGATTATAATGATGATAATCACTATACTCCAACTTAATAATCATTCAAAAAAATTATCAGAAAAAAAGAGATATTTTTAAATTTATAATAATTTTTTTTAGATATAATTATGTATAATTTTTCAATATAAAAACTATGGGTTATTTACACATAAAACTTTCATACAACTTTTTAATACAAATTTGACTATTTATTTAACGTTTTTAATATAGACCTTGTTTTTTTTATCTCTTTTAATACATAATTTATGTTCAAGAAAAAACTTTCGTATGATATTTGAATTAATATAAAAAATCTCCATTGTAATCTTCTTGTTGGTGCAGGCTCTGGTTCTGCTTCTCCTTCGCGACCTCCAACTTCTAAAGGAAGCAGAGGCGATGGAATGATCTGATGCAATTGTGGAGTAGACAGAAATTCCGTTATTCTTCTTGGCGTTTAGGTTTTAATTATTTAGAAATCCCCGTAAAATGGTTGAACCTCTTAATGAAATTTTTTATAAAGACAGTAAATTAAGCTGGGCTTAGAAGTATCGTAAAGCCTTATGCTATTTTTTCAAGCAGAAGTTTGTTTACGGTAGTTCGATGGCTTTTCTAGTTATTTCAAGTTAGAAGAACCTATTTCATTTTTCGCTTTCTGATTTGACAATCTATCCTCTTTTTTATAAATTCCCATTGAAAATAACCTATGGATCTTTCAATTTCGGTCCAGTTCTGAACAATAGCGATTTTTTATATCATGTTTTTCAAAAAAAGACACAACTTGCATATGTACTTTTTTTGGATTTGGATGGTCTTTGGAATTATGGTTTAAATGTTTAGTATTTTATAGTTATGGAGGAAACAATTGAAAAATAAATATATTAATTCAATACACAATAATAGAGTTTAATTTAATTTAATAATAGAATTAATAAAGTTTTCAATGAGTGGTATAATTTTGAAAATATCATTTTTTTATTTAATTGTGCCAAAAATATTTATTTTAGGAGGATAGAGATGTTGTAATGTTTAATATTTTATATCACTTAAATTAAAATAAAAATAAAAACATAAAATCAACCGTTAATAATTAAATTTTTCTAGATCTACATTGACACGGAGCAATCAAATATTGTGAAAGATCAAATCTTTTTCATGATAAAAGAAATTTGTATCTACATTCAATTACTCTTTACATTTGGTATATCTTGAATTAAATTAAGATGGATCAAGATTAATTTCATCAAATTAAATTTTGGCTACTAGTGATAACATCATCATATATATAATTATTAACACTAATTGGAAAGTTTATTCATAGTGAATTGTATTGTATAATATCATGATATTAAAATTAGAGTGAAATCTGATAAAAAGATAGAAAAATATAATATAATATTATAAGATGTTAGTTAACCAATAAAAAATGATTAAAATGATTTTTTTTTGGAAAAATAACTGCCAATAATGTAAAGGATGCTTTATAAGTATTGATATGGTAAAAGGTAATTTAAAATGTTCAAAATTGATAGGTTGTATGGCAGTTTTTTGTGGGAATCCCATAATTTGTTTTTTTTTTTCAAAAAATTGGGTAGTTGGAGTGTTTGAATTTCCAAAATAATAAAGTTTCTCGATTGTAACCTATATTTTCAAAAAATTTTGCCAAAAATTTTCATAATCTTACCCGAATTTCAGGGTTATAAGTTACTTTTTAATAATTAAAATTAGATTACTAATTCTTATATTTATATAAATTATTATATCTCATCTCAATGTGAATTATTATTTTTTTTAGTTTTTTCATATTATTAAGTAAAAAATAAAAATTACATATATGGTTTTTCATAAATAAGATAAAAACAAAAACTTAAAATTAACAATTAGAATTAGAATTAATTAATAATTAACTTTACCTAGATCTATCTTGATTTTGGATTTACCAAATGTCGTGAGAGATTTATTTTTTTCATAGTGAAAAATATTTGTATCTACATTCAATCTCTTCACATTTGGTAGATCGTGAATTAAATTAAGATGGATCAAGGTAAGTTTCATAAAATTAAATTTTGGTTATTAGTAATAACATCATCATATATATATAAATATTAACACCAATTTGAAAGTTAAATTTAAAAGTTAATAAATTGTATTGTATGATATCATGAGATCACGAGTGGAAATTGATAAAAAATAAATAAAATAAATATAATTAAATAATATAAGATGCTAGTTAATGATACATCTAAAATAGATTTAATAAAAGATGATTAAAATATTGTTTTGGAAAAATAACTGCAAATAATATAAAGGATGCTTTATAAGTATTGATATGGTAAAAGGTAATTTAAAATATTCAACATTGTGAAGCATTAATAAGTTAATTTTTAATAATTAAAGTTAGATTATTAAATCCTATGTTTAAATAAGTTATTGTATCTTATCTCAATGTGAATTATTATTATTTTTTAATTTTTTCATATTATTAAATAGAAATTAAAAATAAAATGTATGTTTTGTGGGTTGATATAGGTGTTTTTATTAATAATTATTAAGATTAAATTTTTAATGTTAATTTGGAATATTTTAATTTATATTTTTAATTTTGTTATCAAATCTTTACATGGATTTAAATTTTGGTTATTTGATATAGTTTAATATATATTTTTGTTTTTTTATAAAATGTTTATATGAATTTAAATTTTGGTTATTAATGATAGATAAATGTGAGAATTTTGATATGTACTTATTGTGATTTTTATAATAGATTTTCTGGGTGATTTTTATAATTTTGGTTATTAATGATAAAAATAGACTTGATTATCTGGGTGGTCCAACTTGAAGAAACTTATGTAGAAAATTTGAAGTTCATTGAAGAGAACGTGACTCACTAAACATAACATATTAAATGCTTATTCATAGTTCTAGTATAAAAATGTATAGATAAGATGAAAAGAATAGATAATCATGAAGCATATGTGATGGGCTTAATTGGGTGATGCTTCATTCTTTGAGGAAATTTTGTATTTCTACAAAACATTGCACTTCTTTCAAATATGGGAAAATTTTCAGAGATTAACGATTACCATGAATTTGATGGAATTCACATGTAAATTTGATAGCTCTGGCATATCAAGGGAGAGGGATAAGATAGTGGATAAACAATCAATAAATAAATAAGGAACTTGGATTATATCCATATGCATAATTAAATATACTCATCAGCCTAAATACATTTAACTTATAATTTATCATGCCTCAAGTGGGATCAAATACCTTTGAGGTGAAAAATTGATGCAGGAGCATCATGACCATTTTTTTTTCATTTGTAAATATGTTAGAAAAGGGGGGGTGTGATAATTTTTAATATTTTAATTAATTTTTTATTTTAAATAAAATAGGAGAAAATGAGGATTTTGTAAATACCCTTTTATTAATAAAAGGATATGAGAGAATTTGGGTAGTTAAGGATATAAAGGGATAAGATTCTAGATAATAGGGTTTGTTGAGATATTCTAGTGGTGTTGAGATATTAAGGGGATTGAGCATTTAATTAGTTCATTTTTTAAAATTGTATAAATAGGAGGAGGTTTTGAGAGGAAAAGACATTGGGATTGTGAGAGAGTGTGTGGTAGAGAGTCAGGTTGAATGTACCAAGGCCGTAAGCCTTTGGTAATTGTAAGGGCCATCAATTTGGAATATCCTCGTCGAGTCTCACATCATGTAAGTAATTTTGGGTTGTTTTAAATGAAAGTGTTTTCCAAGATTATATGTGTTGATTTATTGATCTTATTGTCGTGATCGAGGTTTCAAATGGAGGTGCGCATGTAGAGTATTGATGTAATTATAGATTTAAGAATCGATTTTATGAATCTCGAGGTGAGAAATCGAACTTTCCATTCTATACTGGTGATACTACACTTGAATTTGCGTAAAGACGTTGGAAATTCTTATGATAAGCTTTGTAGATAAAAACTCGCACATAATTTAGAAGAATCTATGTTGTTAATATCGTATTCGGCTTATTAATGGGATGCGTATAATGCATAGTTCAAATGAATGTAATTACCAAGTATTACACAGCAATCTGCAAGCATTCATTATGAATCAGAAGCAACAGGCACGTTGAAGTTCTGTTCCATTATTATTTTGCAGAGTTAGAATCTGAAATAGTGGTGATGTGGAATGAATATCGATTTATGCTGAATCGATTTCAATTTGAACACTTTTTTATGTCTGCAGAAGCTCATCTCTCTGCATTCTCTCTTTTAAGATAAACGCATTTGTGTTAGTGTGAAGAAATTCTTTAAATTGCAGAGATCGAAATTCTTTAAATTGCAGAGATAGATTCTGACATCAATGGGAATCGTACAAGCATTCTAGGTTCGATTAGCAGAATCAATGAGATTCTGGCCTTGGAAGTTGCAGCAAAGACCCTATGAAACTTCTGAAATACAATCATAACGCAGAGAGAGTAGAAATTCTTTAACGCAGAGTTAATTTGCAGATTGTTGAATGAAGAACTATGGAGATCGATTTAATTCTTCAGCACAGATAGAAGTATGAGGAGACAGTTTGTTTGCTGTGACAAGTTGATGACTTTCAAGCCTGATATAGAGTGATGCATCTCTGGATCGAATCAAATTTAAAAGCCTGTGTAATTCAAATTCCAAGAAGTTTATTTCCAGTTCTGGTTTGATATTTGCAGAGCGCCATTATAATGAAGAGACAAAATTTTTAAAGTGTGAGTAATCAACACAGGACAATTGAATAAATGGGCACGTTGAAGATTTGAGGGAATGGTAAGTAAGTTAATTTGCCACTAAGTTAATTTTCCCATTTAAATTCTGGTAAATTGTAAGTTTGGGAGTGCTGGCATTAAGAGGTAAGCAGTTTCAAGTGTGGGCGCAGAATGGTTGAAGAATGTATGAATTTGAATTGAATGCAGTGAATAAATTGAGATCTGGAATTGTTTGACAAAATCGACTGTAAATATTGAAAGGAAATACCTGTGTTGATGTGAGATCACTGGGTACGCTGTAAGGGAAAGGCGCACAAAATTAATGAACTCAAAGTTGATCCTTGACATTTGTGCAATTGGAAAAGGGAAGTCAAAGAATTTGAAGAGCGATGAGAAAGGTAAGTGCGTTGTTGGATTGTGAATGTGTTGATTTAATGAACCAATATCAAAGCTAATGGAATGAGGCGCATCATGAATTTGTGTAAGGCGCTCCTGGAGTTAATCCAGTGATCTGTGTGAGTTGATGTCCTTTGAGAAAAGGATGGACGATATTATAGTTGCTTATCGTTTAATTGAGTAAATAATGTTAAGATTGTTTCAAAAGAACAAGGGCATATTTCTTTTGTTGGCTTATGATTGTATCCAATATTAAAAGTCATGTGAATTTGTGGTGGTAGAATGGAATTGAGGGACTAATGAGATATGGAATATGGATTGTGGGAACATTTGAATAGTAAGTTGTTTGACAACTTGATGCTTATGAAATGGTTGTTATGAAAAGCAATGAAAATGCCAGGGATTGGTGTATAAGATTTGGGAAAAAGCTGAGCAGCATGTTTGATATGCATTATTATTGAAGATCCTGGGTATTGCAGGGTGATCCTGCGTCACTTTTGGTATCAGAGCTTGGCTCTGTTGAGATTGAAGAATGTTTGTTTTCTGAATGAAGATAGAATGTTTTGTTGAAGAACTGAAATGTATTTTTGAATATATGATGAATGATGAAGATCATATTTTAAATATGATATGCAGCATACACAAATGCAGTGAACAGAATGGAAGAAGCGAAAGGAGGAAAAAATCATGCAAGATCTTAAGAGGTGAGATGATTTTTCTAATTTCGAATTTATGATTGCAGTTTATGGTTGCAGAGAAGATGATGGCAGTGAACCTGGCATTCAGCTAAAGGCTGGATAGGGAGGACAATTGTAGTGTCCTGAAGAAGAAGGTGAGTTGAAGAGATAGCCCAGAGAGAGAGCAGAGGAAAGTGCTCAAAAGGTTCCAGAGGCAGTGAACCAAGTACTTACCAAAAGACTGAGTGAGGAGAGCTTGGTGAGGTAAGTGGCAGCAGAAGAGAATTGCTGTCGTAGAGGCTAGTACAACTCATGGTGAGTGAGAAACTCATGGAGAAGATGATCATGGAGGATCAGAGAAGAGGTTCAGAAGAATGCCGCAGAGATGAGATGACTGCAGAAGTTCGAGAAAGAGAGATTTCAGTAATGAAGGTACAATTGCAGGTACTAGAAGAATCGCTGCAAGAGCGGGAAAACCAAAATAGAGGATGGATCTTTCCACTGAAGGGAAAGAGAGTGATTTGGCGACAATTGCAGAGGAGGTTGAGGCAAATTATGATTTCCTTGTTGAAAAAGGAACTTAGAGTTCTTGAGCCAGAGATGGAACTTGAAGATTCCACACGCAGATATGTTCAAAGGAAAGTATTGGAGGAAGCAGTCAAGACTGAAAAGTCTTGTGGTTTTAAAACTGATGAGTTGTGTATGTTTGCAGGTATAGCACAGGAAGATGAGCAAGCTTTAGAGTTTGTTCAGGAGAGAGAATTGAATCTGAAGGCTGTTCAGATCGATGCTGAGATGGCAAGATCTCAGGAGGAAATGAAGACAAAGGAGTCTAATCAGAAGGTTGGTGCAGAGAGAGAAAGACCAGTCGATGATTGGTTAAGAGCTGGTGAAGGTATGGAAAATTGTTTGAAGTTCCCAAGTTCTACTCCTAATGAAATTGTTGAGATGTATAGGAAACTAGATCTTCAGAGAAGAGAATTGGAGAGACAGAGGACTTATGTGTAGGATAATTTGCTGAGGAAGCAAGGCAGGAAAGTTTTCATGAAGGACAGTCATGAAGCAGATGATGGTAAGAAGGCGAGACTAGCTGACAGTCTCATGGTGAATGCAAATCAGCATACTGATGTGCTGACAGAGGAGTTGGAAAGGAACTCAGAGCAACATACTGAAGTGTTGCCAGAGAAAGCTGAGAAAAAAGCCAGTGAAGATTTTCTAAGTCCTGAAGAAGACTTGGAGCTGCAGAGAGAAAACTTGATGACTGAATCGACAAGTGAGTGTTGTGATTTTGATGCTGACAATTTTATTGTGTTTACAGGTGATGTAGAAGACAGTCCATCATTTGGGATTGTCTTGGAAGAAGAAGAACTTTTGCAGGTAGATGATGAGACAGTCATGTCTCATATGCAGAAATTTGTTACCATAGGTGACAAGAAAGAGTTGGCTTGTCTGTATAGCCAAGAGAAGACTGGTGTACGAAATTTTGGAGCTGCTACAGTGACAGAGGGTGAAGCTACAGTGTTTGTAAAAATTGATGATGATGGAAAATTTCTGAAGATTGTCGAAGGGGAAGATGGAGATTATGCTGGAGTTAATTTGCAGCATGTTGATGAAACAATGAAATGTTTGCTGGAACCATAGAAAAAAGTTGCAGATAAAATAGGAGCAGATGACGTGCAAAAGAATGTTGCAGAGGGACAAGAAGTTTGGGAGGCAGCAACATATGGAGTAGCATCTGCAGGAGTGAAACCAATGCTGACGACGTTTATGGTGGCAGCTGAAGCAACATCCATAGTGACAGCTAGAGCAACATGTTTTATTGAAGATGCTGGAAACAATCAGCAGAAAGAGGATATACTGGGCAGAGAAATTGAGTTGATAAGGAGGTTAATGATAGAAACATCCCAGAGAGAGACAATAGCAAGAAAGAAAAGGAGTGACAACAAGAGGAAGACAGTAGCAGATCTTGAAGGCAAAGCAAGTGGAGCACTACAACACAAAATATGGAAACCTGGAAGACAACAGCAGATAACAATAGCAGTAAAGAAATTGACAAGCAAGGAAAGATTACAAAATAAAATTTCGGATCCAGGAGGAAATAATTATCCAGACTTATGACCAGGTGGTCCTGAATTTCTTACATGGGGAGTCTGATGCAGGAGCATCATGACCATTTTTTTTTCATTTGTAAATATGTTAGAAAAGGGGGGTGTGATAATTTTTAATATTTTAATTAATTTTTTATTTTAAATAAAATAGGAGAAAATGAGGATTTTGTAAATACCCTTTTATTAATAAAAGGATATGAGAGAATTTGGGTAGTTAAGGATATAAAGGGATAAGATTCTAGATAATCGGGTTTATTGAGATATTCTAGTGGTGTTGAGATATTAAGGGGATTGAGCATTTAATTAGTTCATTTTTTAAAATTGTATAAATAGGAGGAGGTTTTGAGAGGAAAAGACATTGGGATTGTGAGAGAGTGTGTGGTAGAGAGTTGGTGTTGAACAGCCAAGGCTGTAAGCCTTTGGTAAATTGTAAGGGCCATCAATTTGGAATATCTGGCCAAGAAGGAAAATTTGTAAGTAATTTTGGGTTGTTTTAAATGAAAGTGTTTTCCAAGATTATATGTGTTGATTGATTGATCGGTTGCTGTGATTGAGGTTTCAAATGGAGGTGCGCATGTAGAGTATTGATGTAATTATAGATTTAAGAATCGATTTTATGAATCTGAGTGTGAGAAACTGAACTTTCCATTCTATATGGTGATACTACACTTGAATTTGGCAGAAAGATGTTGAAATTCTTATGATAAGCTTTGTAGATAAAACTCTGCACATAATTTAGAAGAATCGATGTTGTTAATATCAAGATATTCGCTTATTAATGGATGCATAATACAGTTCAAATGAATGTAATTACCATATTACATGTTAACTGAAAGCATTCATTATGAAAATCGGAAGCAACATGCACGTTGAAGTTCTGTTCCATTATTATTTACAAGAGTTAGAATCCGAAATAGTGGTGATGTGGAATGAATATCGATTTATGCTTGAATCGACTTCAATTTGAACACTTTTTTATGTTTGCAGAGGCTCATCTCTCTGCGTTCTCTCTTTTAAGATAAACACATTTGTGTTAGTGTGAAGAAATTCTTTAAATTACAGAGATCGATTCTGACATCAATGGGAATCATACAAGCACTCGGGGTTCGATTGGCAGAATCAATGAGATTCTGGCCTTGGAAGTTGCCAACAAAGAGTCTATGAAACTTTTGAAATACAATCATAACGCAGAGAGAGTAGGAATTCTTTAACGCAGAGTTAATTTGCAGAATGTTGAATGAATAACTATGGAGATCGATTTAATTCCTCAGCGCAGATAGAAGTATGAGGAGACAGTTTGTTTGCTGTGACAAGTCGATGACTTTCAAGCATGATATAGAGTGATGCACCTCTAGATCGAATCAAAATTAAAAGGCTGTGTAATTCAAATTCCAAGAAGTTGATTTCCAGTTCTGGTTTGATATTTGCAAAGCGCCATTATAATGAAGAGACAAACTTTTTAAAGTGTGAGTAATCAACACAGGACAATTGAATAAATGGGCACGTTGAAGATTTGAGGGAACGGTAAGTAAGTTAATTTCCAGTAAGTTAATTTGCCCATTTAAATTCTGGTAAATTGTAAGTTTGGGAGTGCTGGCATTAAGAGGTAAGCAATTTCAGCTGTGGGTGTAGAATGGTTGAAGAATGTATGAATTTGAATTGAATTCAGTTAATAAATTGAGATATGGAATTGTTTGACAAAATCGACTGTAAATATTGAAAGGAAATACCTGTGTTGATGTGAGATCACTGGGTACGCTGTAAGGGAATGGCGCACAAAATTAATGAACTTAAAGTTGATCCTTGACATTTGTGCAATTGGAAAAGGGAAGTCAAAGCGTTTGAAGAGCGATGAGAAAGGTAAGTGCGTTGTTGGATTGTGAATGTGTTGATTTAATGAACCAATATCAAAGCTAATGGAATGAGGCGCATCATGAGTTTGTGTAAGGTGCTCCTGGAGTTAATCCAGTGATCTGTGTGAGTTGATGTCCTTTTAGAAAAGGATGGACAGTATTATAGTTGCTTATGGTTTAATTGAGTAAATAATGTTAAGATTGTTTCAAAAGAACAAGGGCATATTTCTTTTGTTGGCTTATGATTGTATCCAATATTAAAAGTCATGTGAATTTGTGGTGGTAGAATGGAATTGAGGGACTAATGAGATATGGAATATGGATTGTGGGAACATTTGAATAGTAAGTTGTTTGACAATTTGATGCTTATGAAATGGTTGTTATGAAAAGCAATGAAAATGCCAGGGATTGGTGTATAAGATTTGGGCAAAAGCTGAGCAGCATGTTTGATATGCATTATTATTGAAGATCCTGGGTATTGCAGGGTGATCCTGCGTCAAAAATTTACCTAAAGTTATATAGTCTGAAAAGAAGGTTTTCATAACTCGAATAAATTAATGATAAGTGGAGGATATTTAAAAATATTGAAGATGTAACCATATGAACATAATGTATGTTTACACTTTGTGAAAGAATTATCTATTTTAATTTAAGAAATTAATGTGAGTAGTTTTTATGTGACTGCGAAATCACAATTGAAATTTTACAAACATTCCTCTAAAGGAACCACAACTGCTTGCCTAAGCAAATCCAAATACCAACACCAAGCAGACTCAACAAGTCTACAACAAAGAAAGTAATTACTAAACCTATGTTGTATAAATCCAAAAAATCAACCTTAGGTCTCACAAGATCCTTCAAAATGTTCATCCACCTCCTCTAACAAAGAATCCCAGCGAAGAGAAGGAAGAGTTGAGAAATCTATAGGAAAATGATTAGAGTGCTTTCTCTTTCTTTCATAACTTCTTGTGATTTCTTTTACTTATATTACTTATTATCTTCTCTTATTATTATTATGATTGTGTATCATCAAACAACTACCAAAAACAAGATGAACAAGAACACAAAATATAGGCTGGGCAAGCCAAGGCCAAAACCTCTAAATTTGAGAGAAAAACCCGCAAATCTCTTCTCTTCCTTATAGATTTTTCAATTGAGAAATTCAAAGACTTTTACAGCAAGACCAAAACCCTCCAATAACAAGTCCAACTGTTGAAATTGGCAAAAAGAAACATTGAAAATGACAACCAGAAATGGCACCGAGAAAATGGCACCATTGGGGGCTTCTTATTTAATTTTTCCCTTAATTAAATTAGAAGAAAAATTGTAATTCCATCACATGACAACTTGTATTAGTTAACCTAGTCAGGAATACTTAGTTAGGTTAGGAAATTTGAGTTGAGGGTCAAAGATGAGGCATGTAGAGGATTTTCCATGATTTGAGGGGTTTAGTTACAATTATTTGTGAGTTGTAATTAGTTAACTCAATTAATCCAGTTAAAATCAGTTTAACTAGTTCTAACTCAGAGAAGAGCTAGTCATAGGTCCAGTGAATTAAATCTAATTTAATTAACCAGAAGTGATCAATCAGTTAACTGATAATTCTCTATAAATTACCTTTTACCATATCATTACTTATAAAGCATCCTTTATATTATTTGCAGTTATTTTTCCAAAAAAATCATTTTAATGATTTTTTATTAGTTAACTAACATCTTATAATATTTTATTATATTTTTCTATCTTTTTATAAGATTTTACTCTAATTTCATGATATTATACAACACAATTTACTATGATTTAACTTTCAAATTAGTGTTAATAGTTATATATATGATGATGTTATCACTAATAGCCAAAATTTAATTTGATAAAATTAATCTTGATCCATCTTAATTTAATTCAGGATATACCAAATGTAGAAAGTGATTGAATGTAGATAGAAATCTCTTTGATCATGAAAAAGATTTGATATTTCAGGACATTTGGTTGCTCCCTGTCAAAGTAGATCTAGACAAATTTAATTATTAATTGTTGATTTATGTTTTTATTTTTATTTTAATTTAAATGATATAAAATATTAAACATTACAACATCTCTATCATCCTTAAAAAAAACATCTTCAACACAATTAAATACAAAAATAATATTTTCAAAACTATATAATTCATTAAAAACTTTATTAATTCTCTTATTAAATTAAATTAAACTCTATTATTTTTTATTAATTAATATATTTATTCCTCAATTGTTTCCCGATAACTATAAAATACTAAAACATTTAAACCATAATTCCAAAGAACATACAAATCCAAAAATAGTACATATGCAAGTTGTACTTTTTTGAAAAACATGGTATAAAAAATCGCTATTGTTCACAACTGGGTCGAAATTGAAAGATCCCTAGGTTATTTTAAATGGGAATTTATAAAAAAGAGGATAGACTGTCAAATCAAAAAGCGAAAAATGAAATAGGTTCTTTTAACCTGAAATAAACTAGAAAAGCCATCCAACTACAGTAGACAAACTTCTGCTTGAAAAAATAACATAGGGCTTTATGATACTTCCAAGCCCAACTTAATTTAATGTCTTTATAAAAATTCATTAAGAGGTTCAACCATTTTACGCCGGATTTCTAAATAATTAAAACCTAAACGCCACGAAGAATAACAGAATTTCTGTCTACTCCACAATTGCATCAGATCATTACATCGCCTCCGCTTCCTTTAGAAGTTGGAGGTCGCAAAGGAGAAGCAGAACTAGAGCTTGCACCACCAAAAAAATCGCAATGGAGATTTTTTATGTAATGCTACTAAACTAATTCTGACCACTCGACTCGCCCAGCACAGCCAAACCTTTTAACTCTATTTTCTTTCACTGCACCCTCTGGTGGCCTTAGCAATTGAAGAATTGATTATCTTAACATCAACATCGGGCTGAGTGGTTATTATGATAGAAATTAAAATTTCGTTTAGGCGGGTTTCAAATTCATAACAAAAATTGCTCGGGTTTCAAATTCAAATTCAAATGTGCATCCCATTAAATGTTGTATTTTGTATATACAGTATTGTATACCTAGCGTTCACGGCACCGTAGTGGTGGCGATGGCCATCAAATTCCTCGTCCATATTGCTATGCCCATCCATGCTGCCTCGGTATGATGACTGTATGCAAACCAGTCTGTGATGCCATTATGATGACTCATACAAACCCGTATGTGATGCAATGGAATGGACAGGCGGAGACCCGTAAATAGAAAGTCGCTGGAAGGGGGACGCCGGAGGCTGTCAAATCACCTCCGGTTTGTCTCACGATTAACTTCTTCCTTTTTCTTTTGGTCACTTTTCCATTCTTGGGCTTGCAAGTTGTCTTTTATACACTTTGTACATTTTCTGGTCACTTTTCGATTCTTTTTCTTTTGGTCACTTTTCTATTCTTTGGCTTACAAGTTGGCTGGCAAGTTGTCCTTCTATACACTTTGTACACTTCTTGGTAATTTTTCTATTTTTTTTTGGTAGTTTAAAACAGTAACAGAATGATTTAGAATCTGGTAAAAATTTTGAAACAATCTGGTATAGATTTTATCAGAATTTTGTTTATAGTTGTTAAACTTCAATATTTTGGATGTCTTAACAGTTTTTAATAGTATTAAATCCATTTCCACTATCAAAAATGCAATTCAAATACTCAAACTTCAAACTATAATCTATTCTCAGTAGACAGCTTCCTCTTCTTTTGGTCACTTTTCCATTCTTGACTTTCTAGAAACTCAATACCATTACACTTCGTGGTTACAACTTCCTTCATTATTTGTGATGTGATTGGGGGCTTCTAAATTAAAGAAAACGGTGTAATGATAGCTGGCATTTATGACTTCAATACTGCCTTCTATGTTCTATTGCTATCGAGACAAATGTAAACGTAGGCGCTACTCTTTTCTTATCTCATTGTCCTAGGCGCTACTTATGTTTTCAGTATTTGAATTAGTTTTTAATATATCTAGGGTATTGATAGTTACCATTATTGTAAATAACTCTCAGAATATAAATGAGTTTGAGTTTAAACATATTTTAGCATAATGATTTTGCTTCATTTTATTCTACGTAAGAATAGAAATAGTAGAGAATAATGCTGGTATCTATTTTTAATATTGAAATAATATTTTTGTACTTTTCATGACTTAGTTCCGTAGGTCCCTTGAGGGTGAATTAAGGTTTATTTTTGTTATCAATTTTTATTCTTCAGTTGAGTATATATTACTAATGTTGAGTATGTATTATTAATGTTTTTTGTTTTTTTAATGATTAGTTATATTGTTATAAAATTATATAATTTTAAACATATAAAATATTGAAAATGTTAGATTTTTAAATTGTAATTTTTTAGTTAGTTATGAAAAATTTATATGCATTAATTTCTCATTTCTAGTTTACAACAGTTTATAAAAATAGAAATATGTATACAATTTATTATATATATATATATATAAAATAATAATTTCAAAATGATTTAGGTTGATTGGAATCTCAATCACTTAAAATATTTAAAAAGAAATTAAATCATATTTTTTCTTAGTTAGGGATTATAGCATTTTTAATCATTTCAAAATGATTTAGGTTGATTGGACTCGTAATCACTTAAAATATTTAAAAAGAAATTAAATCATATTTTTATATTTTTTTTAGTCTTCACTTTTTTAGGGGCTATAGCATTCACTTCCGAGTAAAGTTGTGTTAACTTTGCATTATTTTATTGTGTTTTTACTATTTTAATCAAAGTTTTTGCAAAATGCTTAATATTTCTATTTTTGAATAAATATATAAATAAAAATCGAATATCGAAATTTTCAGTAAATGTTATTTCTAATTTATGATTGGCTAGAGAAGTTATAATGGGACATAATTCCCCTATTGGAGGGAATTTTATTTTCATTTTGGGCAAATGTGAAAGTAGCTGTACGAAGGTGGTTGTACAAAGCTAGTTGTTCACGTGGTTGCAAAAAAATTGTTATGTTAAGCCTCGAGGAGGGTGGGTGGGGTGGGTGCGGGGGGGGAAGGCGTGTGAAAAAATGTCTAATTAATATTATTATGTTTCCTTCTGCGGAGTACAATGTATGTGCGCAAGAGCTAGGGTCCTTTGCATAGTGAGAAATGGGGTTGTTATTCAAAATGTACGTTTATTATGCGGAGGATGGAGCATGTGCGGTACAATCGAGATTTTTTCCATCATCGGGCGTGCTAAATATACTGTGTTTCCAATTTGTGTGAAGAAAAATTGTTCTGCGATAAAGAAAATTTGTTGAAGGCTTTGTTTTCTTTAATTATTATTGCGAGATATTTTTGCAAAGTTACGAAAGTAGTTGTTCAAAGGTGGTTATATGAAGCTTCTTGTTTGGAGGTATCATGTGCAAAGTTTCAAATGTCAATGAATAATCAAAAGGCATTAATTAATGTTGAAGAAACTATGTGGATGAAGTTGTGCGGAGGTTGTTGTGCGTGTGCAAATGTTATGTAACATTTTTGTGCAAAGTTCACTAAGATAATAAATATACAAGTCCATTATTTAATTCTTATTTAGTGACATATTTCATAATGTATAATCACTTTAATTAATATAAATTTTGAATGTAAATCACTAAGGGTGTTATTTAGTGTGGAATCAGCTGTGTGGACGAAGTTGTGCGGAGATGATTGTGTGTGCACGATGGTTATGCCAATAACAAATCCATGTGTTGTATTTATGTCGAATGAGGGAAGTGAAGAGGGGTATTTTAATTATAATGTGTTCTGATATTAGTTTTATTATTAATAGATTTTGCAGGTTGCGCGAGTGCATACAATGAAAGATTGAAATATTTATGCATAAAATGGACCATGTTGTTTCGAGGTAGCCTGTGCTAGAACAAATGCTTCCTGCCTACGATATCTTGGATCCATACTTATTAATATTAGTTTGAATTGTCAACGACTAATAGAAGGTCATTATTGAGTCGACAGGTGGTTGTCCATAAGAAATTTTTGCGCATAAATGCATTTTCTTTGCAGTTTCATGACCATGCATGTGTGTTATGTTGAAAGTGTATGAGAATTATGTTCCTATATTTGATGTTTTTTTTCTTATGTGTTTTTCTTAATGTACGAGAAAGTGTGTAGTCAGTGAATTGGATGCTGAAATGACTTGTATTCACCTATAGATCTATTTTATATTAATCACACGACACACATTCAGACAATGAAAAATATGGATCATGATTTTATCTTTGTAGTGTATTTTAGACACAAAATAGTGGCAGGCGGCGATTCTAGGGAAAGGATAATGAAAATATTTAAAAAAAATAGTATATAGTGAGGGGAAAAACGATATTTATAGTGATACAGAAAACAATGGGGTGTGTAGCATTTTTTTTTTTTTTAAATTTTTCTCAAGATCTTGGAGTATTGTCCAAGGTTTTGTAAATTCAAGCTTGGATGATAGTAGTAGTGAAAAGATACAGAAGTTGTACAATACTATAAGCTTCTAAGTTGGTTCACCTTTGCCACTTTCCTCTTCGCATTGGAAATACTACACGTTTTTGGGTTGCCAAGATTTTATCTACAATACTCTGCAATATTCTACAAGATTTGGTTTTCTATATAATAGTTCACAAGTTTTTCTCTAAAATACTCTGAGAAATAACTGTTTTAAGTTATTCCTAAATTGAATGTGGTTTGGTTTTATAAAGTAATGGGGATAATCTCTAAATTTGATTCGTAATAGAAGGTAAATTTACTACTTTTTAGTTATTATTGATAATTTTACAAGATTTTACTTTTAGTAATTAAATTCTTTTCGTATCTATGTAGAACTAGCAATTGCACCATATGTTGCAAAAGAAATGCCGTAAGGAAATATCATAGGAAAGAGTAGCCTAGAAGAAATAAGTTGTTACACAGAAGGAGCCACCGTGAAGGAATGAAAGGAAAATTTTGCTTAGATGGAAGTAGCTTGTGGAGATTTCAAATATATTGATTATAAGAGTTATGAACCAAAAAAATTTGTTATAGATATTGAAATAGGAAATTGTGGGTGAAAACATATATGTAAACCAACATAATGAAATAAGTTGTTGTGGAGAAGGAGCCATCGTGAAGGAATGAAAGGTAAATTTTGCTTCCATGGAAGCAGGTCGTGGAGGTTCCAAAGTTATTGAATATAAGAGTTAAATTTTGTTATAGATGTTGAATGGGAAATTGTTTGTGAAAACATATATGTAAAACAACATAATCTATTCACATATATAAAAAAATTTGTTATAGATATTGAAATATGAAACTCGGGTGAAAATCTTTTGGTGATTAATAATCCTGCTAAACATGCATGAAATAAACATGTAACTTAAATAAGACATTTAAATACATTCAAGTACAATCTATCTAGCATAGACGTAAACAAATATAATTTTTATTAACAGAAATAGAGTTTACTCTAATTTCATCTACATATCTGAGCTGTATTTTTAAGATATATATTTGATGATAATAATATTTTTTTTGGGAAAATAAGAGTAAGTTGGAACTAAATGGATCTAGTGAATTGCATAGAGATTTAACACATTAGATCACATTAAGTGAAGGGGCGCTAGTGTTCCTTACCTCCAAATGCAGTATAGTGTGATGCATCAATATAAAGAGCCCTGCACATACGTAGAATTTTTAGTGCAAAATTTAGTTGTTAAGTTGCAAGAAATTGTCTTTGATGATAATTTTCTAGATAATATAGAATCAACTAAAATTGAAGAAATGAGGCCACTAATTCATGAATGAACAATTCAAGATAAAGTAAATTAGGTGATCAAAAATCTTTTTCAAGGTACATCTATCATAGTACAAGCTTAACTCTTAAATATGTTTTGAAAGCACAAACAACAATTGGAAAACAGTCACAATATGGTAACACTTAGGGGGGATTTATATCCATATCATATTATAATTGTATATATCCAAATGATATAAAAATATTTCATAAGAAATGCAACTGCTACATGAATTACTCACAATCCTTAATGATATACTCCAATTTATTTCATAATACTAATCAAGTGTCTAAAGAAGCCGTCATCACTCAGTAACCATATAGGTAACACCTAGGGTAAATGTATTAGAATTGTACATACAATAGCTTATACAGAGGATATAAAAATATGTTATAAGTAATGCAATTTCTACATGAACTACTCACCATATAGGTAATGTCTTGGGGAAATGTGTTAGAAGTGTATATACAGTAGCTTAAAGAAATGATATGAGAATATGTTATAAGCAATGCAACTACTACATGAACTACTAAAATTCCTTAATGATATAATCAGAGTTCTTCCACAATACTAATCAAGTGTCTAAAGAAGCCATCATCACTTCCAAAATCACATATTTATACATACAAGTTGTAAAAATTGAATTTGTTTCATAAATTTTAATAGAATGACGTGCTCAGATCTAAGATGTAGTTCTTAAAATCTGAAGCCTCTTCTTGATTGAAAACATGATAAAATGATAAGATATAGCTAAAGAGAAATAATTTAAAAGCTTCTTGTCATAATCGTTACATAATAATTTGACGCACAACTTGTATAGAAATAAATATCCTCTTGCAACACGTCCAAATAAAACAACTGAAGTAAATACTATCATTTTGTTTTCAATAAATTTATGTGATTAAAATAGAGCTAGGAACTTTTGAAGTTTAGTTCATTTAAAATTAGAAGCATATTCATTCCTGGTTTTCCAAACTGGCCGTGAATACCTCTCTGGATCACCTGGATTAGCACTGTATTTTTTTCACCATTATCTAGCAATCTCAAGACAAAACGAGTAAGAAATTTATGAATGGAAACACCTACAGAGGTGTCACAAACATCAGTTTATTTGCAATATCAATTTATTTTGTGAGTTGTTGAGATTTTTTTCTTGTGGCTAAAACTTAGTTTTGGTTGTCACCTAGTTATCATGATTCAAAACTTTGTTATCACCTCAGATCCTTATAGCAATAGATATATTTTGTGAGCTAATGTGATGTTTTTTTAATCACAATGATTTAAAAATCAGTTATTATACCACAATATTGACTTTCTCATTATCTATTTTGTTTATGAACCATTTAAAAAGACCACATGTACATAAAAAAACATATATAAAACTATTTACTTGTGGATCTAATGGCGTAAAAGGCTCAAACTGCTCAAACATGGACACACAGTAGCACCTAGAGAAGTTGTTTTCAAATAGTGATGCCTTAAGGCATAAATATAAATAAATTATGCCACAATTATTACATGTATTGTTTTATTATTCACGAGAGCCCAAAGAATATATGATACAAATAGAATTATATATTATCCTTTTATTTAGGCATCATCTATGAATTAAAATGTTATACCAATATGAGAATCGATTGTAGTTGAAAATTAATATATATTATTTTTATTTTATATATTTAATTAGATTAAAACTACAGGGTAATTAATGAATTAAGAAATAATAATAATAAATTGATAAATTTTCATTGAAAATTAATATATATTAGGATGTCTTATATATTTCATTATATGGAAATTTTACAAAGTTGTATATAATTTATGTTTTTTTTATAGATATTTTATTTTAGTTTTTAACTAAAAATATTTTATAAATTCAATGTTGGAATATTTGAATACATATTTTAAAGGAAATTTATATAGTGTGATCAAGAATATATATGGTCAAACTCATTTATTTCTCTATTTACATCATCTTCATTCATTTATTTCTCTATTCAACAATATGGCATAAATATTAGAATGTTAGTTTTAATTACCAATTCTTAGCTATATGAAGTACATTATTGTAGCTAGCAAAATATGCAATCACAGAAGGAGCCATCGTGAAGGAATGAAAGGAAAAGTTTTCTTACATGGAAGCAAGTTGTGGAGATTTCAAAGATATTGATTATAAGAGTTACGAACCAGAAATTTTTGTTATAGATATTGGATTAGGAAATTGTGGGTGAAAACATATATGTAAACCAACATAATCAAATAATTTTTTGTGGAGAAGGAGCCATCGTGAAGGAATGAAAGGAAAATTTTGCTTTCATGGAAGCAGGTCATGGAGGTTTCAAAGTTATTGAATATAAGAGTTAAATTTTGTTATAGATGTTGAAATGGGCAATTGTATGTGAAAACATATATGTAAAACAACATAATCTATTCACATATATATAAAAAAATTGTTATAGATATTGAAATAGGAAATTGGGGTGAAAATCTTTTCGTGATTAATAATCTTGCTAAGCAAACATGAAATCAACATGTAAATCAAATAAGATATTTTAAATACATTCAAGTACAATATATCTAGCATAGATGTAAATAAAGAAATTTTTTATTAATAGAAATAGAGTTTACTCCATTTTCATCTACATATCTGAGCGATATTTTAAAGATATATATTTGATGATAACAATATTTTTTTTTGGGAAAATAAGACTAAGTTGGAACTAAATGGATTTGGTGAATTGCATAGAGATTTAAAACATTACAGCACAATAATTGAAGGGGCCCTAGTGTTCCTTACCTCCAAATGCAGTATAGTGTGATGCATCAATATAAAAAGCCCTCCACATACTTAGAATTTTTAGTGCAAAATTTTAGTCATTAAGTTGCAAGAAATTGTCTTTGATGCTAATTTTCTAGATAATATAGAATCGATGAAAATTGAAGAAATGAGGCCACTAATTCAAGAATGGAAAATTCAAGATAAAGTAAATTAGGTGATCAAAAATCTTTTTCAAGGTATATCTATCATAGCACAAGCTTAACTCTTAAATATGTTTTGAAAGCATAAACAACAATTGGACAACAGTCACAATATGGTAACGCTAGGGGGGAATGTGTATCCATACCATAGTATAACTGTATATATCAAAATGATATAAAAATATTTCATAAGAAATGCAATTGCTACATGAATTACTCACAATCCTTAATGATATACTCCAATTTATTTCATAATACTAATCAAGTTTCTAAAGAAGCCATCATCACTCAGTAACCATATAGGTAACACCTAGGGGAAATGTGTTAGAATTGTAGATACAATAGCTTATACAGAGGATATAAAAATATGTTATAAGTAATGCAATTGCTACATGAACTACTCACCATATGGGTAATGTCTCGGGGAAATGTGTTAGAACTGTGTATACAATAGCTTATAGAAATGATATGAGAATATGTTATGAGCAATGAAACTGCTACATGAACTACTCACAGTCCTTAATGATATAATCAATGTTCTTCCACAATACTAATGAAGTGTCTAAAGAAGCCATCATCACTTTCAAAATCACATATTTATACATACAAGTTGTAAAAAATGAATTTGTTTCATAAATTTTAATAGAATGGCGTGCTCAAATCTAATATATAGTTCTTAAACTCTGAAGCCTCTTCTTGATTGAAAAAATAATAAACTGATAAGATATAGCTAAAGAGAAATAATTTAAAAACTTCTTGTCATAATCGTTACATAATAATTTGACGCACAACTTGTATAGAAATAAATATCATCTTGCAACACGTCCAAATAAAAAACTGAAGTAAATACTATCAATTTGTTTTCAATAAATTTATATCATTAAAATAGAGCTAAGAAATTTTGAATATTAGTTCATTTAAAATTATAAGCATATTCATTCCTGGTTTTCCAAGCTGGCCGTGAATACCTCTCTGGATCACTTGGATTAGCACTGTATTTGTTTCACCATTATCTAGCAATATCAAGACAAAATGAGTAAGAAATTTATGAATGGAAACGCCTATAAAGGTGTCACAAACATCAATTTATTTGTAATATCAATTTATTTTGTGAGTTGTTGTGATTTTTTTTTCTTGTGGCTAAAACTTAGTTTTGGTTGTCACCTAGTTATCATGATTCAAAACTTTGTTATCACCTCAGATCCTTATAGCATTAGATATATTTTGTGAGCTAATGTGATGTTTTTTTTATCACAATGATTTAAAAATCAGTTATTATACCACAATATTGAGTTTCTCATTGTCTGTTTTGTTTATGAACCATTTGAAAAGACCACATGTACGTAAAAAACATATATAAAACTATTTACTTGTGGAGTAGCACCTATATAAGTTGTTTTCAAATAGTGATGCCTTAAGGCATAAATATAAATAAATTATGCCACAATTATTAGATGTATTGTTTTATTATTCATGAGAGCCCAACGAATATATGATACAAATAGAATTATATATTATCCTTTTATTTAAGCATCATCTATCAATTAAAATTTTATACCAATATGATAATCGATTGTAGTTGAAAATTAATATATATTATTTTTAAATTATATATTTAATTAGATTAAAACTACATGGTCATTTATGAATTAAAAATAATAATAATAAATTGATAAATTGTCATTGAAAATTAATATATATTAGGATGTCTTATATATTTAATTAGATGTAAATTTTATAAAGTTGTATATAATTTATGTTTTTCTTATAGATATTTTATTTTAGTTTTTAACTAAAAATATTTTATAAATTCAATGCTGGAATATTTGAATACATATTTTTAAGGAAATTTATATAGTGTGATCAAGAATATATATGGTCAAACTCATTTATTTCTCTATTTACATCATCTTCATTCATTTATTTCTCTATTCAACAATATGGCTTAAATATTAGAATGTTAGTTTTAATTACCAATTCTTAGTTATATGAAGTACATTATTCTTAGCTATATGAAGTACATTATTGTAGCTAGCAAATTATGCAATCACAGAAGGAGCCATTGTGAAGGAATGAAAGGAAAAATTTTCTTACATGGAAGCAAGTCGACGAGATTTCAAAGATATTGATTATAAGAGTTATGAACCAGAAAATTTTGTTATAGATATTGGAATAGGAAATTGTGGGTGAAAACATATATGTAAACCAACATAATGAAATAAGTTGTTGCGGAGAAGGAGCCATCCTGAAGGAATGAAAGGCAAATTTTGCTTCCATGGAAGATGGTCGTGGAGGTTTCAAAGTTATTGAATATAAGAGTTAAATTTTGTTATAGATGTTGAAATGGGAAATTGTATGTGAAAACATATATGTAAAACAACATAATTTGTTCACATATATCAAAAAAAATTGTTATAGATAATGAAATAGGAAATTGGGGTGAAAATCTTTTGGTGATTAATAATCCTGCTAAACAAACATGAAATTAGTATGTAACTCAAATAAGATATTTTAAATACATTCAAGTACAATCTATATAGCATAGATGTAAATAAAGATAATTTTTATTAATAGAAATAAAGTTTACTCCAATTTCTTCTACATATATGAGCGGTATTTTTAGAATAAATATTTGATGATAATAATAATTTTTTTTTTTTTGGGGAAAATAAGACTACGTTGGAACTAAATGGATCTGGTGAATTGCACAGGGATTTAACACATTAGAGCACATTAAGTGAAGGGGCGCTAGTGTTCATTACCTCCAAATGCAGTATAGTGTGATGCATCAATATAAAAAGCCCTACAAATCTCAATATAGAGCGTAATGTTTTCCTTTTCTAGATATATGTTCTTTCCATGTTATATTTTTTTGACCTATTCTATATATGATTATAGTATGAAATATTTTTGAATTATTAATCTCACATTTTTGTATCAAGTGTAATAGATTTACAAGTATTTTTATTGATCACCTTTTCTGAAAATTTTATGGAAATCACCAGAACAATGTTTACCTATGCTACATGTGTTACAAAATTAAGGGTCAATTATATTTTTTAATGGGAAATTGAGTGTCATATGAATCTCCATCGATCATGTGAATCGATAATTTTACTCCTTATCCTGTGCAAAATCTTCCATTGAATTTCCCACACAATATTTCTCCTTGATATTTGCCATGGGCTTGCCAGCCATTTCCTCGACATTACATGTTTAAGTCAGATTATTGATGAATTTATTTATGTTGTCCGTTAATTAGGCTTTTTATGATCATTCAACTCACATTTATACTTAAATTTGGTTGCTTCCACATATATGTCACTCCATTTTAGATTCTCATTTTTTTCAATATATGGACAATTCTATGAGGTGTGATTGAATAATTAGGCTTTTTATGATCATTCAACTCACATTTATACTTAAATTTGGTTGCTTCCACATATATGTCACTCCATTTTATATTCTCATTTTTTTCAATATATGGACAATTCTATGAGGTGTGATTGAATAAAGCTAATAAATTTCATAGAATAAGTGTTACTATATTCACAAAGATCATTTTCAAAATTATAGACATGTTCTAGTTGTTACTATATTCACAAAGATCATTTTCAAAATTATAGACATGTTCTAGTTTTATTTATTATGAATTTCATTCATGTTAAATTTGTGAGCCATAACGTTGTTCATCTAAAATGAATTTTTTTTTGCTTATAGTTTGTTATGAATTTCATTCATATAAAATTTCTGCACCATAATGTTGTGCATCAAAACGGTTTTTTATAGTTTTTAAAACATTCTAAAACCTTTCTTTCAAACTTTTTCCTATCAATAAGGAAATTAATGAATTTTCATAATCAATTAAGCTTCCTCGAATGATTTCGTGGATACATAAAGTTCCTCAAATGCTATATAGAAATCCAACTTCTTACCCAATAATAACAAAGTGGTATTTGTCAATGTGTATGAGATATGGGATATGGCTTAATAAATCCATCGATATTTTTTCATATTCTAGTATTTTCTCTCTTCGCATCTAATTTACTTTTACTTCAATCAATTTTTTATTACATAATTAACATCTTCAACTTTGAAGAATTCGAGGAAGCGAATTTGTATCATAAGTTTTGCTCTAATATAATTTTTCATAAATTTCATAAACCATGTAAGTGCTCTTTGTCATAGAGCTCTTACGAAGTGAACCATCTGCTAATCTTCATTAGTTATATCATTAGCAGGAAAAACATTTCCAAAAAGAACAAATGACCTTTCAAGTCTTCATCTCCCTCTTATATGGATCAATGTGATTGTTTTCTTTGGTGGTAGATTTACCTTGGTCTTGTTGGTTAGTGATGATCGTCTAACATCTTTTTCAAGATGGACGGTCGATTATTGTTCTAGCTCAACTCAAACACTTGGAAAATTGAGCAACGCATAAAATTCTAATCATTTTTACTTCTCTTATTTTATTGGCTTATAATTTATTGATCCACATTTTTTTTTAAGGAAGAAGGCCATTTATATAATTTGACCTGTCAGGTCTATTTATAACTCCGCTTCCACTTAGCTAGCTATGATTATTAAAATGATGGAATACAATTCCACTCCACTTAGATTCATGATGTTCTGAATTTCGTTGATTATATAATTGTGTCAATTAATCTCCAGAAAAAATCGAATTTTCTCCTTTTTTTTACCATTACTTGTTCTTCTGGTTGCATTGATTATACTATTTCTTCGACATACGGAGTATAAGCTCAACATTGTATCTTCTAAATATGATAGTGGAGCTTAGCAGAATGATCATACCAAAGGGAATGTATACTACAAATTATTTAATCTCAAGGAAATAAAAGAGAAAATAGAAAATTACTAAATAAAAAAATAAAAAATAAAAAATTATAATTTGTTTTCTATGGCCTTAAGACGTAATTTATTATTATTTTTCTATGACTTTAAGGTGTAATTTATTATAGTGATAGTAATTTTTTTGAAAAGATCAAAGGAAAATCAAATACTATAAAAAATCCTACAAGTTTTCATTTACTTAAGAGTCAGATGTGGAGCCTCTCGAATTTTGTGAACTGCAAACACAAATTTAACATGCCGTTATTGAACTTGCAATTTTGTCACTTTGCTTTCACGAAGATCGTTGTCCCTCCTAGAGAAAAAATATTAAACCTCAGCATTCATCCCATTGCGTCCGATGATTTTTTGCAGGTCCAGTGGTATATTTTCTTAAATACAATGCAGAACAACAATTAGGTAAGTTTTTCTGGACTTAAATCTTTCGTGCAGCAAGTTTGTTAATCAAAGTCTGCAGTAACATGAAGAAACAATGATATACCATTTATATATTTTTTCAAAACTAATGAATTTAGATTAGCTGAGCTCATGTGAAATGGACTGAAATTTCTAAGACTTGCCTTCTCACCTGCATTGCTTTTATGGTCTTATTCACGACCAAATGGACAAATATTTCCACTTCATCCATCTTTCGTTTCCAACCATAAACAATGTATTTACAAAATTCTTTTTATAGTCTACATATTGTGACAAAATTAGTCACAAGATCCAATACAGTTACAGGTTAAAAAAAAGTCATAGAACTAATAAACCACAGAACTTTAGTTGAATCATCTTTAGCTAAATCATCATATAAAAATGAAGATCAAGAACAAGAACCTAGAGATTGGGAATTTTTTTATCCTCTGCGTGTCCAACGAAAATGAAGTCATAAGCTGCGAGATTGACTTTTCTACGAAGAAACTAGGTACCAGGTTCCAAGGTTGTGGCTCCAACCATTGCAAAGCTACGGGGAGGTAAAGAAGTTCAAACAGAAAATGAAACTGGAAAGATATCTATATCATGTTTATTAGTTATAATTATTTTAACGATGAATAAGTTAAACAGTTGTAAAAATCAAGATTTGGTTGACAGTTAAAACAGAATAATGAAATCTAATGGTGGAAAAAATTTCAATCGTCTAACATTTGATCCAATGGGTCAAACATGGACACAGTCATAGCTAGGGGAGTTGTTTTCAAATAAGAATGCCTTACGGCATAATAAAGTTTGTACTACATCATAAATGTGTCAAATTTTGCGAGATATGGTTGTGTTAGGTTATCTGTAAATAAATTTTTCTTCAATTTTACAAAGTAGTGAGAACAATTGTCAAGTCAATTCGTTGTATAGTGTACCTGAATATGTGTTGGAATAATATATATTTGTGAATGTCCTTGTGCACTTTACTATGTGTAGCTATTATTGATGTTATTCTTTACAAAAGATACAATTCCACCCGAATAAAAAAATCCTCTATGTCATCGAGTGAATTTTTTTAATAAATCCAATGTTATGAGTGTTTGAATAGTTATTTTATGGATGATATGGATTCAACACTATCGAGAATATATGACGCAATGAAAATTCCTTGAGAGCTGTTAGCAAAATTTGAAAAAAAAAATTATACTTGATTATTTAAAATTGTTGTAGAAATTTGCATTTTTTTAATGTAAATTTATGGTATTCTTAGACTTTGAAATTATTGATGGATTTATGGGTATTCAAAATTGACTAGAAAAATGAAGGAAGTTTGAGTATGTTGTTGATAAATTACAGTGCTCAATTTTTGTAATTCGAGGTTACACTTGTCAATTTTTATGATCTTGTGTTTCAATTAGGTGTAAATGCCCATGTCATCATTTTTTATTTAGGAAAAAAAAAATGATTTATAGTTATTTTTGTGAGTATCGAGAAATTTTCCAATGATATTTTTGATGACGTTAAATCCATTTCCAATGTTACAAAAAATTATTCAAACACTTGTGTTGTTGGGTTTCACTAAATCAATAAAATAAAAATAGTGATTTTTGTCCATGTTGATGAACTTACTGGTTTGATAGAAAATATCTTTTATTGCATATTGTAAATTTTTATTTATAATGGAACATAGATCAATGATCTTAAAGTAGGAGGAAAGTGTGAAGTAAATGCATATGATTCTTTTGGAATTTTAAAAAATAATCTTATTGTTGTCCCCAAAAGTTGGCTTTTTTATCTTCAATTTCTATTTATTCAGAGCATTGTGCGTAATCATTTTTAACATGAGTGAAGTAAAAGTCAATGTTTTTAAAGAAAATAGAGAATTTTGAAGTGAAATGAGATTTGAATACATTACTCATTAACAAAAAACTTTCCCCTACAAACGAAAATGGGTAGCAGGTGATGGAAATATGTTATTTGCAGTGATAAGGTTACCTCACTTGCTGAGATCGATGATATATTTTAATGGTCGAAAAATTATGTGTGAGATATGAATATGTTAATGGAAGAGAAAACAAGTGACAATATGTGGAGTACCGGATCAACGAATGATGGGTGTCATGCAAAGTCTTTGATTTCAGAGAAATTGTTTATCTATGTGAAAATAATTTTGGTTTTAGAAAGAGGGAAATTAAAGTTGGAGTGATAAAAGTTTCTTTGAATCCCAATATATTCAGATTTCTATTCAAGTACTAGAATCTAACAAGAGTTTGGAATTGTCTATTACATATGGTTTCATGGAGGCAAACAGAAACAAAATTTACATTGTGTGTGACTTCATTCCTGCAAGTTCTGAGGTTCCTTTCGATCTTTATCCTGTAGATTATCTTTGTTTACGAAATCAATTATGGATTTTTGTTGGATCTTTTTGTGTAGTAGGTATTGAAGGTACACTACATATCCTTAAATACATATTTTATGTGCTTTATGATGCTTAGAAAAATAATTGTATTTTCATCATTTGGGCTTATGTCATTTCGAATGAACTAGTTGTCAAGTTACATAGATTACCTAAGAAAAATGGTTTCTTTATGATATTATTATGTGATAACACTTCTCGTCTCAAGGCATGTGTTTGATGGGTTGCCCTGTAATCCTATATTCAAGTTTTGATGAGGAACCAATGCAATTATTGTATCCTATATTGTGTAAGCACGAAGCTTCTTAGATTTTTTGCTTAATTCATGATGTGTTTGTGAGGCAAGTGTTTTCCACGGTAACTAGATTAGGTCCTTCTTGAATATATGTATAGGTTTAGCTTTTGTTACTTCGTAAGGGGTAATATGGGGAAAGATGAATTAATACGGTTATATAAATTTATGGTTTTGAAGACATGCCATTTATTATTCCAAACTTTGTTCTAGATAGGTATTGTTTTTGCTAAATTATATAAGAAATATCGTCGTTTTTTATTTACATTTGAGCATAAAAAGAAGATAATGTATTTCTTTTCCATTTACTATTAGAAAAGTGACTATGAAGAATATGAATCACACTCTTTTTTTTGCAAAGTCTGAGGATGCTTTCAACTTAAGTGAAGCTAAAGCTATTAAAGGATTTGATAGAGGAATAATTTTCATGAAATACCTTGATTCTATGAGATACAAGAACTTTTTTTTGGAGAAGTAGAGAGAAGAGTGAGGAAAATCATAGTGTATAAAAAAATATCAAAAACCACTATGTTGAGGGTGTCGAAATTTTTTCAACCAATGGGTCTCCCTGATGTGAAGTCCCAATTAGGCCTCGCACCATTTGGAATAGGAGCCCCATCTGGAGTATCGACCCTGTTGCCATGTATTCTTATAAATTTTCCTTGGCTCTAATTGTTAGCAAGAGAGAGGAACTTGTGTATACCCTCGAAAAGAAAGAAGGTGTGTCTAGTGATTGTTCGGTAGTAGGAGTGTCAAAGTTCTTCTATTGCGGAGGGAAAGAGTAATGTTATTCTATTGTTAGTGAATATACCACCCATGCATCAATAACATTTTCTAAATAAATAATCAAAGCATCTTGCGACACATAACCTGTCACACTTCATGATTTTTTTCTTGATGTCTGTCTCCTTCTTTTCCCTTCTGGGATTTACAGTCTTTCTTCAAGTGTCCCTTCTTCCTACATTTCCAGCACACTTTCCCCAATCTGTACTTGGACTTGCCTTTCCTTGATTTACTGTGATATCTTGTGCTCTTTCTTCTTTCCATTTTTCTTCCCCTAGTATCTTCACTCAAAATATTACTCGATGTCTCACGAGAGCCTGTTGCATTTCCTCACTAAGGATAACACCGACAACATCATAAAAATTTAAAGTACTACATCCAGAGACAAAGTTACTAATGGCCATAGCTAAACCATTCCATTTTTCTCGCAATGAGCATACAAATAATAGAGCCCTAACTTCATCATCAAATTTTACCCCTACATAACTTAACTAACTGGTAACCGTATTAAATTCATTTAAATGGTCAGCAATAGACCCACCTTCCAACATTTTCATATTAAATAAATGTTTCATAGAAAATATTGATTATTTGAGGCTGAGGCTTTTTTATATAGTTTGGCCAATGTCCTCATTAAAATATTTTTTGTCATTTCCTTTAAAATTTTAAAGGCTACCAATGCCTCTAGGTGCAGCCATATTGTTCGAAGTGCCTTTATTTCAGGAATCCCCCATTCTTATTTTTTCATACTGGACAACAATTTTTTTCTGCCTAATGGTAGGTACAGATATTTATTATATAGATAATCTTCCATATGCATCTTCCATAGATGGTAGTTTTGGACATTAAATTTCTTGACCTTAAACTTACCATCCTCCACCATTACTCCCAATCAGATAGGGAACCCTTCTTTCCCATGAGTTTATCAGCCAAATAGACCTTCAGCTCTAATACCAGTTGTTCAAAAATTATATGTTACAGATAAATGTAACACATAAAAATATGCGGAAACAAAAACATATAAAACATATAAAACAAGAGAGAGACATATATATGTGGTTCACCCAGCTTGGGCTATGTCCACAGAGAAATAACCAGTCCTTCCTTTATATTATCCAAAAAAATGAAGAGACACAATGCACAACAGATCCTCTACAATATCCTCTACTCTCTCACACATCCCCCCTTTCTCTTTATCACTTAGAATACACTCTCAACACATAGCTGCAATACAATTACCTCATACAACAGATAGGTTGCCTTCTAGGGAAAAATAAATAAATTAAAAATAACTTCTACAGTTAGATCATTTGTGGAATGAATGACCCAGATTGACTACAAAATTACAATATTTTAGAAGGAAAATTTACATCTACTTTTAGCTTCGGGGGAATTTTCCCCAGACCCCCAAGCCAGGGGTGATGGCCCCCCTTGAATCCCCATTGGAGGAAAAGTCCCCCCCATGTGGAGGGGTGTACAATCTTCCTGGGTTATACATCCAACTGAAACAAAGGCGTCTAAAACAGGATGATAATCGAGCTCCACACCCAACAAATGTGTGTATATGGTGTTCTGTATGTATTTTTGTGTGTATATTGCATTTGCAATGATCGATATAGATGGCTCTATGTACATGTTTGATATGCATTTTTGTGTACATATTATATCATGCACATGTTGGATATGCAGTGTTGTGTGCATATGGTGTTGTGCACATTTTGGATATGTGGTTTTATGTACATATAGTTCCATGTGCATGTTGTATTTGTAGTTCTATGTACATATGGTGTTGAGTGCATGTTGTACTTGTGGTACTATGTACATATGGTGTTGTGTGCATGATTGTACATGTGGTGTTGTATGAATGTTATGTTCTCTACATGTTGTACATGTGGTGTTGTGTGTAGGTGTTGTTGTGTACATGTCGTTCATATGGTGATGTGTACATGTTCCACATGTCAACTATTTTACATGTGATATTGTGTGCATGTCGTACGTGTTTTGTTGTGCACATGTGGTATTATGTGCATGTTGTACATGTTTTATTGTGTACATGCGGTATTAGGTATGTTCATTATGTAGTTGTGGTGTTGTGATAAGTGTATGTGTTTTGTTTTACACTGGATGTAGGTGCATGTATTTTGTTGCGTCAAACAATGGGTGTAGTTGTATGTGTTTTGTGTTAGGTGTAGGTGAATGTCTTGTATGGTGTTTTATGTTTTGTGTGGTTGTATGTGATTAAAGAGACACAAAGGAATTGGGTTCTTTCTGGGTACGGTGACTGATCCTATGTGTGTAAAAAAGGACAAAGGAAGAAGTAAGGATCGATGAAGAAAAAATATTAGTATTCTATTTCAGTTATACTATGCATGTGATCTATGATTCTGACTTATTATGGTTACATGTGATTTATGACTATGTGTGATGGTGATTTCCTGTGATTCATTATAATCTATGATGGTTTTGTTTTGATTTAACAAGATGTGATATGTTTATACATGATATTTTGGTAAAAAAATAGATTGACTTGTTGTGACATGAAGTGAACATAATTGTGGGTGTACCTTATTGATGAAATGTCGATCAGGTATGACTTGAATTTATTTCAATTTATTTTTGAACCTTACGGAGATTATGTGCTTGGTACAGGAAAGCATGTAATGCCCAGTTTGGGATGGTTGAAACCAACTGCGATAATTCACAGCATCAGTGAAAAAAATTAGAACAAGCAACAGTATACTGGTAAAGATCTTGAGGAGCAGGGCCATTATGAGACAATGGTACCCAATAGTGTCCATTGATTTCCATGTCCATGCTATGACCAATATGATGGTTTTTAGGTAGGTATATGTCTTGGTTTTTGGACATTAGATGAGAAGAAACCTTTCCAAGGGAGGGGTCACCCATGTGACTATGTAGCAGAGAAGGGTATGCTCACGGAACATGGAAGGTGTGTGACTGCACGAAAGGGTGAATAGATTTCTTGAGGGACTGTGTACTATAGAAGGGAAGGTCGTGGATGGATTATTTTTTTACCATTAACATTTCGAGATGAAATCATATGCACATTGGGAGTGTGCCATGGAACAATGATTTGATAACTATTCACTGAGAGCAAAGGTGGCGCGGGATTGTAGCGCTAGACATTGGATACAAATTTTACTTTCGCAGTGGATTCTGGACTTCTTAGGAAAGAGGTGGACCCTGGTATTTATTTGAGGGTGTAGGTGTGAGCCTTTGGATTCCTTGTTGTTGATACAGGAATTTTATCATTTTATTTTTTGGTTAAGAAAATGTGCATATGTATATATCATTGTAAATATTGTATCAAGCTTGATTTATAAAGTTGCATAGAAAGTATGGTTGTATATATGGTTGTTATTGTAAATACCATAATTAATTATGTTATAAAGCTCTAGTAAGTTGTATGCATGTCATGTTTTCAACAATGGTCATTGTAAGTACTGCAACGAGCTATGTTATAAAGTTCAATGGTCAGTGTATTTTTCTTTCAATAGTCTTGTTGGTTGTAGGTGTCATTGAAGATTGAGGATGGTGTTTTCCCAAGGGGGAGGGTTATATAAGAGCCATGGTTACAAATCCATGTAAAAAACTATAAGACCAACATTATGGGACACATATTCCAAGCTGAACGATGGGAAAAACATCCTAGAAGGGTGTTCATTTGGTTTATTGTCGCTAAGGAAATTGGAAAATGCAATGGAAAAGGCTTTGGAAAGGCATGAGGCATTAATTTGAATTTTATTTATGAAAATAAAGGAAAATAGGAGAAAATTAATGTGAAATGTCATAAATTTCATGTGAGCAGGAAAATGAAGGAAAATAATGTAAAATGAAGAAAATAGAGGCCTCATTGATAAAAAGGATTCTGAGTAGTTGACAAGCCTTTTCTCTAACATTTTGTGAGTTATATGGTGGAGATCTCTTTTATTCTCTCTCTCATAATATTGGAAAATTAGAGTTTCTTGGAGAATTCTTAGAGGAGTGTAGCATACGTGGGATTTGGACAAAGAAGGCAAAAAAAAGGCAGGAAAGCACAAGAGGACATCCAAATCAACGAGTATAAGTATATTTCCTTGCATGTATCAAGTTTCATGTATAATTTCCTTGCTTGTTTTGGCATGCATGGCACATGCATAGGGTTTCTTGGCTATGATCTGTCATTGGCATGGAATATTGCTTGGATGATAGTGGTTTTTCCTAGCCTTTACATTTCCTCGTAGCCATGGTGTTTTAGATTTATTTCATTCTAATTTTTGCTAGTTATCATGTTCCTTTGGCTGTAGGTTGAGTGATTTGTACTTGGCACCTTAGTTGGGTGAACACTATAGAGCCCTAAAACAACTTGGGTTGTGTTACTAGTCCTTGAGACTTAGATGGAAAAACTCTCTAGAGCCCATGGTGGGATGAGTTACTAGTCCTGGAGCCTTGGTTGGACAAATTCTCTGGACCCCAGCAGTTGCTGTGGGTTGAGGTTCTAGTCCTGAAGCCTTGGTTGGAACAAACACTCTCGAGCCTTTGACACCTTGGGTAGATACTGATCTAGTGATGGTTAGTGATGCCCGACCGTGAGGTGGAATCACTAGTTGAGGGTTGAGGTGGTTGGCTTGTAGAATCCTTCATCTGGTTGTTTTTGATGTGTTTCATGAGATCGCTCATTATGCTTGGAATATGGCATGAGGGTGACTGACTGAAAGAAATATTTAGTCCAGCCTAGTCTATGGTCGAGTGGTATGTGGAAGTACCTGACATGGTTAGATTTTAATACGTTAATAAGACCTATTTTTCCCTTGGTATTTTCATGGGTAAATGTAATTTATTTTATGTGTTTTTAATGGGTAGTTCCTAATTTATATATATTTGGTTATTTTTTGTTTATAAGCATGCTTTAGGACATTTATAATGTATGGATGTCATCATGTTTGGATAGTATGTGAAATAATAGTGAATGAATGATGTAACAGATGATAATGCAACTAATGTGAGAAAACATCAATCATTCTTGATGATTATTGAATAAGTATGATACGCCTAAGATTTGTTGTTGAAACCTATAGATTTCATATTTGCGATATGTTTGATGAAATTCCTATCATGGCTAATAGGGGTCCAGTCAAGTCCTTGTTCAAGTGATTGCATCTAAATCATTATTCCATTTTTATATTTCATTTATGGAAGTTTCACGGAGTTATGGGAAGTGACCTGATCCCTGGGCCTGAAACATGGCACATAAATTCGGGTCTCACGTACACAACTACCTGGAAAAATGCCCACTCGCACGCATGCCCGTGTTATGCGAGTGACTTGAGATTTCCAGTCACACTCTTACCCATTTGAAGGAAGCGACTAGGGAATTAATGCACTAAAAGGTCCTTTGATGTGAGGGCTATCCTCCTAAAAGTTTTTGATGGCACTTGAGTGTCCTGTAGCATGTGCAGAAGGTCTGTGTTGTTGCGTTTAATAGATTCCATTTCCTTAATGTACACACAGGGAATTGAGTCATATCATAGTAACTCTTAGTCACATGTTTACCTCAGTTGGTCAGTTACATGGGTAAATGTGGGAGGACGGTGTTACATTCACTTCTAACTCCTTTGATCTCATGAGGTGGACCTAGGCTCCATTATCTAGATTTTTGGTGGATTATAAAATTGGTCACATTTCTAGAATAATGTTGGATCTAAGGAAGGAGTGTGAATGAGAGTGTTTTAGGATATTGTAAAATTTGTAAGCTCAATGTAGCTAGTTTTGGTAGCAAACAAGGTTTTTACTAGCCAGAGTAGTTGGAAATCCCTATGCAAATAATTTCTATAGTTCCATCCTTGAGAGTTGCAGTACTTTCATGTGAAGAATCCACATTTAATTTGTCCGCAAATGATATCTTGTCATATTGTTCCCATGGAATCAAGTTCCTTTGAGCACCCTAACAACTAGGAAACACTGCCCTAGTTCTCTTATCAAAATTGGAATTAAAAGCAGCTACCAACTTTGTCAAATGATTCAAACATTCCTCATATGTAGCCCTTGCTGATTCTCTACAGATCATTTTGGTAATCTTAATAATTTCCCATTGTTGGAAATCGTGATTTTCGTTAGAGAAAAACCCATAGGTGTTTGTACATGGACACATCGCCAAAGTTAACAGATCTGTGAGATGAAATTAAAGACATGTCAGAAAACACACGGGGAGTGTTGGTTTATCCAATATCCAACAATATTTCCTGCTAGCATGAGCCGGGTGGGATTCGAAGTCGAGAAATTTGGATCTGATACCACTTGTTGGAAATCATGATTTCCGTTAGACCAAAACCTACAGGTGCTAGTAAACAGATGCATCACCAATGTTAATGAATCCGTGAGAGGAGGTTAAGCACATGTCCCAAAAAACACAAAGAGATTTGGTTTATCCAATGTCCAACACCCATGCGATGTCTATGATATCCATGGCTCCTCGGTCATTGGCATATTTTTCATTGAGGTACCTAATGAATTTTTCTACAATCCTAGCATTTTTAACATCCTGACTCCTCGATTATAGGATGAAAAATTCAATGTTATTAACTATAGCTCTTTTTTATGAAACTAAATTCATATGCTCCAATATGTTCTTCACCTAAGAAATAATACCATATCATATTATTTTTTTAGCTTGGATGAGAGACATATTACCTTTAAATTTGTTTATCGGCTCTTTAGTTTCATCATTTGCAACCTGTAATCTGTTGTTGACCAGCGACATGCCTCCCATAGTTGTGTTGAGTTATTTCTCCTTGTTTGAGAGTAGGAACATGGTGTTGTGCATGTCAATTTGTATTTTCTTGAGATTTCTCTCAGATAGCTACTAATCAATGAGAGCCTTGGTCAATTGTTCTGTGGGATCTTTTGGGTTGTCTAGAACAATAAAGACACATATATGAAAATAAATTATCTGTTGAACCTTTGCAACTGAAGCTTGAGATCCACCGCCTCATTATTTCTATCTTTCAACACCTTGGCCAAAATTTCCTTCTCACTTTATACCTAGGAAAATTCATTTGTTTACACATGCTTTATTGCAGGAATCTTAAGTTTATACCTCAATGATTGACTTTTATATTGTGAGCCTTATATGATGGCATCTACAGCAAATTTTTCATTTTGTTTTACCTCAAGTTTGGAAATCAACTTGTTGGCATCCTTATTTTGAAAATGAAGGCATCTTGATTAAGGCTTCTCCTATTTTGTTTAGGCGGAAAATTTCTCCAATAGTTTCTTGGCCTTGCTAATATTCAAGGACCATTTTCTCAATTTGTTGTATATCATCTCCCCTAATTTCCTATGCATGTTGATCTTGTCTTGTAGGGGAACAATAGACATGTCCAATGACAAGTCAAATATCCTAAATTGCAGTCTAGATGAAATGGACTGCACTGAAGGATGATGTAATGACAATTTAATTTATTTTCTTTCTGGGTCCATGCTAGCCAAAATAATAGCTTGGTATGGGACTGAATAACATGATAGTTGTGATAGAATTTCATTCCTAAACTTCTTGTTCCTCTCCTCTATCATATTCCCTTGCTCCCATTTAGGGCCTAATGCTGATGTGGTTCCTAATGAGCCAAGGATTTGTACCTCATTTGAGATGGAGGTGGCCAAAGCACTAGCACATTTGGTCCAATTTTCAATGGCCAAAATGTCGCTCTTGCGATACATAAGCATCCCAAGAGCGACACTTTGAGGTTGCAAAAAAATTCATTTCTTGTCCCATCGTAATTCTGACATTTCTAATAACTGTCAGTACAGCGACACAAGACACGTCGCATGTCTTTATTTAGTCAATATTACAATCGCGATTTTTATTGTCGCTATTCTGAAATCATGTGGAGACATCAGTATTACGACGTCGATGCCTTCCTATGAGGTGTCACAATATCGACAGCCTGTTGTTGCACATGTCATCGCATGTCTAACTTAGTTTTCCAGCGAAGGAAATGACCATTGAAAGTGCCACGACAATCGTCGCTATTCCGACAAATCACATAACATTGTTGCGACGGTTGGGCCATACTATCGACGGAAACAACTTTCGGATGTGCGATGGAAACAACCATCAGAAGTGAGATAGAAAGAACCCTCGGAAGTGCAGGGTGAAATCCCAAAGTTGGGAAACACTTTTTGGTGGAGGGTTAGAATTTGGGAGAAATTTTTAATTTCTCGTCCGAGAAAATAGTCAACTCTATTTCTCAACCGAGAGTTTTAAAAACTCTTGTCTGAGAGATTTTAAATATTTCTCCCAAGATTTTGATTGGGTTTAACCAGAGTTAAAATTCTCTCAGACTAGATTTATGCATTTTCTCGTCCGAGAGTTGTATTCACACAAACTCTTAGGAAGACTCTCGGACGAGAGTTAAAAAAACTCTCGGACGAGAGTTGTTTAATTCTCATCTGAGAGTTTTTTAACTCTCATTTGAGAGTTTGATTGTTATAATAAAATGCCAAATTTTGTATTTCTCCTGGCATTCTGCATTGTCGTTATCGTTTTCGCGTTTTGGACTGGAGCTGTTGTTGTTTTGGACTGGAGCTGTCGCCGCGCATTCAAGGATTCAGGTAAGCCTTCTAGGCTCGATGTTGGGAGTGCCGTGGAGCTCACCCACAATTTCCTTTGGGCTATGATATTTAATTTAGAAAGGGGATAGTCTACTAACTCTAGTGATGCATGGTTTAATGATTACACTTTCAATGTCGAGTCCCACCGGGGGCTCCGATCCCAGTTGAATTTACTAGTGGCGCGAAGTAGGCCTCCAACCCCAGGTTTATATCTTTTTATAGACCTTTGATCCTAAAACAGACCATTGGGTCTTATATCTACAACTACCTCCTGGATTTCATCCTTCCTAGCGGCATCGAGACCAGGCATAAGCTCTTGGTTTTCCTATCAATCCTAGCCTCGACAAGTAAAAAAAAACCAGTAATTGAGTTCTCAAAAGCTGGATTTAAAGGGCCAATTGTGTTCGTTACACTTTCAGTCTAGAACAAAGTGTAACGAACACTATTGGCCCTTTAAAGTCTCATGGCTTTGTTGTTGGTTCAACCATTTCGTGGAGAAGCGGGATGAATCAAAACCATCATGTGTAGACATAACTTTTCTTCTACAGGGGCAAGGGTTTTGCATTGTAGTGACCCAAACTAGGTATTCATTTCCCCTGTAGACAACGAGACACAATGAAACAAATAATTTTTAATTCCATCATTTATATCTCCATAAGAAGCCTCTATTACATTGAATTCTATCTATGCAATGTTTGCGGTTTTCCTACATTCCTTATGCCATGGAATTCAATCAATTTCTCATCGACGCAATCAACACAGAAGTTGAGGTAATTTATCCTACAAATCTTCATGTTTAGGGTTTAGGGTGTGTGGAAGTCAGTTACTCTCCTAATCTAGGGTTTCTTGACAATACCAATAATTATCATTTCAGTCTTGTTTAGTTGAATAAAAATTTGTGTATTTATGATTCATGTTGAATTGAATTTCAATTTCGATATATTTATGATTGTGTATATTAATAGAAAAATGAAATTTTTATTTATGAAACACGATCATTAGATGGATGCCTATACACTACAAGAAAAAAGCACATTGGTGAGGGTCATGCTTGTGAGGGACATTTAAGGTCCGTCACCAATGTCACATATGGTGACGATCATTAAAAAACCATCACTGTAAGTGTATATAGCGATGGTCCTTTATGGTCCGTCACCAAAGACATTTTCAATGACACTTTTGGTGAGGGTCGTTAAAGGCCCATCACTAATTCTCTCTTTGGTGACACTTCTAGTGATGAACTTTTAATGACCCTCATTGATGCTCTTTTTGTTACTTTTGGTGACGGTCAAAAAATGTCCGTCATCATTGATCACTAAAAACCATCACTGTAAGTGTATATAGTGATGGTCCTTTATGGTCCGTCACTAAAGACATTTCACTTTTGGTGACGGTAGTTAAAGGGCCATCACTAATTCTCTCTTTGGTGACACTTCTAGTGACAAAATTTTAATGACCCTCACCAATGCTCTTTTTGTTACTTTTGGTGATGATCAAAAAATGTCCATCATAATTGATCATTCCAATGAGTTTTTGATGACGCTATGTGCCTGTTAATATATTTTTTGTCAAAAGATAACGATTTAATACCATTATTGTTGAGCATTTTTTATAATATGTCCAAGGCCATAGTGGTTAGGGTCAGTAAATTTTTTAAGAAGTAATAAGCGTGTATCATTTCCCTCAAGTAATGACTAGTCGAATAGAGATTTCCTATGAGTCAACACATGACTCATATCTATTAAGTTTATTATCTAGCAAATTCCATTTAGATAAAGTTCCACTATTGTGTGTAGGAAACATATTATTTAATACATAATCGAGCTCTGAAAATTCTATTAATGAGAAAGACCTAACAATCCTCAACAATCTGGGCACACCTTAAATTAATGCTTTGGCACACACTAACATTTCTTATTACCCCACATGTCTTGGAACATCTTTGTACCTAGAACATCTTGTGATGACATTAACGCCCAAGCACATGGTGGCATTGATCCAGATTTATGCAGGAACGCAATAGAATAAACATATAACCATAAATACAGAGATGCAATGAAAATAACACTTCATTTCATTAATATCAAAGAACTGAAATTTGATTACAGACAGAATGGAAATAAAACTAGCTAGGGCACTGGTAGCTATCTCTGAGAAGAGATGTGGCAGCTACAGGCCTCTGAAATTAGTTACCATGAGGCTCGAGGGCCTATTTATTATTTAGAAACAATGGGAAATCCTAAAAATCCAAAACCCTAACCCTAGGAGATGAAGCGCCAAAACTATGGGCCCCGTTTGGGTAAATTGGTGTTTCAACTTCCGAGGGGCATAACTTTGGCATACGATCTCCGTTTGACACGTACCATACCTCGTTAGAAAGATCTATCCAAGGACTATGAATTTGGAATGAGAAACGTTGGTCCATGGACCCATGTTGCTCTCATTTTTCCCAAAAAACATCGTTTAGGGCCTCAAAACGGCTCCGGAAGTTTAGGACCCAAAAAACTGCTAAAAATAGTAAACTGTGCCGAAACTGAAAAAATGAAAGAGACAATGGTGAAGCCCCAAGTGGAATAGGTGGGTGACCACCAATATCCACCTGGATCATTCCTCCCCCCTTAGGAAGCAATGGTACCCATTGCATTAAGTTCCTCCATGAGATGAGGAAATTTCTGCTGAACTTGGTCCCTGGTGAACCACTTTCCTTGGTGCAGGAGTTGGCCAGCTTTGACAACTCAATATAGTTGGATCTTCTGCTGGCGAGTGTTCTTGATTTGCATGTCCATGATACAATCTGTGGTGGCCTGTTCCATGCAGTCTGGATTTAACTCTGTTGGTGTGAGTTGTTCTGCAATGTCCGAGGTGTCTAGTAGAGGTGGGAAGTAAGGACAAAGGCGATCCACATTGAAGACTGGGTGCAGACCAAGGAATGGTGGAATACTGAGCTCGAAGGCATTGTTCCCTACAGCCTTGGTGATGGTGTATGGCCCGTATCGGAGCGGGCCAATCTTGCGGTGGGGTCCAGTGAGGTGCTCCTTCTGCAAATGTAGCCATACTTTGTTGCCCACCTGGAAGTTGTGTGGCACCCGGTGTTGATCATGGCATTACTTGTACTTGGCATTGGCTCTGTCCAATATATCATGAACCTGTTGGCGGATGTGTTGAATGCGCTCGATGAAGCTACTTGCTTTGTCAACTTCAGACTGGACATGAGCTGAATCGGCCTGAGCAGTTGCAAATGGCATGGCTATGTCAATGGGACATAGTGGCTGGAATCCCAAGCCCACCTGAAAGGGGCTATGGCCAATTGAACTGTGGAGAGCCCGGTTATAACTGTGTTGTACATAGGGGAGGCTCTCGTCCCATGTGCGTGGATGCTTTGAGTTGTACATGCGCAGAATGTGTACAATCATTCGGTTGACGACCTCTGTCTGGCCATCTGTTTGGGGATGGAAAGCTGTGGACTTGGTGAGCTTTGTGTCCAACATTGACCAGAGGCTGGACCAAAATGTGCTGAGGAACCTGCTATCTCGATCTGATATGATAGACTGTGGGATCCCAAAGTGCACCCACACTCGTTCGAAGAAGAGTTTAGCAGTGGCTTCTGCTGTGATATTCTTCTTACAGGCCGCCATGATGGCCATCTTCGAGAATCTGTCAACGACCACGAAAACACAGTCATTTCCACTCTTAGTAGAAGGCAGGCCCGACATGTAATCCATGGAGATGGATTCCCACGGTCGACTAGGGGTAGGTAGTGGAGTATATAGACCTTGCTTCTTGATGGTCGGTTTGGCAATGGCACAAGCAGTGCAGGATCTGATGTGCTTCTCGACATCCTTTCGAAGGTTCGGCCAATAGAAATACTTCTGTAGTATTGCTACTGTTTTCTCGACCCCGAAATGCCCAGCGACTCGACTGTAGTGTGCTTCCCATATCATATTGGCACGCTCGCTTGAAGGAACACAAAGGTGTCCCAGGTGACATAAAAGTGCATCTTGGAGGTGAAAATTTGGAACTTGTGTGCCCCCCGAGAGTGCCTTGTAAGTGTGGCCGAATTCTGGGTCACTCTCATAGAGAAGCGGCCAATCAGAAGTCTCGTGCCCACAAGAGTTGAGCACGGTGGTGAGTGCCACGATCGGTGGTCGGCTGAGGCAGTCTGCAACATTATTGGTGCTACCCTTCTTGTACTTGATGTTCAATTGAAACTGTTGCAGATATGTGGACCACTTCTGATGGCAATCATTCTGCAACTTCCCTTGTGTCTGTATGAACTGCAGGGGCCGGTGGTCTGTGTGGATGATTGTTCCTTCCCCAAAATGTAATGCTTCCATTGTCGACAGGCTTGCACAATGGAATACATTTCTTTGTCATAGGTGGGATACTTGCGAACTGTCTCAGACAATGTCTCACTGTGATATGCCACTGGATGTCCCTGTTGAGTAAGAACTGCCCCAATAGCATAGTCAAAGGCATCTGTCTCGATCTCAAATGGCTGTTGCAAGTCTGGTAATGTGAGCACTGGGGCAGAACAGAGGCGATTTTTCAATTCTGTGAACGCCTTCTGTTGAGGTTCCGACCAAAAGAATTTTGCTCTCGCTCCTCCCTTGGTGACTTGACTCGAGGGCCAAGTGATATGAGAGAATCCCAACCCTACGGTAGAAATTAGCAAGACCCAGAAAGCTACAAAGCTCTGTTATAGTGGTTGGGGCTGGCCAATCCCGAATGACTTGGATCTTGGTTGGATCCACATGCACCCCCCTTTCATCAATAATGTATCCCAGATATTGAACCTGGGTCATGCCAAAAGTGCACTTCTCCCAATTGGCACACAACTTGTGTTGCCGCAGTGTTTGGAGGACTTGTCGGATGTGGTGAAGGTGCTCTTCCCAAGTCTGGCTGAAGATCAGAATGTCATCCAAGTACACCACTACAAATGAGTTTGTGAATGGCCGCAAGATGTCATCCATCATCCTCATGAAGGTGGCGGGAGCATTCGTCAACCCGAAAGGCATGACCAGCCATTCGAAAAGGCCTTCCTTGGCTTTGAAGGCAGTCTTCCACACATCGGAGGGTTCAATTGGTACCTGGTGATACCCAGACTTCAGGTCGATCTTGCTGAAATATTTTACACCTTTGAGTTGGTCCAGAAGGTCATCAATCCGTGGGATTGGGTACCTATTCCGGACAGTGATCTTGTTCAGCGCCCGATAGTCAATACAGAGTCTCCACGTCCCATCCTTCTTCTGTACCAACACGATCGGGCTCCCACGGGGTGATGAACTTGGTCTGATGTGACCTTTCTGCAACAGCTCCTAAATCTGCCTCTGGATTTCATCATTCTCCATAACAGAGCGCCGATAGATCGGTCCATTAGGTAGCGGTGCACCTGGGGTCAGATCAATCGGGTGCTTGACCTGACAGTGCAGAGGAACCCCTGTGGGTGAGGTGAATATGTCCCCATACTCCTCCACAACCTTATCCATTTGTTGTTGTTGTGCAGAGGAGCCCTGTCTGGAGGTCGTGGCCACAGTCTTCTTCTTGCCCTGGGGGCGGATCATCAGAAAAACGAATTTCCTGGTTTGGGAAATGAGCTTACTACATTGTTTTGCGGTAACCAAAGAGATAGTCGTAGGAGGTGGTACCTCTGGTATCCTGTACAACTTATTTCCCAAAGTAATAATAACAGCACGAGGTCGAGACTCATACACAGCATGACGCTTCCACAAGTATGGTTGTCTTAATAATACATCAGAAACATCAATAGGAGCAACGTCACATAATACCTCATCCGTGAAGGGCTTGATGCTATAGGGAAGGCGGCACTGCTGGCTGACGCGGAGATCTCGTCCTTGGTGAAGCCACCCGATGGTGTATGGATGTGGGTGAGTTGTGGTCAGCAAGCCCAAACGCGTCACGGCATCTGCTGAAATGAGGTTCTTTTGGCTCCCATTGTCGACAATGAACTGTACAGGGGAGCCCTTTACCCACATTTGGGAGTGGAAGATACGTTCCTCCTCCTCTGGATCTTCTGATTCCTCCTTCTGGATATTTGTATTGGCAATAGTGGCGTTGGGCTCCGCATCAATAATCTGTTTCCCTTTTTCATTCCCCTTTTCAAGTTCTAATTCGGAGTCAGAGCATGCATCTGACTCAGAAGCCCTCATCTCGGCCACTAGCGACTGCTTGGCCCGACACTCACTTGTGTTGTGAGTGGAGCTCTTATGGAACTCACACCACTTTCCCGTGTCCTTTTTTGGCTTTGCGGTGCTGTTCTTTTCTTGTGGCTTCGATGAGTTGTCTTTAGCCGCCATGCCTTGGCTCGGTCCTTTGTTCTGCGGTTTGGAAGCACCTTTCCCTTGATTTTGATTCGCAGATCCAAAGTCTCGCTTCTTCTGCTTGAATTTCTGCTCAATCTTGGCAGCATACCGGTATGCCGTACCAAGCGAGGAGATGTCAAGGAACTCCATTTCCTCCTGAATGTATTTGTGTAGACAACTGCGATACTTTAGCACCAAATTTTTCTCTGAATCTTTGATACCCAACTTTGTGCGCAGGGTATGGAACAGATTCGTCAGCTCATGCACATTTTGATCCCTTTGTTGTCGCAGTGTGGTCCATTGTATGTACTTGTCCTCATAGCTCCCCACGGGATAGTACTGTTCCTTGACGGCGTCTCGAAAATAATTCCAAGTTGGTACGGCCGAGAACAGAGAGGGTTCTGTCTGGTCCTTGTTCTCACAGTAGGTTTCCCACCAGTCCTTAACATGGGGGGTAGCTTTGAGGAGTGCAAAAATAATCTTCTCCCGGTATGAAAAGTCATGAACAGAGAAATATCCTTCTAATAGATTCAACCATCTATCTACGGCATCTGCGTCTATTTGACCCTCAAATATGGGAATGTCAAAATTTAATTGTACCTTAAAAGGAGTTGCACCTCCAGAGTGGCTGCTGGATGCACATGCGCCGCCGGTGGGCAGCCGTTGAAGGATCTGAACAAAGTTATCCATCATTGCGTTCCTTTGTTTTTCGAGGGCCTCCTCGAGCAATATTTTGATAGGATCTCCTGCTCCCTCATCTTTCTTTTCATCCCCCATGGGCGTCCATCGGGGTTTGCGAGGCTGATCTTGCAAAGGTTCCACCAGATCGAGCCCTAACTCCTTATACCCCGACCTCGTTGGGGACATGCAAAGAAGGATCGAGAAAAAGCAGACCGCTATGATACCACTGATCCGGATTTATGCAGGAACGCAACAGAATAAACACATAACCATAAATACAGAGATGCAGCGGAAATAACACTTCATTTCATTAATATCAAAGAACTGAAATTTGCTTACAGACGGAATGGAAATAAAACTAGCTAGGGCACTGGTAGCTATCTCTGAGAAGAGATGTGGCGGCTACAGGCCTCTGAACTGAGTTACAATGAGGCTCGAGGGCCTATTTATTATTTAGAAACAATAGGAAATCCTAAACAGCCAAAACCCTAACCCTAGGAGATGAAGCGCCAAAACTATGGGCCCCGTTTGGGTAAATTGGTGTTTCAACTTCCCAGGGGCGTAACTTTGGCATACGATCTCTGTTTGACGCGTACCATACCTCGTTAGAAATATCTATCCGAGGACTAAAAATTTGGAACGAGCAACATTGATCCATGGACCCATGTTGCTCTCCGTTTTACCAAAAAACGTTGTTTAGGGCGTCAAAACGGCTCCGGAAGTTTAGGACCCGAAAAACTACTAAAAATAGTAAACTATGTCGAAACTGAAAAATTGAAGGAGACAATGGTGGAGCCCCAAGTGGAATAGGTGGGTGACCACCAATATCCACCTGGATCAGTCATGCACTATCACAACATGAAACTCTCCTAGCATGTGTTGGCATGCTGCATATAGTCCCTAGCATGCCCTGGAACAGCTTGGTTGAATGCATTGACATACATTAGCACTTGGCACAAAATGCCACTTGGCATGTATTGGGACCTATTATTAGTGTGCCTAGCATGCCCCTTTTCAAAAAGGTAAAGTCCTGACTTATTAACCCTCTTATTGGTTCTTCCTTTTGTTGCCTTGACACATATTGATATACCCTAGCACCCTGCACCATATCCTTAGCACCTAGCATGTATTGGCATATCTTGGCACTATTAATTAGCACATGATATAATTAGCACACCCTGGAACTCCCAAGCACACTTTGGGAATTCTTAACATGCCTTGATATTACCTAGCATGCCTTACCAATGCTTAGCATACCTTGTCACTCCCTCCTTGGCATGACAACTAACATTGACCATTAACACTAGTCTCTGGCAGTACATGTTCCTCACATTCATTAACTTCCATGAATTTTTACCTAGTGCTCCCTTAATGTTTTTTCTTAGTACTCCTTAACACTCATCAACATGTATTATCACTCTCTAGCACACCTTAGCACTCTTCAATATTCCCTTCCACTTCATAACATGCATAACACTAGTCCCTGACACATATTGGCACTTGGCACGTGTTAGCGCTTGGAAAGTCTTAGCATGTATGGAATACGTTGAGATGCCTTGGTATGATTTAGCATGGTTTAATATTAAATTTATTTGTGATGATCAATTGTTGGAAAGTAGATGAGAAGCAACAAAAGAATACTTGGCACTTAGAATGCACTAAGACTTTGCACTTGGAACCTATTGCTGCCTAGTGTTAGTGTGCCTAGCATGCCCCTCTTGGAAAAGGTAATTGATGACTTATTAACCCTCTTATGTGTTCATTTCCTTGTATTTTAACTTTTTTCTCCCTTTTGTTTTCTTGAAAGTCCCTGATACACATTGACACACCCTTGCACATCTTGGCATGCCTTATCACTTGGCACATCTTAGCATGTTTGACATGTATTCCCACTATCTGGCACATCAAGGGGGTGAAGAGAGATGTAGTCCTAAAGTAGGTCGAGTACGAGGGCTGAGTAAGGGTTGCTAAAGGGGGGACATGATCATCCTCCAAGAGCAAGATCATCATTTGAGGGTTCAAAATAATGTTGCATACCTTAATGGTCAGTTTGCACTAGGAAGTAGGATGGAATATTGTTGGTTCTCTTCTGGTAGATCAAGCTTAAGAGAGGTTTCTCATGAGAATCTGGGCATGTGATTTCAATGGTGTCTTTGTGTGAAGTCCGCATCAAATTCTGAAATGTTGAAATTTTCAACAAGAAACAGTGAGATTGGAAAACATAAAGGAAAACAAAAAAATGCACCCACACTGGTGAGGAATTTTGATGCACCAGGAGTGAGGAATGTGGGGCGTCTAATTTGTTTTTTCCTTAAATAAATTGGACAATAAATTGTAATTTCATCTCATAACAACTTGTGTCACTTAATTAAGTCACGATGACCGAGTTAGCTCAAGAAATTTGAGTTGAGCATCTAATATGAGGCATCTAGAGGGATTCTCATATTTTTGGGGTCCGGTTGAAGTTGATGCATTAGTGGTGTGCAAGTGTAATTAACTCAATTAAATGAGTTAAAATCAGTTTAACTAGTTCTAACTGAGTGATGAGCTAGTGAGAGGTCCAGTGAATTAAATTAGATTTAATTCACAATGAGTGATCAATCAGATAACTGATAATTCACTATTAATAGTTGCATGCATGTCAGTTTCGAGGAATACCCAGTTGAGACATAGGTTAAAGGGAACATAACTATCAGTTTTATTCAGAGAAAGTTTCCCATGTGCAATTATAAAGTCATTGGGATGCCTGTTGGATTGCACAGTCAAGGAAGACTGATTTTCCTAATTAATAAGGAGTTAATTCCCTAGGAATTGCACGAGTAAGGCAGGCTGAAGTAAAGATTATAATTGGCTAAGTACTAGACCGAGTTTGCCTAGATCAACGGGAGACAATTGATAGAGTGCTAGAGAATCTCATGAGAGATTAAGCATTGTATTGTTTCATGATTCCTTGACTTAATACATAATAGAGATAGAAGAGTTTTGATTAGTTGCTTTCCCTAAATAAATCATGTTGTTGTGCAATTGATAATTTATTTCTCTTACTTATATATGATTGTGCGATCGTGTTTTGTTTCCGTAAATTGTAGGAAGGATTCAGTATCTTGTTTTAGTAGATTACAAGATCAGATTGAATCTCGTTGGTTAGATTTTCTACATGGTATCAGAGCAGGAATTTTTTGGGTGGCGAGTTTTTAGAGAATCTTTGAATATTTTGGTGTAAAATTTTCGAAAACAAATAGAATATTTGGATTCCTTGCGAAAATCTACCCAAATGGAAAATTAATCGGTCAAATCAGAGCTAAGATGAGGGAGATATCATCGATTTAAAATCAACTCTTTTTTAGAAACTTTTTGTAACTTCGGGACAATTACACTGTGCGTGAGCCAAGAAGCTATATGCACTTGAGGTACTGGATGCATGCAAAGCTTTGAGGAGAAAGGCAGAAGTTAGAGACTTGGTGGTTTAGAGGGAGCATAAATTACCTCTCAACATGCATCTTCATGAGAAGCAATCTCAGAAGGTTGTGGAGTAGCTGCCACAATTGGAGAAGCAGAGAGGAGACCGAGTGGAAGCATCCACTCAAGCAGAGACCTCCATGAGGGGGAAATTTCGAGCCAGATGGGAAGAGGTAGCAACCATACCTCGAGGTGTAAGGTGGGGTTATGTGTAGAAATAATCCCAAGATAAGAAATTTGGGCAAGGTCCATTGAGATGGTGTGTCTCATGGATCGAACCTGGCTACGAGGAGCCCGCAGTACAATAGTATTAGGAAGGATTAGTTAGATTGATGTAGTTAGATGTCAGCAAGACAAAAATCATAGTGACAGATGTCAAATACTGGAGCACAAATAGAGTTAGCAATAGTTCAAAGGGCACAGATGCAGATGTCAACAACAGTGCAGAGAATCTAGTACTAGACAGGTGCAGTAGCTAGTAGTAGTCAGAAGAATTTGATGACAGATGCATTATACTGATTCGGTTGTTCAGAGGCTATTCAGTTTCAGGAGTTGCAGGTGAAAACAACGCTAGAGAAGTGTAGCATGCAGAACATTCCAAAGGTACCGAATGGGGATAGATTGAATTCCTTTCTTGTTGAGAGGGAGTGTTGAAATTTGCAACAAGAAACAGTCAAATTGGCGACTAGAAAGGACAAAAAAAATACACCCACACTGGTGAGGAATTTTTATGTACCAGGAGTGAGGAATGTGAGGCGTCTAATTTATTTTTCCCTTAAATAAATTGGACAATAAATTGTAATTTCGTCTCATAAAAACTTGTGTCAATTAACTAAGTCACGGTGATTGAGTTAGCTCAATAAATTCGATTTAAGGTGATCGAGGTGGATATTGGTGGCCACCCACCTATTCCACTTGGGCCCTCGCCATTGTGTCTTTCAGTTTTTTAGTTTCCTTAATTATAGCATAATTTACTATTTTTGTCAGTTTTTGGGATCTTGAACTTTCGAAGCCATTTTGAGGCCCCAAACGATGTTTTTTGGGCATGAAAGGTTTGGCAATTTCATATAAATCATATTAGTTGTTGTAGTCCTCGAAGAGATATTTCTAACGAGGTATCATGTGTGTCAAAGGAAGATCATATGACCAAGTTACGACCCTGGGAAGTTGGCTGCCCAACTAACCCCAACGGGGCCCATAAACTCTTGGTGTTACATCTCCTCAGAATAGGGTTTTGGTTGTTTAGGGTTTTATCTTATTTTAAATAATAAAAATACCCTTGAGCCTTATTGTCACATAGTTTAGAGGAACATAACTATCAGTTGTATTTATAGAAAGTTTCCCATGTGCAATTATAAAGTCATTGGGATGCCATGATGGATTACGCAATCAAGGAAGGTTGATTTTCCTAATTAATATGGAGATAATTCCATAGGAATTGTGTGTGCAAGGCAGGCTGAAGGAAGGCTGAGAATTGGCTAAGTACTAGACCGATTTTTCCTAGATCAGCAAGAGACAATTGGCAGTGTGCTGGAGAATCTTAAGAGAGATTAAGCATTGTGTTGTTTCGTGATTCCTTGACTTAATAAAAAATAGAGATAGAGGGTTTTGAGCAGTTGCTTCTCCAGATACATCTTGTGTTGTGCGATTGATAACTTGTTTCTCTTACTTATATGTGATTGTGCGATTGTGTTTTGTTTCCACAAATTGTAGGAAGGATTCAGTATCTTGTTTTAGTACATGATTACAAGATCATATTGAATCCCATTGGTTAGATTTTATACATGAAATAGAAGAGAGGGTTGATACCATCTTGCCTTGTGTTGGTTAGTAGGCCGCAAGGTCTGTGATAAAGACCAACATAAATGGAGGAGGTCTTGCACTGTAATTTAGAGCCCTAACAGAAGTCGACGTAGGCGTAATATTGACTGAGTTAACTCTAGTTTGAGGGTCAACATTGAGATCTGAAGTTCATGTCAAGATTCAGTCAAAGAAATGCCCAGAATCTATGGATCCATATGAGCTAGGTCGAGTCTCTTATGGAGGCAAGAGTCATGTTTTTTCTATGTGTGGATAGCGTTTGTTCTACAAAAATTAGAAGCACATAAGTATAATGCCCTAGTTAGGATAGTTTCTTATCATGTTTATTTCATAAGCTATGACCTTAATACTATGACAAATTTACGTAGAAGAAGATGGGTTGTGACCCTTAGAGCGAGGTTTATTTCTGCAATAAAGACCGTAGATCTGGAAGATGGTTTGCAGATTCAGTATGTGTGGAGACAACAGATCCAAAGGAGGGTGGAACCTGAGCAGAAGATTGAGCATGCAGAAGAAATGTGCCATATGAAGAATGGATTGACATGTAGAGGAATTTATTTTGGTGGAATTTCCATAGAGTTTTAGACAAAGATTTGAAGAAACCTATAAACAATTAGTAAAGGGACTGTTAGTGGCTGATTTGTGACTGTAATTCAGTCATCTACAGATTTTTATAAGTATGATAAGAGGAGTAGTTCATATTTGTTCATAGATTGGACAACAAAGGTCAAATTGTCGATACGCAAGAACAATGATCTTGAGAGGACTCAAACGATTGTTAGGTGGCAGATTTGAAGAGCCCTAGACGAAGACAATATTGTGGGCCCTAGATCAGTAAAAAGAATTGACTGTGGTTGGGCAGATTGATGGTAGGCCAAGTACAGTTGGAGGGTTTTTAGGTTACTGTTAAAGAAGAGCCCTGACTCTTGTTCTGGTGAAGGACAAAAAAATTGGTAGAAGGGCAGGTGTATAGGGCCTAAGGATGTGCATACTTTGAAGGACTAAAGTAACATTCAAGTGGGCCAACCAACTAGCGCTAGTTCATTATATTGTAGAGGATTGATTCAGTGAGAATAAGGGCATCCTCCATAGCCTTGGACTTCTCATCTTGGAGCTGTGGTATGGCAAAAGTGGGCATACCAAAGAGTTTTTCACAAATGGAATTGTGAACAACTTGTTACCACTCAAACTAGTAGTGGATCTAAAAGGGGTTCCTAAGAGGGCAACTGCTAGGACAAGGGAAACGATCGAGGCTTAGCCCATTTTCACCATAGCTAAGGCTCCTTGCTCTTCAAAGGCTTTCACCGATGGGTGGAGTCCTAGTAGTTTAGGAAGTCACTTGTAGAGTATAGGTCAATGAATAGGTGGGAAGTGACCCTCGAAACCCTTTCCCTAAGATAAAATAAAGAGTGGTACTTGCTTTCATTTTAAGCAAGGGAATTATCTTCTAGGGAGAGAGGAGGGGGATTGAAGGGTTGAGGGAGAAGAATAAGACTTATGAACGAAGTTCTCAATCCCTAAAAGCCTTTGGGAACTTGGATTCCCAAATAGTCCTTGATGAAAGGCCTTTGACACCAAATGGGACCACACAGGGCCAAGTTGACCCAACCCAGGTTCGGGGCCAAGTGGACCCTTAACCCCTAACCCCTTAAACCCTAAACCTTTAAGACCTTAACCCTAACCCCTTAAACCCTAAACCTTTAAAAACTTAACCCTAACCCCTTAAACCCTAATTCAGTTAAATAAGTTCCCAAAATCTATGGGTCCATATGAGCTAGGTTGTGTCTCTTATGGAGGTAAAAGTTGTTATTTTTTCTATGGGTGGATAGGGTTTTTTCTAAGAAAATCCGAATAGAAGTAGGTTAATGAGGTTTCCTAACATGTTCAATCCATAAGGTATGCCCTTAAGACTGTGACAAATATGTGTAGAAGAAGAGGGGTTGAGACCCTTGGAGAGAGGTTTATCTCTGCAATATATACTACAAATTTGGAAGATGGTTTGCATAAGTATGTGTGAAGATAGAAAATACAAAGGAAGGTGGAACCTAAGTAGAATATTGGGTAGAATAATTGTAGCATATTATGAGGAATTGTGACATGAAGAGGACTTGATTTTGGTGGATTGTCTAGAGAGTTCTAGACAGATATCTGAAGCAACCTATAAACAATTAGTAAATTGACTTTTAGTGGATGTTTTGTGACCCTAGTTCAAGCATATACAAAGTGTTAGAAGGATGATAAGAGGAGTAGTTCATATTTGTTCATAGATTGGACAACAAAGAAATTGGTACACAAAAATAGTGATTTTGAGAGGACTCAAATCACTATTAGGTGGAAATTTTGAAGATCCCTAGATGAGGGCAGTGTTGTGGGCACTAGATCAGTAAAATAATTGACCATGGTTTGGAAAATTAATGGTAGTCCAAGTACAATTGGAGGGTTCAGAGAAGAGCCCCAAGTCTTGTGCTTGTGAAGGAAAACAAGACTGGTAGAAGGGTAGGTGTTTGGGCCTAATGACGTGCAAAATTTGAAGGACTAAGGAGTTGGAAATGAATAGATCACTCATAAATACAAGGTGTGTCTAGCCCTAATGCACAAGGAGTGAACCCTAAATATAAATATTTTGTTTTTTAAACAAACTCAATTGTGTCAATGTAGAATACTATACATAAGAGAAAATAAAATGATATTATCCACATCAGTGCTTGAAATAACCTCAAATTAGCCATGGTTAGCGAGCCAAAGGGTGAATGTGGAGCACTATTAAAGTTACATCATGTTTAAATTCATTTTACATTGTGAGGTTGTTCTCCAATAGGGTTGAAGCATCATCACAAGGAAGCATGGCACAGTTTTGTTGGGGAGCGATTAAAGTTGTAACACAATTCAAGTGATTTACACCTCAAATGTAAATGACATCATTATATGTTTGTGTCAGGTTTTTAGAGAGGTTATTTATAGACAATACATTCAATGTACTTGGACTTCATCTTTTTACGGCCTCGACTATAACATGGATTTGTATCAGGAACACTTCATGCAAATGAAAGGGGGCATATTTGTTTAACCACATACACTCAAGAGTAGCAATTTTTGCCCTTCATATCTCCCTTGGTGCGTTCAAAGTGGGTTTACATTCGCATCGAGTTGAAATGAATCATAATGACCTTCCTCTTCTTAATAACATCTACTAGCGTTTCCATTTCTAGATGCCCCCATTTATTGTCTTTATCAACATTTGAATGAGTCGTTATCTACATTCTTTAAATACATGTCTAGAATTTTTTATGAGGGAGGTACTTGGATTTAGATCTTAATGTAAGGCCTTATGTGCCCTTCCCCTTTAGAACTCTTCCAAGGGGGTCACCTCCTTCTATATTTCCCTGCCTACTTAGGGCCAAATTGACAAACCAAGATTTAAACTTCTTCAACTACCAAATTGGTGAGGCATTGTACCTCTTCTTGACCTAGACCTCAACGAGATACCAAATTAGTGACGAATTGTACCTCTTCTTGACCTAGACCTCAACGAGACATCTTTCTTAAAATATACTTTAAGGATTTCCCACCATATATCACAAGTTGGATGCCATAGGATATGTTACCCCATTTTTTATATGGGCTTTTAGAGGACATTTGAAAATTTGATGGTCATCTCAACCCCTAGGATTCCTGTCACATTGATCATTTTTCATCTAAGGTATATGGATCTATATGTAATTCATGAATGTATCATTGGTTTGATGATACCTTGCCTTAGCCATCTAGGAAACTATGTGTAGGAAGAAGTTCCTTTAGCTACCACATTTAGTTGGATATGTATGATCCACGTGTATATGATATTCTGTCCAATGTGTACTATTTTTATTGTGTTCACTTAAACACTATGTTCTAACTATTGATTGATTAACTATAAGTTTTGGTCTGAGTTATTCCATGGTGTTTCATAATTTTTCTCAGAGAAGTGTGTCATCTTGATGGTTTGGATATATTCTTGGTGATTTGAGTAGGAGCTATACATTGATCTTATTGTACACCTTAATTCATTTAATCAAAATTTATCCCATGTCTCTCTTAACAACACATGTGAAGGCCTTCTAATTGGGTATTTTTAAGCTCTAAATGAACTTCCTCAAAAATAAGAAACTAACTATACCTATTTAAATTTATTGATTACATTATTCATAGATTTAAAGATAATTTTCACTCCCTTAAAGGTTGATAAATATTTCCGAGCTCATGTTCATTTTCCCTCTTTATATGAACATTCTTACTTATATTAGAAAGATATAATATAATTTTGATTAATTAAGATTCTTACTTATATTAGAGAAGTATAATATAATTTTGATTAATACTCTAATTAGTTTAACATTATTTTTACTCACATAAAAATAAAAATTGATGAAAACCTAACCAACCATAGCAATTTATTTGACTACCTATTAAAATATAATTTGGTGGCTACTATAAAATTTAAATCGACCTATTATTATTTTCCCGCCAATATTCTCCTTGCCAAGTCTGGGACAGAGTTCGATGCTCCTTCTCTGCTCATAATTTTTATGATTTCGCCGCAGATTCCATACCCTTCTTTGACATTCAATTCTTCTATCCACTCTACTAGATTTTTAACCCGAACTTATTATATCAGATATGGGTTCACTCTTTTTCAATCTTTATTTGAAATCTTCTTCTCCTGATTTGGGGCTTTCGCTGCAATTCGGAGCAGAAAACATGTTCAAGAGCTCCGAATTTGGCTATAGTAAACCATATTAATTTTTCATTGTCCTTCAGCCTTTACCTACTTGCCTTCATCCAAGAGGCTTGATTGATATTGCCACTATGGTGAAAATCCTGCCAGTCTAGTCGCAAAATAGACTGGTCTTTGTGGGATGGATGGCTGGATCGTTGGCTTCACCAACGAATGAGGTAAGGATTGATGGATTGAGGAATGAATAGATAAAGAGAATGTTCTAATGTGGTCTAATTAGTAAGTATTAGTAAGTAGTCGAGCTTCATCTATTTTATTTGTGTTTTCGGTGGTTATAGCTTCTGCATATGCACGTTCATACTCTTCTAGGGCTCTCCTACAACCTCTTCATGCCTTCAGAATTTTTCCCATAGAGTATTAATCTTAATGCACAACTGATCCAACCATCCAACTTGGGTGTTAGCTGCCCGACTGGCAATGGTAGGAGGCCCTCATCCTTTGATGGTGGGTTTATTGTTTCATGGAGCACTATTTATCTTTCCTCTTCTTGTGATCATATTCCTGGTCCCTTTTTACAATCATAAACTGAAGAGAGGAAATCCATATCAACATCTTTCATTTCATTTTCCCTAATAATTTCTGAGCCTGTTTCATCTTCCACACTACTTTGGTTCTCTGTCATCTTCTTCCTTTATCCACCAGCCCCTTTGAGAGGAATTCCATATCAACATCTTTCATTTCATTTTCCCTAATAACTTATGAGCCCGTTTCATCTTCCACACTACTTTTGGTTCTCTATCATCCTCTCCCTTTATCCACCAGCCCCTTTGAGTTATGATTTTCTCTCCCTTGTTCTCAACATTACTTCTATTCTTGTGTTCCTTCTTTTCCAGGTATTTGTTTGATTGGTTTAAATTTCTGCAAGCTCCCAAGATATTTTTTTCCCTGCCGAATAGTTTTCTGATTCATTTGGAATTCCCTTCAGATTCCCATGCTTATGGCATGTCTGGCACCAAAAGGGTATCTACTAATTATTTATGCTTATATCCACTATCATTTCATTGCTTCAGAATTCCTGTGGAAGTGAGCACAATTGAATCTGCACTTCTTCCTGTGTTTTCGGTAACCCTAATTCTCACTTTGTTTGCTTTATAGAAGATTGTACCATATAAAGCAGTATTAATCTCTCTCCATTTTTATTTTGATATGGTTTCTGCTGGACTCCGACCCATCAATTTGATATTAGTATGTTGAAACTTATTCTTCTGCTACTGAACCATTTCATATAACATTTCATGAGAGAATCCTATAAAGAGGTTTCTTTTTCACCTTGTTTTCTCATCACTTGTCCATTTATTTCATGATTGTTGGTCAAGGATACAAAAATTATACCAAGGATTTTTCAATTCAAGCCTGCTTTTTCTCCACATCTCTGTGCTTTTATATGAACATATTTGTCATACCATATGATATATCTGTATCTAAAATTCTAATAATTTGCATTTAATGATAATTATGCATGGTTTTACCGCATTAATTTGACAATAATGTCGTTGAATAATAATAATAATAATATTGCATATACTATAAAATTATTGATTTTGTTTTTGATTTGCCTGTTCAATATTCAGCATGCACAGACTTCTCAAGCAGCACCTTCTCAGCAATCTGGCAGTGGGACAACAACATCTATGACACCAAGCGAAGGATTTTTGTGTAGTTATCATGTTTCAACTTTCCCCCGTATATTTTTCAAACACTTCATGCCCCTTCTAAATCTAGACAATGTGATGTATTGGTTACATGAGAATAGTTGCCAATGCAGATGAGAATGATAGCTCAAGGACATGGGTTTATTAATTGAATCTATTAATTGATGGTCGATAAGATTTGAAGGGGTTGTATCCTGTTATGGCTTGGCAGAATGCTTTTTTTCTTCATTGTTATGTTTTAATAAATGTGTTTGTGTGTAACAGGTGCAAGAACTATGAACAGTTTTGGACATGTTCTCAATATTGAAACATTAGTTGTTGCAGCTAAAAGACGGGATACTCCAACTGAGGTGTGTCATGTACCCAAACCATTAAGAAGGGGTTCACGTGGAAATGACAGATCCTAACCTTGGGTGCTTGCATTCTCCAAATTACAATTCAATAGCTGAAGAAAATAACTTGTGATCATTTAATATGTTTTCATTTTTGGTTTTTTCCTTTGTGAGATTTATGATAACGTAGATGTGATTGGTACTGACAGTGAACTATTTTCTATCAATGTGGAAATGCAGGCACCTGCCTCAGATGTTCAGGATAAGAAAGCTTTCTTGATCAATAACATTTCAACCTCCAACCTGGAGGCTAAATCCAAATATTTTTTAGAGGTTTTGAAAGAGCCACACTATGCATGGTTTTCTCAGTATATGGTGATGAAAAGGTCAATATGATGTTATGTATTTGACCATTCTTGGTCATATATTTTTAGTTTGAAATTGTGCTTGATAAAAGAGATGAAAGAACCTTGGCACTTCTTGGCCATTGATATTTCCTTTTGAAACTCTGCTTGAAAAAAGAGATGAAAGAGCCTTGGCGCTTCTTTGTCATTTATGCTTCCCTTTGAAACTGTGCTTAATTGCTGGTGTCTTTTCTATTTTACTAATTTATCCACATTTAATCTACAGGGCTAGCATTGAACTCGTTTTCCATGATTTGTACTTGAAATTCTTAGAGAAGATTAATTCAAAAGCATTTCACAAGGAAGTCATCAAAGCTACCTATGAGAACTGCAAGTTTGTAGTTTTAGCTCGTTTGTGTCATTGACTGTTTGGTGTTTCGGAAAATTGGTTTACTTTTCAGACTAATCTATATCTTATTGGCAGGTTCTCTTAAGGGCCGAGCTCATTAAATCTAGTTCAGAAGAACGCTCTCTACTGAAAAATTTGGGGAGTTGGCTTGGGAAACTTACCATTGCTAGAAATCAAGTATTAAGAGATTTGAAGGGGTTGTATCCTGTTATGGCTTGGCAGAATGCTTTCTTTCTTCATTTTTATGTTTCAATAAATGTGTTTGTGTGTAACAAGTGAAAGAACTATGAACAGTTTTGGACATGCTCTCAATATTGAAACATTAGTTGCTGCAGCTGAAAGATGGGATACTCCAATTGAGGTGTGTCATGTACCCAAACCATTAAGAAGGGGTTCACGTGGAAATGACAGATCCTAACCTTGGGTGCTTGCATTCTCCAAATGACAATTCAATAGCTGAAGAAAATAACTTGTGATCATTTAATATGTTTTCATTTTTGGGTTTTTCCTTTGTGAGATTTATGATAATGTAGATGTGATTGGTACTGACAGTGAACTATTGTCTATCCATGTGGAAAGGTAGGCACCTGCCTCAGATGTTCAGGATAAGACAACTTTCTTGATCAATAACATTTCAACCTCCAACCTGGAGGCTAAATCCAAAGAGTTTTTAGAGGTTTTGAAAGAGCCACACTATGCATGGTTTGCTCAGTATATGGTGATGAAAAGGTCAATATGATTTTATGTATTTGAATTTTCTTGGTCATATATTTTTAGTTTGAAACTGTGCTTGATAAAAGAGATGAAAGAGACTTGGCACTTCTTGGCCATTGATATTTCCTTTTGAAACTCTGCTTGAGAAAAGAGATGAAAGAGCCTTGGCACTTCTTTGTCATTTATGCTTCCCTTTGAAACTGTGCTTAATTTCTAGTGTCTTTTCTATTTTACTAATTTATCCACATTTAATCTGCAGGGCTAGAATTGAACCCAAATTCCATGATTTGTACTTGAAATTCTTAGACAAGATTAATTCAAAAGCATTGCACAAGGAAGTCATCAAAGCTACCTATGAGAACTGCAAGGTTGTATTTTTAGCTTGTTTGTGTCATTGACTATTTGGTGTTTCAGAAAATTGGTTTAATTTTCAGACTAATCTATATCTTATTGGCAGGTTCTCTTAAGGTCCGAGCTCATTAAATCTAGTTCAGAAGAACGATCTCTACTGAAAATTTTTGGGAGTTGGCTTGGGAAACTTACCATTGGTAGAAATCAAGCATTAAGAGATTTGAAGGGGTTGTATCCTGTTATGGCTTGGCAGAATGCTTTTTTTCTTCATTGTTATGTTTCAATAAATGTGTTTGTGTGTAACAGGTGCAAGAACTATGAACAGTTTTGGACATGCTCTCAATATTGAAACATTAGTTGCTGCAACTGAAAGATGGGATACTCCAATTGAGGTGTGTCATGTAACCAAACCATTAAGAAGGGGTTCACGTGGAAATGACAGATCCTAACCTTGGGTGCTTGAATTCTCCAAATGACAATTCAATAGCTGAAGAAAATAACTTGTGATCATTTAATATGTTTTCATTTTTGGTTTTTTCCTTTGTGAGATTTATGATAATGTAGATGTGATTGGTACTGACAGTGAACTATTGTCTATCCATGTGGAAAGGCAGGCACCTGCCTCAGATGTTCAGGATAAGACAACTTTCTTGATCAATAACATTTCAACCTCCAACCTGGAGGCTAAATCCAAAGAGTTTTTAGAGGTTTTGAATGAGTCACACTATGCATGGTTTGCTCAGTATATGGTGATGAAAAGGTCAATATGATGTTATGTATTTAACTTTTCTTGGTCATATATTTTTATTTTGAGACTGTGCTTGATAAAAGAGATGAAAGAGCCTTGGCACTTCTTGGCCATTGATATTTCCTTTTGAAACTCTACTTGAAAAAAGAGATGAAAGAGCCTTGGTGCTTCTTTGTCATTTATGCCCCCCTTTGAAACTGTGCTTAATTGCTGGTGTCTTTTCTATTTTACAAATTTATCCACATTTAATCTGCAGGGCTAGCATTGAACCCAATTTCCATGATTTGTACTTGAAAATCTTAGACAAGATTAATTCAAAAGCATTGCACAAAGAAGTCATCAAAGATACCTATGAGAACTGCAAGGTTGTAGTTTTAGCTTGTTTGTGTCATTGAATATTTGGTGTTTCGGAAAATTGGTTTACTTTTCAGAATAATCTATATCTTATTGGTAGGTTCTCTTAAGGTCCGAGATCATTAAATCTAGTTCAGAAGAAAGATCTCTACTGAAAAATTTGGGGAGTTGGCTTGGGAAACTTACCATTGGTAGAAATCAAGCATTAAGAGCTCGAGAAATCGATCCAAAATTATTAATTATTGAGGTTGTTTTGACTTGCTCCTGGTGTTTTTTATTCCCTAGAAATTAAGGTGGTACTTTGAGAGTTCTTATTTCATGAGAGCTCTATGGTCTTCCGTTTTACTGGGCAATTTGTGGGAGTTCTTATTTCATGAGAGTTCTATGGTCTTCCTTTTTTTATTCCCTAGAAAGTAAGGTGGTACTTTGAGAGTTCTTATTTCATGAGAGTTCTATGGTCTTCCTTTTTTTATTCCCTAGAAAGTAAGGTGGTACTTTGAGAGTTCTTATTTCATGAGAGTTCTATGGTATTCCATTCCTCAGTGCTTTAATCTGTTGGGGGTTAATGTTACCAGGTTGGCTTGTGAATCCTTTAAAGTTCTCCAATAACTTTGATACAAGGGTTTCCACTTTCATATACTCTCCCTCATCTTCTTGGATTTCCACAGGAGGGAGCTGGACAAAACAGATATCTAGACCCTGTGAGGACTTTATGCATTCAGGACCGGATAACATCCATTTGCATGTAATGAACGCAACGGTGAATCCATGGTGTGCCGAGAGGCACTGGGGGAACTCGATGAATGGGATAATATGGCCCATTCCTCCGCTAGGAAAAATGGCGACATGAGGCTTTCGGCGTCCCATTCTCACTGCACTTATCTTCACAGGAAAGCACTTCTACAGCTACGCTTCACGATAGTTGCCTGCCATTAGCATTTAGCATGGATCCATGTTCGAGCATATATAGAGATAAAATTGCACCCTTACAGAACTCCGATAGGGAGAGTCTGTATGGATACGTTTGACAGGTATTTTTCTGATCTTATTTCTATGATTTTTATTGTTAAAATTTCAAAGGATTTAAACTTGTATACTGAATTTTTCTGATCTTATCAATAAACTTGTTTGTCTCAACTTAATTTGTTTCCTCTTTGACTTGCCAAAAATGAATGTCATGCGATACCTGACTATGCCCTACCTCTTCTCTAAACATGTCAATCTCCCCTTACTTATAACAACTTGGAATCATTCCACTCAAACGGTATCTATGAATGACACACAAGAGATACGAATCTATTTAGGCTATACGACTTATTACGGGGTTCTGGCCAATCTAACAAGGTTTTTTTTTCATTGTGGAAATGCTGTTTGAACTGGAATATGAGAAAAACAAGCATGACCAGGCTCCCCGTAGCAAGTTATTGTTGTAGTAAATTTTGCATGGAGTAAATTGTGTCTATTATAAACCCTAATTTATAACATCAATCATTAAATTAAAAGTATCATGTATTTGGGATCTAATTGAGCATTTCTAGTACTATCTTAGCCCTCTAGTACTTGGGGGATTTCTTCAATCTGCAAACATGGGTTTCCTTTTCATGTTCCTCAAAGCCCTGTGGTTGTCATGACTTGGCTGAGATTATTGACCTCATACATTCCAATCAATTTATCATACATCTCCTTTGATTTCTTCGGCTTGGACACATAGGTGATGAAATGGCCTCTAAAAGAGTCAATGATGAGATTTTTGGCCTTGATCTCACCTTTCTTGTACTTGTATGTGACACTGGCATTGACATTCTCAGGAGGTTCAACTACTTGGCCCTGCACATATTCCATAACATCATTCTCTTCAAGGGTAAGATCCAATCTAGCCCTCCATGCTGCGAGGTATCATTCAGTTTCTCTTCAACCTTGAAGTAGGAGGATGTCATATTGCCAAGAAATTTGATCACAAATCAGCCAAAAAAATGTCTTAAAGGGGTGTTCTCTTCTCTCCAATAGCTAATCTTCACCTCACTCTGATACCATGCTAATTTTACACAGTGTTCTATGCTGATATAATCACTTAAAACAATTTCATCCAATTTCATTCACCCCAGGAACAATTAAGCAATTATAGATAGAACAGTAAACAATAACGCACAATAGAATATAGGCAAACATGAGACACAGATTTTGGTCAAAGACCAGGGCAAAACCCCACAAGGTTGAAATTCTTCTTCTTCTTAGTCAATCAATGTTCAGCATGAGATACATAGTCCAATAGTATATCCATAAACCAGTCAAAGTAAAAGCTTTGACATTCCATGTCAACCAAACCAAAACCAATCCAAATAGAGAGAAAAGTCAATTCTTGTCCAAGATAACAGTCTGCAACAGAGGGCCAAAATTCAGCCTTTTGCAGCTCGGTCAACCACAGTAAACAACCTGCAATTTTCAGTCAAAGTCAACATCGAAAGCTTCCTAGAAAGCTTTGGTCAACCCAACAGAATATTTGGCTTCTTTCTTAGTCAAAGATTTGGTTAGCCGATCCAAAACAATCCTGCAATCTTCAGTCAAATGAGAGAGATTTAACTATAGTGAAAGTTCAGTCGAATAGTGTGGTCAACCTCAGTCAATGGCCCAGGAAAACAGAGATAAAGATGTGGTCAACAGAGCCAAAGATTCTGGAATATTCAGCCTCCCAAATAAGTCCAAACATCTCGGTCAAAATAGAGTCAAAGTGCCTAGGTCAATGCAAGTCAAAGGAGAGAGAAACTGCTGGTCAATGAAAAACAGAAATAACTCCTTGCTACTTCACACATGTGAACTCCTGCGAAATTTAGATCAGATTGTGTGATGTGTGATAATGCCAAATGACCTCCAACGATGGGTCTCTTTATATTTGGTTGAGGAGGGGTCATTTCCATTGTGGGGCCGACTTGACTTCATTAGGGCTGACTTGGTCAAGGGTCAAAATGTGACTTTTCTCCATTATTTTATTGATGAAATTTCGACCATAGCTGCCCAATTTTTCAACAATTTATTCTATGAAAATCAAGTATAAGTTTGTTTTGATCACGAGCTCAACCCTTTGTTTTTCTTTTGTTCTATGTAGAGGGATGAGGTACACCATCAGCTCTTGGCTAAGGGTGCTCGGTTGATCAAAGATTCCTATCTTTGGATCCAAAAGTTTATTCTGATTTTTTCTTAGTTTTAGTAGCTTTGAGGAGGAGGTTATGATGTCCATTGTATATACCCTTTCAATTTTTGTATTGTTGTTTGTAAATATTGTTCTGTAAATATAAGATGTACATTTAAAAAAAATAATAAAAAGAAAAATAATTTCTCTTGATCTATGCCAACTGCTTGGAAAAGCAGTCTTTTCATGTTTGCCGAGTGCACAACCCTTGTGCATTTTTGGCTTCGGGATCTTGAAGTCCGAAAATCCTTGGACAATGTGCTTAAGGGGTGGGAGTGCTCCATAGTGTAGGTGACTAAATTTCTTTTGCAAAGGCTCTTCTAGCTTGTGACTGTCATGCACTAAAGCACCATTTTTCATTGGATCCACAAGAAAACTATATGGGCCCACCTTCTTGCACACATTTGGCCAACACTCGACTATCCGTTTGGCTGCAATTTTTTATGATGACTCACTTTATCATCAATCTTGGCTACACAGCTAAGGTCTGCCTTGGTTGAAACTAAAAGAAGATTTTTTTCCAAGCGAAGAACATTTAAAGGTATCATTTGGTTGTAGAACATCGTCCGATACCCTTTATTATTGTAAGAACTTACCAAGGGGAACCATGCTGCCCTTTCCTAGTATCCATTTATAAATATTGGAAACCAAATGACAGATTTTGAAATTTCGAGCATAATTAGCCCCTAGTCTATTTCAAATTTTCAACTTTCAAGTGTTCTTTGGTATCTTGATGTTATCAATTCTAAGTTAAACCTTCTAACATAGATGTTTTAGTATATCAGAGAAATGGGTCTGTCAACTATTGAATTATTGAAGGGATTAGTCACTAAGTACGATATAGGAATAAAATGTATATGTTCCTGCCAATTTGCAATTTTTGGTTCCTTTTGTGGCAAAGATCTGTTAAGGCAATGTTTTACTTTTGACTTGCAACTGCAAGTGGGAAACCACTCAAATTTTACTTAAAATAACATGACACGTGTGAAAATATTATCAAGGATGCCAAATGTAAACATGAAAATATATTGAATGAAAGAGCCGTCAATTCCTTTGTATAGATGAAGTTCAGTTTTATATCCTAACTCCTTTCTTTTTTTTTCTCATAAAAATATGTTGAGACTTGGGCTCTAAATATCTAAAGGATGCTTCTCTGCATATGAATGCATTGTACTCTTTTGAACATTTAAAAGTAGTACTCTGTGTGTGCACACTTTAAATATGTTATTAGATGATATTTTTTGACATGAGTGGATAACTAGACAATGATTAAGAAAACATCACTTTTGATTGTTTTGAATTATTAAAATTCTACTATTTGAATTAAATTTCTTACTAACAGGGATGATAATGCTAAGAAAGCTAGGCAGCAAGACCTTTTTGGTGCCACCATCGATGAGATCATAGAGGTAGCAAGTTATGGATTAGGCCGCAAGGGGCGTAGAAAAGAGGTGTTAATTTCTATCTTTCATTCACACCTGGAAAAAAATTCAAGATGTTCAAGAATAAGAATAGTATATAATGGTTAGATGAGTTGTCAAGCCTTTGGATAGTAAGCATGATACAAACACTAATTTATTTGGAGGTTGCAGTTCCAAGAGGTCCTTATTTTTTTTGGCACATCTCTTGATATTTCCCTCTTTGTTATCTCATGTGATAGTACAAGAAGAGGAGTCGTAGAAAGGGGGATGGGCCAAAGTTAAGTCCTGAAGTGACAAAGAAACTAGGTGATGCTAATCTTCTTTATGCCACAAGTTGTTATGATGAGGTAAGTATTCTACTTGAATTTATTAATTCAACTCGCTTTGCTGTTTGGATTTTCTAGGTAAGACATTTAGATTTAGCATGTTATTGCAAAAGATACTTCTATTGATTACAAAAATTAGCATAATTGGATAAACCAGAGGACAATCTCCTACTTAAACTCCTAAACTGCAATTCCACAGTGTGAAAGAGCCAAAAAAATGCTGACCCTACTATACAGAAATTAACCAAAATTGGGACTAAGTTCAATATCCATGAGTCCAGCATCATAAAAACCAAATTAATCCCTTTAAGGGTGGTTAACTGTACTGCAAATAGCAGAGAATATTGGTGGGGGGCATAGGATTTTTCTACATTGGTTGAATCATTACCCCACCCTGTCAACATCTCTCTGCCTGTCTAACAAGGCTTTTTTTTCATTGTGGGAATGCTCTTTGAACTGGAATATGAGAAAAACAAGCATGACCAGGCTCCCCATAGCAAGTTATTGTTGTCATAAATTTTGCATGCAGTAAATTGTCTATTATAAACCCTAATTTATAACAACAATCATTAAATTAAAAGTATCATGTATTTGGGATCTAATTGAGCATTTCTAGTACTATCTTAGCCCTCTAGACTTAGCCATAGGTCCTTCAAATTTCTTCCCTCATATAACTCAGAGCCCGACCTTATCGAATAATATCCTTGGAATTTGGTGTGTATTTAGTAGAATCCTTGAAAGGTATTTAGCCTAAGAATTCTCGGGTTACTTAATCTCCAAGATTTTCTGATATAGCCTCTGTTGTGGGGACATCCATCCATAGAACAGAAGAGGAGCATCTACTAAGGTGAAAGTGGTGACTGATCCCTATGTTGCCCTTGAGCTAGAGTACTTAGTGAAGCTTTGCACTAAGGTGCTACATTTTGCTGTAGCAAGCCCTGAAGAATCCTATTTTACCCTAAGTACTATCCTTGGAATGAAGGGAGTGCCTAGTGGGTTTCCCCAGGATATGTATTTCAAGGAAACATACAAGAGAATATAAGCTCCCTTTTGTATATCCTTCCGCTTTTTGTTCTGCTGTTGTAATTATTGTATATATAAGATGTATTTTTCTATTAAAACCAATAAGAGAGTAATTAAGATGTCTACACAAACAAATCCATTAACAAAACCAAGTAGAGAGTAATTGGTCACTTGCTTACATAGGGCACCCTAAGTGAGATAAACCCTCCTTAACATCATTGATACTAGTCATATGCAAATAGGAATCATAAAAGATTATGTTTAGACAAATAAACCAATACAATAAGAAGAGTAAAAGGAGACTATTTCGATATCATGGACTATAACATGGACTCCAAATGAAGCTGAATCCCATCCTATAGCCAACATACTGACAAAGTGATAAATAGGAACTAAGCTATTTTAAAACAACAAAAGGGAGGATCACTAACCTTCAACTTGCTTGTATTTAAAATCCCTTGGATAAGCAGGCACCAATGCATTTGCTACCAACAGGATATGAGTGATATTCAAACTCTTTTTGAGGCTGCTCCAACAGAACCAAGAAATAGTCCCTGCAAAACAAATAAAAGGTTACTTTTGTCCCATAAATGCCCAAAGCTTGAAAGTGGTCTCTTAAAGAATTCCATTTTCAGTGTCCTTTTATTTCAACATTGACTTCCTTTCCAAATCAGAGACAACATACAATATGTAAAGTGTTGCTCATAACAAGGTCATGAAAAATGGGAAAACATTTCATCCATAGTAGATTATTAAGACAAAGTAATAGACTTGGACAACTAAAATAAATTCTTACTAAGCATTAAAATTTAAAAGTCATTAACTTCCATCACAATTTTCCTAATCAACTACAGTTTGAATGTGTTAAATTTTCTAATCCCAGCAACCTGACTAATTATTTCCTGCCAGAATATTATGTAGATATACTGAATTGAAAGCACAACTAAGATTTTATGATCCAAATGCATTTTACAAACCCGAAAAACTTATATCTTCAAAATTTGATGCAAAGGTTTCCATGTCGAAGAGCTCATTGAGCGCTTTCCAACGATTCTTGAACGACGTCAAATGGACATTGTGTGAAATAGATGTTCTTCAATAGGTCTGCTAGATATATTCACTGTAAAATAAACTCAATATTGTTCCTTTGAAGACTTCTTTGTAATTTTATTCCAAAAACAGAGATCTGCAGGTCTGAATTTGTCTTCAAAACTGCCACTATAGATCTGAATTACAAGACTGTTGCAAGGTCACATATTTCACCAAAGTTCCAAATTAGAAGGGTCTGAGTTTTAGAGAATAGTCTCAGGTCCAAGCTTCTGGAAAGGCCGAAGTTACAAGCCTGTTAGGGCCGAAATTTCGGGCTTTGATAGGGCCGAAATTTCAGGCCTGAATTCAGTTCTGAAAAAAATTATTTCCACAGGTGCAAATAGGTCTGCAAGAGATATATCCTTCTAGTCCAAAACGTTCTAATTATGATCTCCCTTTTAATCTCCTTGGCCTCCTGTTTTATCTCTGAATTCTCACTGTATTTTTCACTGAATTTTTCATTCCAAAATGATGAGCATGACTAGTTATTTATAGTTGTTTGTTTATGAACTAAACAGTCGTGTCTTTTGATTAAGGAGCCGACATACCGATTTGAGCCGGCCTGTGCATCATTTTTGGCATTTATTTAAACCAATTTTAACACTGATACAGGGGGAAATTTTATGGTTAAGTCTGGGCCTCAGTGCTTGATAGGAACACCATACAATATAGCAGTACTTGTTGTATCTTCTGCTGTAGTGCAGACCTGTTTTAACACCTCCTTTGTTGAACACTTGATAGTTGTAGGGGATAACCAAAATTATGTTAGATCCCTCCTTTGTGGCTGAAAGACTCTTTTTGTCATATAAAATTCTGCATGTCAAAGCCTCTCTTCTCCTTCACTTCCCACAGGACATGTCACATTGTCAAAGCCTCTCAGCCCTCCTGCATTCATTCAGATCACCAAACTACACATGTTACCTGAAACAGTAGTGCTTTAGACCTCCACAAACAAACATACATATACAGAAAAAGAGAGATTTTATTCCTGAGTAGTGGTCATTATAGGGCTCTAGTTAGCTGGATAAAACATGCATGCAGAATAGAAAAGGCAAATTTTCACCATGGAGTGTGTTGTTGCCATCATTCTTAGGAAGCTGATATGTTTTCCCATTTAGCGTGAATTCTCCATGCTTGATACGGTTGGCTACACGACCCACCAAGGCACCAAAGTAAGGTCTACTGGAGCTCATGTTCTGCATTAATAAACAATCTCATATTCCCCATGGTAACACATACATTTGAGATCCATTCCAATATGTGAGTAGAAACTATAAATTTATCTTAAAATTCTAACATATGATGGAAATACTAATTTCCAAATGGAAATGCAAATACATACCATGTATGAGGCAATATTGTCATAGCCAAGAAGTACGTCTGCTAGATGGCCTGAATGCATAAATACCAATACTTAATGAGCTAGCTCCCTCTTAGTAAATGATGGTAAAGAAGTTGAAGGGTATGGTTTAGGGATGATTACCTTTAGCATCAAGGAGAGTGAGGGAGACGAGGGTAGCTCCCCAGTTGGTTAGATTTATATACAGATTGCCTCTGCGAAGTTGAAAGAAACTTGGGGCATTGATCTTTTTGTAGGGATGACCATAATGAGCTAACTTTCCTTTCCCTTCCAAATTTCTTGGATTCAATTCCCATTTGTGCCCTTGACTACTAGCATGGAATTTGCAGAGGTGAATGAAAACCTGAATGAACCAAAAATGCAAGAGAATGGATGACACTTTCACCATCATCGATTGATTGATTGATCAAGGGATGGATGGATAAGCTAAAGCAGAACATTCAATGATATATATAGAGAGACTCACATAGTCAATACTAGACTAGGGTGTGTTTGTATGCCTTAAGATAAGGTCACGGTGTAAGACATAACATGGATTGTGTGCAACTATAGACAGCCCATGCACTGTGGCTACCAAAAAATGTAATCTTTGGAATCTAAACTTGTTACATTTTTTAGTTTTTGTCTTATTACCCCAAATGTTTTTTGGGCCAAATCTTAATTTTGTTATTTAAATGGAATTTTGAGTACATATATGGATTCAACACCTTGAAAAAGCCCTATAGCAGTACATTTTTGTTGTTTGTAGATTGAAGGACCTAAACTAATGCAACATGGTTTTGTGGATGCCATTTCTAAAGTTGGGCTGGCCAAATTCCTTTTTGACCTTTCTACCACCTATATAACCAAGTAATTTTCTATCACCTGTATAACCTTGCCTTTTTATAAAAAAAAGAGGTTCCTACACTCAAAGAATTTGCTTTTCCTGGCCATGGGGCAATTAGAATGTTGAAATTCTACAACCTTTTGGATGATTAGAAGATCCAATTTTGCCATTGCTAGCCTGAACTATGCTCAAATTGCGGTTTTGGGTGTAAACTGTTGGTCAGTTGAAACCCATTTATCAATTGCACTGTCTGAGTAAAGCCTAGATAATATCTAAGATGAGGAGGTTGGACCTATTTCAGGCTGTTTTACTCAAGCTAATGGTCAAACATAAGGTTATGCATATACATGTGGTTCAAGGTCTCCTTTTCCTCACGTTATTCTCTATGAATTAAGGAATGTATGTTGCCAAGGAGGAACACTTGCTGGTCTAGGATCTGATACAACCAACAGGTTACTAGGAACACCCAATAGATTACTAGGATCTGATACATGCTTTAGATTGCTAAGATCTAGTCTAGAAACACCCAACAACGAGAGGTATATCCACAAACCACTCCAAGTAAGATTTGAAAACGGCTCTAGAAATGCCTCTGAATACCAAAGCACTCCAATGTTTATAATGACATACTGATGTCCAATTCAAATTCTACCTAAGGATTTCACAAAGGTTCTAGTGCCTTTGTTCAAGGGTTCGTTGTATGTTTCCAAGGGTTTCAAAAAAAAATCTTTCACTAGATATTAACAGCCCTTATGATATTTTTTACCACCACGATTTCTACCACAAAATTTCTGTAAGGTGAAGACACATGAAGATTTAAATTGGTTCATGTTTGAAGGAAGGATGAATTTTTCTGATTGATGGGTATTTAGAGTTTTATTGTTGGCTATAATTTTCTTACATTGGCGCTAGATGTAGTCACAAACAAGTAATAATTATTATTGTTTTTCACAAGGCTGAAAAGTTGTCTGAAATCCCTAAAATTATCCCACAACAAGCTTCCCAAAAACCCCACATCATTGTTTGAAACATTTGTTGATTTCACCTTTATTTTTATACTTGTTTTCATGCTGCCCTATCTGTCCAAACATTGGTATCAGAGCCATAATAGTGTTGTCATTAACCCTAGTTCTATTTGTTGGTGAAAATTTACCACAGTTGGAGGTATCAACCATTGGAAAGACCAATACTATTGGGTTCCAGAGAACCACAAATCAAAGGATATATCTACTGTTGTATCTTTTGTTTAGGGCTCTTCACATGCTGCCATCGAATCTGCGGTCATTTTCTTCTATATATCATCTTCATATTGCCTCATAATCCTACAAGAGTATGTTACATGACCTCACATCCTCCCAGCAAAAGTTGATCTTATATGCCGAGTTATATTTATGCTTGGATGGTGATCTGTTTGCTTTGTTTGGAGACCATGGAGGATGACAATATTATTGATGTCAAACTTTTCATGTAGGCTACCACCAAATTTGAAATAAGGGAGACTTTCCCATGATATTTTTGGAACCTTAAAACCATGTTAAAATTGTTTGAAACATGAGCCCTAAAACTAAAACAAATGCTACAACAAAATCACTATAATGTGATGGAATTTCTATTATAGGACTTCTCTACTGCTGCTCATACGCTGTATGAAATAATCAGGTTGAAATTTAGAACCTAACTATCGCTGGTCTAGTATGCAAAATCCAATTCTTGGCATGAGGCATATGATGAAGCCATTGGCTAGGTTACATGTTGGAAGTGTATGTTATGTTGATCTATTACTTTTTATTTTGGTTAGAAACTGGGAACTTCACCACAACATCATACCAATATGTAAAATCTGAATTAATTGTTGTGAGACAACTAGCATCTAGGATATTTGTTTCTATCCCATACTTTGCCATCAACATCTAAGTTGTATTTCCTGGGCATGTGTTGAATGGAGTAGCTATTGTGGCATCTTTATGATTGTCCGTGTCAAACATACTATTATGACATGTCTTCTCTATGTGGGGAAGGTATTGCTACATTGTATTTGTTAAGGACACATGTTCACCAAGACAAGTCAAATACTTCAAAATGTTGGATGTGTTTTGTATTATTGTTCTAGAACATATTCTCGTTGTCTTTTTTTTTTTGTATTATTGTTCGAGAACATATTCTATTTTTCTTTGTCTTTATTTCACACGTTGTTTTAGGATATTTGAGTGTTTTAGGTTATTTAGGTTCTTGACCCTGAAATTAGTGATTGAAATGCTAAATAGTCACTTTATAATTGTGGATTTTCTTGTCTATTTGAGTTATTTTACATAAGAAATAGTCCTAAGTAGATATTAAGTAGATATTCTACCCTTAGCTCTATTTCATAGTGTTGTAAGAATTTCTGAGGACCTCTTCTATTCCTTGAATCGAGGTGGTGGATTCCCCATCCTGCTGAGGCCTTTCTCTTTCATCTAGTCCTTCATTTTCCATTGAATTTGATTCAAGAGATTCTCCCACTGGATCTGTCTTGGGGGATTCTTATGGTGGTTGTCCATGTATCATTTTTAAAAGTCTAATTCTTCCCTTCACCTACTTTTCATAACTTCCATAACCATTAGGTAGGGACCTGCAATGTCGATGGTGTTTTGTTTGTTTAGTAAAAGATTGTCAAGACTTTAATTTATTGAAAGTTGTAGAATTTACAATCTATGAAGTTTCAAGATATAATTTTTAAAAGTCTAATTCTTTAAAGGGTGCTAGCTCAATGGAAGAGCACCTGCTTTACAAGTAGGAGGTTGTTGGTTCGATTCCATCGTGCCTTGATATTCATATATAGGGAATGACGAAGATCAGTTTTTGGTGACGGATGCTCTTTTGACCATCACCAATGAGCTTCTAGTGACATTTTTCGACCCTCACCAAAATATGAAATGGTGACGGTCAACGAACGCCACCATATATACGCATCAATAGTGACGAAAATTAAAGGTCCGTCACCATAAATCATTGTTGTTGATATGAAATGGTGAGGGTCACTGTTTGTCATTATATTCATTATTTGTGACAGACCTTGATGTCACCAATGAGTTTATGGTGACGGTCAATGAAAGTCACCATATATATGCACCAATAGTGATGACCATGAAAGGTCCATCACAAAAAATCGTTGTTGTTCATATGAAATGGTGACAATCACTATCCGTCATTATAATCAATATTCGTGATGAACCTTGAATGTCACCACAACACATACTTTCAGCGACGCCACCTTTGGTGACGTTCATTTTTTTGGTGACGGAGGCTATTTTTTGTCGCCATTACCCATATGAAATGGTGACGGTCACTATTCGTCACTATAAATCATTATTGGTGACGGACCTTGAATGTCACCACAACACCTATACTTTCGGTGATGCCACCTTTGGTGACGTTTAGTTTTTTGGTGACGGAGGCTATTGTATGTCACCATTGCTCATATGAAATGGTGGCGGTCACTATTCGTCACTATAAATCATTATTGGTGACGGACCTTGAATGTCACCACAACACCTATACTTTCGGCAACGCCACCTTTGGTGACGTTTAGTTTTTGGTGACGAAGGCTCTTTTGACCCTCACCAATGAGCTTATGGTGACCATTTTCGCCCCTCACCAATGTGCTTTTTTCTTGTAGTGATAATATCCTTATGAAGTAACCCTTAAGATTTGTTTTCAGATGCAAGAGGTAAGAAGAGAACTATGCAAGTATTATTTATTAGTTTTGCAAGAGGGAAAATTATTCTTCATCAAATACTTGAAATTAGACATGGGCCCAATGCTTTTTCTTAGTAACTAAAAAAATATTCTTTGTCAATTTTGTAAGAGGGAAAAATATTCCTCATTAAATAGTTGAAATTAGAGACAGGTACAATTATTTTCTTGGGTACTAACCTCGAAGAAATTTATAGTAAATGCAGGATAGAAAATATTGCACATGATGTGTACAAAAAAGTGTAAGAGGTGTCGCATCATGGAATTCCATGTTTTCCAGGAATTCATTGAATGGTTTCCCCAATATGGCCTTGGATGTATTAAAACATTCTAGTGCATTTTATGAAGGCCCCTCACACCAATTATCTATTTGGTGTTGTGCTTAAATTTCTGCAGCAATCAAACAATGATATGAAGCCACATCCATCTCAGATAGTTTCACCTTACCTCTGTAACTTTATGTTCAAATACAAGAGTTTCCCATGTCACATGCCAAATACACCCAAAATCTCATAAAAGAGGATATAATCCTATGTGCAACATAAATCCCATGATCACTATCAAAGAGTTTGAGAGAAGCCTCATTAATGCTAGCTAGAGTACTTGAGAAGATTGTAGATTCTACATTAACAACTTGGAGCTTCCCTTGATTTACTAATCTTTCTGCAATAGTTACATCTAGATCAAAAATACAATATTGGAATCCAACCACAGTGACATTAATAGGAGACTCAGTCTTTCAAAAAAAAAAATTTCCAAGGATATAAAGGATTTTCTTTTAGCCTTAAAAGACAAAAATATAATGTGGGGAATGCTGAGGAGTCCTTTATCACAAGATGTGATCAAATTTGTCCCCTCACATAGGTTTTACAAAGTAGTGAAAAATTAGTAGTGTCATGTTTATTTATTTATTTTGGTGGTATCAAAATTGATTCAATTTAACTAGGGAGAAGCTCTCTTACTGAGTTCTTTGGAAGGGTGGAGGCATCAACTCCAGAACCAATGAAGTCTCTTGTAGCAGATGAAGGAGATTCTTCTAGTGCTCTCTCTTCCACTTGGGAAATCATAGAGTTAGTCATCTCTGTGAATTGTAACTCCTTCACAAGGTACTCACCATCTACATTTGAAGGAGAAGCACTGTAACTTTCATCTTCTACAGTCACATTCTTAGGTGTTTGGCTGTCCATGTCTAGTGCATCAGATTCTTGCTTGGCTTCTGTATTTCTATGTGAACCCAAACATATATTTTTTTACTTAGAGGTGACAAACCTGTTTGGTCTCTCAATAAAAATCTTGGCACACCTATAATATGTTCATGATGGAATGGGTTTGGTCTCTCAATAAAAATCTTGGCACGCCCATATATGTGCTTACTCTTTTATCCCTTTTTCACTCTAACCTGAATACAGCATGATCATGTGAGCAATCAATATTATGGAATAGGTAGAGCTTAATGCCAATATCATAGTAAGAAAACACATCACTATGAACATACTAATCACACTAATGGGAATAAGAGTACTATCCAACTTAATGTATAGAGTAGAGAGATGATGCTTACATTTGATAAGGACCTTAAATCAACCTCATACGTATCATATTAAATGAAGCTCAGTCTTTCTTCTCATTACTTACTAAGCTCACTAACAAAATAGTATAAAGCAGTAAGAGTAATGGAAATAGAAGTGCTATTATCTATTCCAGAGCTTACACGTGCTATGTATCTGTAATCAAGTAATCAATGAGCTTGAACTAGATTCATGGGAATATTTGTTGGCATAGGGAGCCAATTCAAATCATGAAGGAGAGGATCAATTAAAGGAGAGGATCATTTAATAATTAGCATAGGACCATTGCAAGAAAAGCTTAAGTAACACACACACACACACACATATATATATATCACAGTTCTGTAAGAAGCATGATATTGACATCTTGCAAGATGCATATACTGACAATAAGAAAGATGTATCTTGATAAAAGAAGTAAAACTCCTTATAAAGAAGAAGTTGAGTTCTCAATGAAGGTAGATTTCATATTGAAAAATCTGTGGATGTAAAATAGAGTAGTAAAAGTCTAGTGTTCAAAGCCAGAAATTTGCAAACCATATAAAGCGAAAAGGGTTTGAGTCTATGGTTAATTTAAGGATGATTTTTGGTTGATTTAGTTGATAAGAAAACATTCCGTGGGCTCTTCTTCTTCTGATGATGAATATTTCTCACTACTTTCATCCTAAATATTAGTTTCTTATTTGGAGTATTATCTCTTTCTGTTTTGAGCTTTAACTTTTCAAAATTTATGAGATTTGTCCTTCCTCTTCATATCCTTCTTATTTTCTTCCTTTTTACATCTTTTGTGTGGAAAATTTGTAGCAAAATGTACAAATTCACCACATTCAAAACACTTGAAAGAAAACATACATTTATACTTTCGAGTAACTCTCTTTAATTTACTGGAAAACTAAGAAAATTCTCCGTCAGATTCAGTACTAGAGTATTCTTCCTCTTCCTTCATTTTCTTAGGAATTTTCCTGATATTTTTGGTGATACCATTGAACTTATTGGAGGCTTTGAATGCAACTTCACTAGATTCATATTTCTCTTCTACAATACGTAGCACATAAGCTGTAAGAATTCCAAGAAATTTATCTATAGTGAGAGTGCTCAAATCAATTATTTTTTAATAACAGAAGCATTGGGGTAAAATATTGTGGGTAAATAACCCTTGATTTTCTGAAAAATGACTTCATCTTCAAATTTTAAATCGATGCTCTTAATCAGATTGGTCATTGTTTCAAATATTCTCAAATATTTTGTAATAGTTTCATCTTCATTCATTATCAAGCTCTCAAACCTCATCCTATAGGTTCAGAGCTTCACTTTCTTCACCTTTAGATCACCTTCATATATATTCCCAAGTTTTTCCCAAACTTCTTTAGCTGATTTGCAATGCATGACTTTTATCAACTCATTCTCACTAAATGTTTCATTGATGGAATTTATGGCTTTGGCATCATTTTGATACTTCTTCTTTTTATTACTCTCTGAAGGAAGAAAATCAAGAAAAACATATCTGGTCACTACAGCGAAGAAGAGATCAACACCAAAACTCATGAGATTCCCCTTGGTTGAACTTGGTTGAACTCTATAGTAGATTCATAATAATGTCATAAAAACAAAGTCAATTAAACAAAATTTGATTATAGAATGAAACATAGTTAATTGATAAGTGAAGATAAAGTCTTCATCTTGATTTCTTCGATGGTGGAGAAAATATGTGTTGTTGATTTCTCTTGGAATGATCTTCTTCAAGGGTAAGGATTAGATCTTGGTTGTAATGATGATAAGGCCTTCTTTTTGGCACTCTTCTGTACTAGTCCTAGGAAATCTCGGTTCCTAGTCTTTAGATAATATTACTTTGACTTCTTCTTTACATAATAATATAATTACATAGTCAACATGAAGATCGATCTAGTTATACTTTTCAACATGCATATGCGTTCACACATAGTACCTATATAGTACTTGCTATCCATTAGTTGATGACATTCAACTGTCGATTGATAATTTGTTTTCTAATTTGTTTATGAGGGGTAGGCGAGCCCTAGAGAGACCCCTCCATGGCATCATGGGAGCCCTATAGAGATGCCTCCATGAGAGGAGGATTATCAGGTACATTGGTTGTTTAGTTATATCATGTTTTCAAGTAGGTTATATTTATTGTTTGTTGTGAAAAATTGATTAATGTGAATTTTTTTTGTCCTGCACAAGTGGACGCACTCGTCTGACTTGTTCACCCAGTCAGGAAATCAAACAAGAGGTGCCCCAAGGAAATGTTCCCATTCACCCTATTGTTGGTGAGGGGAAAAGGATAAAAATATCTCAGCCTCTAGGATTCATCCCACAATTGGATACTTCTCCAGGTAAAATCTAAATGAAAATTTATTGTTTGATGTATGTTTAATTTCAAACTTATTGTGGTACTCATGTACCAAAATTCTAAAAATTTAATCTTTTGTACAGTGGGTCATAGACACATTCATTCCTCTCCAAGGGACCATGGTATGAACGAGGGTCTTATACATGGCATAGGTACAAATTAGATCAATTGCTAGTTAAAGTGTTCAATTTTACGTTATATTCAATGTTGAATAGGTGATTTTTTTTCAAATGACATGTGTTTAATGTGAAAAAATTATTCTCCATAGGTGAAAATGTTGGAGTTTCGGTTGGCCCTATTGCTGGTGAGGGGCAAAGGAGAACAATGTCTCAGCCTGTGGGATTCATCCCATAATTGGATACTTCTCCAGGTAAAATCTAAATGAAAATTTATTATTTGATGTATGTTTAATTTCAAACTTATTATGGTACTGGTGTACTCAAATTCTAACAATTTAATGTTTTGTATAGTGGGTCATAGACACGTTCATTCCTCGTCAGGGGACCATAGTATGAACGAAGAGGAAGTGATAGTTTTTCCAGCAGCTATTTTCAAATTACCAAACATTTTTTTTAAATACAAATTTTCCTTATAAATTATTTAATTTTTAATATGTGCAATAATTTAACATGTTACAGGTGGTGGTGGTCGCCCTCTTAGGGGTAGAGGTCATAGGGTTCATCAGTTTGCTCGAAATCCGAGCTATGATTCCCTTTACACCCATCCCGGTGATATTCCTGAGCAGATGCCTTGGGAAGATACCATCTCCTTACTGTTGATGGGATGAGGGAGCATTCCATGAGATTGCACAATGAATTGCAAAGTTGCAATCTCTCTACCCCTAGTCAAAATTGTCTCCAAATTGTTTTACACAATTTGGAGAGTTTTATAGAGACTTATCGTGGGGTTGGACCATCAACCCAAGTTTTTTTAACATGATGAATAGGAGGAGAGCATAAGTGATTGGTATCCACTCCTACAATGAAGTCAAAAGTAAGGTCACTAAAGAAATGGACTTGTCACTATTTGACTTGCGGCCTGAAGACAAAAAACGTCTGAAGATTGCAAGATTCAATGATCCTATTATTGCACCCCATATTTATGAGAAGTTCCTATATGCATACGAGAAGTTCCCAAATAATGATGAGGTGCCGCAATATTTTGTTAGGATGTTGTTTGCTCAATTCCGAGAGCACATGGACCCTAACTATACAGATACTAGGTCCAAATTCCATGGAGCTGGAAAAGGTCATACATATGAATGACCTGATGCTATGCGAGATGTTAGGTTTAGGGCTCCAACACCTTGTTTAGCAGCTCGACCACATAGGGTAGTTACAATTCCAGAGGAGTTATCCCTTATCTCCAGTTCTGCATCACAAATGAGGGATAAGATATAAGAACATATTGCAGCTTAGGGACGAGCCAAACTTCATCTAGTGCAGGAGGGCATCCATTTATGAGTATCCCAGATGATGTGTTGAGGGATATGGAGCGAGATGAACTTATTGAGTATCCATCCTCATGTAGAGACCTCTATGAGTAATCCAGGATAGTACAAATGCACACCATGGGCGAGGTATGTACAAACAGGTTTTGATCTAACATGTTTTTTTGGTGTATATATACAATTAGTCTCAAAAGACTGACGCCAATATATTTATTTAAGTTATTAAGTTTACAACATTCCTAGAACAACATTGCCTTTCCCCTCGTGCTCATTCTGTATATCGTGGACATGATCATGTACAGGTGCCACATCGATTACTCAATACTATCTATCTATATTTTTGTATGTCAAATTGAAATTAAATTTATGTCACATAAATTTAGATGGTATGAATCTTAACATTATGGAATTTTTAGGTTAGTGCTACACATGAAGGGCTACCTGAAGAGATTATTCCTTTTGAGGTTCCAGTCGCGACATAGGTATCGATACTTTTCGCTAAGCATATTTATAGTGTTTATTATATTTCTTTTCACAAACTTGACTGTTAACTTTGGTTTCTACTTTTCAGGGTATAGAGGATATTGACATGATGCAGACTGAGCCTCAAGGAGATCCTGTATTCTCTGGGTCAGAGAGTCTACATTAAACCATGGTATACTCTTACCCTTTCTTCATTGGTATCATTGCCACATTATAAACATGCTATCTAGTGAATTTATAGATAGCTGAGAGGTTCCTTTATGTATCTAGTGAATGCTAAAATTAATATTTAATTTTCAGTAATTTAACTTTGAGCCATAGTCAATTCACTAGGTTACTAACAGTATAGAGAACCGGTCAAACCGGACGGTCAACATGCCCACCGGTCAAACTGGCCGGGCAAATCCTAGAACACCAGGAAGACAGTACCCCTACTAAAACATAAGAACTAGTATGACTCTTTAACGACCAAAATGGGATAAGTATTGGCATGTAGAGTGCAATTTTTAGTAATAAGAAAGGATATGGTTCTTTCAGCATGTCTTTCTAGAACAACACGAGTTTCATTTTGGAAAAAATACCAAACATCCTATGTTTGGTCACCGAACCGGCCTCGAGTCAGTGACCGAATCGGCCGGTTCAGTTACAAACTTCTACCGAGTCAGTCCGACCGGGGGTTTGGCTCGATTGGCTCGGTCGATTCGGAGCCAGTCCGACTGATTTTCGAAACCCCTCAAGAAACAAATTTGAAGTCTAATGTCTCACAATTGGCACAAAAAAAAGTCTTATTTCTGGAATTGAAAAATGAAGCTTATGTCACATACCTTAATCTATCTGAAGCAAGATATACATTCTAAGACTATATGACTGGGATATAAGATTGCATGGATATTCTAATACTAGCTCAGTTGGAAGTATGAAGAATTCACATCTAGTGTTATATTACTTGATTCTATTACTTTGGGAGCATTGTTGAATCTAAAAACATGGCTTTTTATTGTGAAGCCTATTGGTTGTTGAAGCTATTTGAGCATGTGTTGGTGTAGTAGAGGGTTTTTTACCATCATCATCAAATTGTTGTACATCCACATGAACAATATCATCTCAAAGTTGGGCATCACTAGATTCTAGAAGGAGAGAGCACATCATCCTCATAACATGACACATACTGATTCATGTATCCTGGAAAATGTTTACTATTATGATTAATACACATGTCTTTAGACCTTTGATAGAAGTCGTTTTCTTTGGCCTGGTAATAGACTAAAAGGATAAGAGAGTTGTGATGTGAGCAAGAGACTCTAAGAATATGGAGGGGTGATTATTCAACCCCAAGAGATAGCATACATCACACAAAGCTACATAGAAACCCCAATATATGTAGAAATTTTAGTGGTAGTGTTTAGGACAAACATAAACCCCTTTGATTGGTCCTCCAATTCGACTTCATGCAATGAATCTTCAATTTCATAGGAGGAGAGGGTCATTGTGGAGAAGGGATTACATTTTCATCCCTCACCTCTTCAAACACCAAGGGAAAGTGAGCCAGATCTGATCCTTTTTGGGTCAGTGTGAAGAAGAAATAGGCACGACTACCAATATGCTACACCTCAAAATTTTGGGCAGCATCGTATGAGTTTCTAAGGGAGAGAAAAAACCCTTTAATATTTCACTGCAAGAGTCCCCTTTTGTTTTTCTGGTCGAGCTAAATTATCTTACTAGATGAGACATACATTATAAGTTCTCAATTTTGGTTGGATTTGTTGGGCTGCATCTACCTGAGCTTGAGGGCCGATATTCCACATTCCATCTACTGGACGAATATTGTGAGAAGGGAAGAGTAATCATATTTATTAGCACGAGTTTCCTAATCGTATAACAATTATTGTGCACCCTTGCAATGACTAAGCCAATTAATCTCTGAAGGATGCATATAAGCTAAATTAGTCTAAGTTTACACTATCCAGAGGTCCTAGCATCACTAACTCGTGTGTTTATTTTTTCTCACTAAAGGAAACATGAGTTCCTTATCTATGGTATGGGTGAATGCAAACATATGGGTATAAAATGAACTTCTGGACTCTTCATTGTGTGTGAGATAGTCATCTGGAAACCAGGGAATGGAACACACCAGTCCCATGTTTCTATACTCAGTGTCCCTTATTTACATGTGTTTATTCAGAACATAAAATATTCGTAGTCTTCTGGTTGTAGTGCATGTCATTCTGGGAATTAATATGAATACTTGTTACTCCTATTTCTGAGTTATATTTGGTAGTTTTGTGTCAATATTATGCTTGGAATATGTCAGTTTGAACTTTGGGTGGTTTATTTTTGGTGCATGTCATTTCATATGAGTATCTTCTAAATTAAAATCATTAGTAAAGCACATACAACAGTACCCAAACAAATTTTTTGACATAAATATGAACAAAAATTTCACATAGACCCAGAAAGCTATTGCAAGGAGTTTTACAACCAGGGTGATGGTGGGGCTGATAGTGCATTGAATCTAGACTGTACATTGGGCACATTGAGTAGTAATACTGGCATAGGTCCGTCTAGCCCTTGTCATGATATGGACATTGAATTTTCCAACCTCTGGTGCATTTCTTGAGTTTACCCAAATGGTCATCATATCAGATATTGGAACTAAGACATATGTAATCTCTAGCTTCAGAATAGTTGGGTTCAGTACTAATTGACCCTAGTGTGTCCTAGGTTAATATCCCCCCTTGAACAAACTTAGAAATATTTTTTTTTTATTGGGCCGGTTCTCCTGTATTTCTTATTTATTATCTATTTTATAATATTTTCTCTTGACTAGACCTTGTATCAAGCTGCATTGTGGAAGACAAGTAGATATGGGTTAATTCATTCGAGCTTTGTGTGATGGTGCATTGTATACATTGAATATGGACACATTCATGTTGAGATTGTCAATTCCTGGTGCATTTCTTGAGAACAAAAATGCCCAACATATTAATATTACAACTTAGGCATATGCAAAACTCAAGCTTTACAATTTCCTAGTTTGATATCCAGAAGTAGGTTTGATATACCTCCCATGTTTGATATTGAATGCAGAATAACTACACATCCCTTCAAATATCAATAATGAACTTAAATTTGAATTTTTCCAAAGTAATAACCATGCACAATAGCACTTAGAAAAAACATATGCTTTGGGAAAGCGGATATGTGTATGTTGATCAGTGGGAAATTAATTGACCCAAGTATATTTAATTATCTTTTCTTAAATATTCGTAGGTTATATATGGTGTCGAAGGAAAAATGAGTAGCTCGATGACTATAAGTAGACAAGCACACCAATGCAGAAGTCATATGGTAATTGTGATATGTTTTCCTCTCTGACTCTAAGCTATATCCTTCTCTTCAACAACATTAAAGAATATTTTGTTTTTACAGTCCTACAGTTTTAGAATTTTAGAATCAGTCCCCACCTAGCAGATGACACATTACTGGCTTGTTTAGAATTGGGGGTTTGACAACGTTGGTTTGAGAGTTTTTCCCTCAGAAACACTCAATACATAATCATGAAATCCTTACCCACATTTAGCCATTTTTATGTAGTTCTTGACTTTTCATCATGAACTCCTTGAATTTTACTCCTTGTTGTTTATAAACTCTTCATCAAGGTTGAATTGAACTTAATTTTCAAAGAATAAATTTCTGTCTTAGACAACTACATCCCTGATCTATAGCTACTGATGACTGCAATTGTTTACCTGTAGTTCTTTTAAATGCAACACCATGATGCTATTAAGGCTCTTAATATCTATATGCGAGCTGGTAAATAAGTATATTTGGAAATCTATTGTTCCAGAAGTGTTGTAATTCATGTCCTTAGTTTCAAACCCTATCAAAACAATGTATATACCTATAATTTTTTGTTTTTTAAGGATGATTGTGATCTAGCGTTACTTTTTTCCAAGAACAAATGCTTTAGTGGCATTCCCTCTTAACATGTTTGAAGTTTTTATCATTATTTACTTCCTCTCATAATGCATATACATACTTTCCTATTCATTTCCGAATGTTTAGTTTACCTAAACAAATTTTGTGGCAGCATTTCTATTGGATTCATTAATTCATTAGATGATGTGATGTCTCATTGAGTCGTTACATAGTAGGAGAAGAGGATTAAATTCCAACATCTTGACTTGCAAGTTCCCTAGTAGGAAAAATGACAAGAACAAGAATAGGTAGTCTTTTATGATCTTGGAGGAATGGTGACTTGACTATCACCTCAATAGCAGGAAACAAAAATGCTACTGTCACTGTCTTCCTTTGTGCTTGTTAATTGAGCCATTTTCTTTGCACTTTTCCCTGAGGACCCATTTAACCATTTGCACTTTTTTCTTTAGGAAAATCATCAAGTTCAAGTGTTTCATTTCTCTGTATGGAATCAAATTCCACCTCTATTACTTTGTCCCATTATTCTTTCCATGTGCATTGAATCACATTCTACTAGAATTGTGGTGAATTTGTGATAAAAGCCATATATAATTGTTGTAAAGCCAACTGCTGCAATTTTTTTTATTTCTTTCTTCTTTTACTGCTTTCAGATAGTTCCTGTAGCTTCGAGCCATTTAATGTTCACAAATTTTGTTTCATAATCTTCTTGGGCATTGATGATGTTCTCACTACTAGCATTCCAAAAACTTCTTGGTTTTTGACGATATCCTCACTATTAACATTCTAGAATCTTCTTGGGCTTTGGTGATGTCTTTATTACTAGATTTGACATCATTGACTTCATTATCACTGCATTCTTGATTGCTCATTTGTTCCTGACATGGAATGCTTTCTTCTACTACCTTTTTACCTCTGTCTTCAATAGGCCATGGCACTTCAATTTCGTTTGAATTACCTTGGACATAGCTATCCTCAAATATAACATATTTTCTGAGTGTATATTTTTCCAAATAAAAAATCTCATATCCCAGTAAAAATTTGCATAGGGGTGGTTTGTAAATATCAAGGTTAATGAGTTGAAGTAATGAAGAGGCTCTTGTAGACCAACATGAATCGACCTTGTTTTTTTCTAGCTCCACAAATAAGTTGAGGATAAAATATGGATATCTAAGAAGAAAATTTTTTCAGTTTCCCATCCATCTGATCCGGTGTATCATAATCATGGATATGAAAGGTCATTGATGTAATGAGTGGGTTTATGCTAATTTTTGCAATAATGATAAGTTTATATGTTTATTTCTTGGCATGAAGATGTTTGGATAACTTTTTGACATAAGATATCTCTATCCTATTTCATTATACTCCCATATGGTATGTTCCCCAAACTTCATAACCATATAAAAGGGTAGGTTTGATTGAGAAGTGAAAACATGAAACATGCAAGTCTTGAAATTGAAGCTAAAATACATTTCTTTTCAAGGGTGGTAAGTCATATACCCATTTATTTTAAGCAATGGTAAGAATTATGAACTTACACTCACTATGTCAATGGTGACTTGTTCCTCCCCTGTGCAGGATGTTGCTAAAGGAGAAACTGTTATTAAGGAGAAAGAAGAAGAGTTGTATGCCTTACAAGAAAAACTTGTCAGTATGGAGAATGTGAGTTTCTTCTAAAAATGATCTGTGTGGATGATTTATTAAATTGGAACATTTATTTTAAGCATTGTAGCATCATTCATTTATTGTATTCCGATGTGAAACAAGATTAATAGGAGAATACTTTACCTTGCTTACTGTTAATCAACGCAAGCACTTTGTCCAGGATCCAGCAAATCCAATTCCTTATTCTTACTTTAGTATCATGCTCTTTATTGTAATTATCTTGTGATTTCAGATACTATTTTATTTTTTTAATTTTTTATGGGATTCCATAATAATCTTGCTGTTATTGCAGGAGGAGATCCAAAAGCTCATTGATGATCACAAGGCCACACTAGAAGCAAGGAAAACTAAGTTTGAAGCTGAGATTGAACAACGTCAATCTTTATGCAAAGAAAGAGAGGAAGCTTTAAGATTGTTTGAGCAACTTAAGAAATTGAAAATAGAGTTACATGTGACAGAAGATTTTCAGAAATGTGTTTCAAAGATTTTTAACCAGTCGCCTTCGCCAGGAAAAGTGGGTGATTCTACTGTTGGGAAGGAAGAAACTGAAATTGTGGCGATTGGGTGTTCAAAAGTGGTGATCCAGCTCGCAGTGCTCGAACAATTGTATAGGCTGTAACTCACTATATTGACTCTCACGTTTTGGTTGAGGTTAGTTGTGATTTGGGAGAAGCCATGGTCGGAATCAATCTCAATGATGAAAAAGTGGTGCGATATGCAGAGAGATCAGAGTAAAGTCATGGAGAAGGCATGGTTATCTTAAAGTGGGTGGGTCTTGGAGAATGGAACTAAAGTCTCCCCATCAAAGGAGAGACATGAAGATTCTGTCACAGATCCTAGCTAGTCTGGAGCTATCCCAATCAAGAACTGGGAAGCAATTCTTTCAGAGTGCTTCTAAAAGCGATCAGGTTGGGAATGCAAAAATTGTTTATTATGATGGATCAGGCTTGGAAACTGACAATATGATACAGCTTGAAAGATTTATTGAAGGTTCCCAAATTTGTACAAATGAAGGTTTAGTGAACATTAGTGAGATTTAAAATTGGCTATAAGCCTAATGAGATCAAATAAGAGGAATGTAAGGTGGGAATCAATCGTAGGATTGGACCATTCAATGCATGTAATTAACTGACTAGGAACAATAAGTATGTGTCATGTCATACAATGAATAGGTGGGATCTTTTCCATTATCAAGAGAAATACAAGGAGTCAAATAAAAGTGAGAGGGTAAGGGGAGGGCAAGGCTGGATACTCAAAGAACTAATTTTGATGAGTTAGTGGAGCTGCTAAAGAAAAATAAAGGATGGAAAGGGAGAAGAACATATGGAGAAATGAACATAAAATGTAAGTAAGTTAGGGGCCTGGGCAAGGAGTCAGGATCTGAGTAAAACATATGAATATTTTTATTTTTTTAGTTGAGTTGTGAGAATTTGGGGATTTTCTTGAAGGATTACTGTCTGAACTGTATGAGACAAAGTCAAAAGCCAAGTAGCTGCAAATTTGAAAAACTTCCATAAACTCATTGCAGAGGATTGAAAATTTATATGTCCATTGTGGTGGATATTGTCACGGAGAGTGGTCAAAGACCAATATGGACTTATGATCTGGGTAGGAACTCTATGGAGTACCTGAAGAAAGAGTTTGCACACAACTAGATAGTATATTATAGAATTGAAGGCTCGGGAGGAGATTTTGGTGACTACGAATGGATGTTGACAGATGTTCAGTTAAAGTAGTTGATAAGTAGCTGTTGTCTATCAGGTTATCGCTTATAGGTCTTGGTTTTTTGTTTTCTCTATTTCATTAAAATTTTCAGGGTATATACTATATTATCTTTTTCCATATTGATATTTAACCATCCACACTTAATTTATGTATATGTCAATATTGTTTGGTTGTCTGTCTTGGAGCTTGAATATTACCTTATGTGATAAGTAGGGAGTTTGTAGCCTTGCTATTTCTATAATTTGTACTGCAAGAAAATTGGTAGAAACCAAGACTGAAAATATTTGATATATTTTGGAAATCCAGTTTCGGTAGTACAAAATGGATTTCTTTTATCTAGATTGAAAATATATGTAGTGATGAACCTCATATTAATATTTATTATTATCCATTTTAATTTATGACAAGTGGTGAGTATCACAAATAAGGTGACTAAAATATATGTTTTTTTTCTTGTTTATTATACATTTTTTACTGTGTTGAAATCGTGTATAATTCTTTTACAAGTTTGTGCCAATATTTGAAGGCAATGTGCTTTCTTGTAGTGGTTCTAATGCATGGATGTTCACGGAAAATCTAAAGTAGGAGTTGATATGTGGATGAAAGAGACTCTTAACACATGTCCTAAGTCAGCTAGAAGAAGGCAATAAAATAGGGTTGATTGGCCCAAGAACGCACAATAAAGACACGGTTAATTCGTGACAGGGGTTGGAAAAGGCATAGGGTTAATTGGTGGGAGGGGATGAATAGGTTTGAGGCTGCCAAATGATGCAACACAAGAAAAAATGTGGACATTGTCACTTGAGGGTGCATGGTTGGTGGCTGAGGGCATGCTTGTGTGTGCAACAAACTCATGGTTAGGCATGGAAAACCTAGTGTGGCAAGATGACATTCATAACTTCTTAGGTTTACTTTCAAGGTTTGGCTTCACATCCACACCCCCATCATGAAGTCTCCACTTAGTCAACTTGTGTCATACCATCTACATTTATGGAATATTAAAGAATGCCTTTAATCTCACTAGATATTGACAAAACATCTCAAAATTCTTTTATTGAACTCCCTTCCCAATACGACTTTCTTAGAAGTAACCCCCATTTTTTAATAAATAATGCCTATTTTTAAAAAATATTCCATTTTTTTACCGAATACCCTTTTTATACCCCCAATATCTATAAACCTCCTCTACCACACATCCTTCCCACAAATACACACAATATAGTGACTCTATGTTCCACAATTTAAAGACCCCTTTATGAGTGAACATGATAAGGTCTTGGTCAACAAGGTGAATCCCTTGTGACTCCAACACATCACTCTCTTCAGGGGTACAGATGTGCATGTGTGCAAAAAAATCATGTGTAGGGATTGAAAACCTAGTGTATGATGGGAGGTCCATGAGGGTGTGCATGTGTGCAACAAAACTATTGGTAAGAATAGAAAACCTAATGTATGACGGTTATGATTCATGAGTTTTAGGTTCACCTTTAAGCTTTGGCTTTTCCCCATCTCATTCAGAGCCCTTGTAACTTTTCAAGATGGGTGTTTTATTTCAGTGGAATCTTTTTTGCTTCTAGTTCATTGCTTATGTTTTCCTTTTTGGCTCAATTGCATGATATACCAATACTGTCGCAAGGTCTCCTATCAAGTATGGTATTTTCAACCATATGGTATTGTCTCATCACCTTCATCATAGGAAATTCCTCTTCCTAAGACGATCTTTATAGAATTTTTGTTTGTGATATATCCTGTAGGTTTTTCCCTTTATCTTCATTATTGGAAATGCCTATTTCTAAGAGTGGTCTCTATAAGGTTTTTATCTCTACTACATTGTGTAAGGTTTACCCTTATTATTGTTGCAAGATGTACTTTATAGTGCCATTGAACTATTTTGTCACTTGTTGACATTAGGATGACTTCCTTTAATTTCTACTTCTGAGTGCGTTAGCAATGTTGTCTAGCTCTAGAAAGCTCTCCTTTTTCAGTGTTTTTGTTCATGTTAAAATAGAAGTAGCTAAATATAGGAAATAGATAATTAGGAGTTACCTTCGATAATAGAAACAAATGAACAATATATTTGAAAAAAATAAATCACTGCATTTTGTGGACGTGCAATTAGAGAAGAATGCAACTAGATAAGAGGATAGGAGAAGATTAGCATCAATAGTTAAATGGAAATCTTGATACATTATAAATATATGGCTTGTGATAAAATACAACTATTTTGTAGCGTCATGGGCTTTTCATGGTATTAGAGCAAGGAAAGTGATGGGAGAAGCTAAATGATGTTGAAGTAAGCTCAAGATGCTACAAATTAAGATGGAAATATGCTAAAGAGAATTATGTTTAAGTTATAAGAATTTTTTTGGGATATTGTCATAGAAATTTTTAAAAATTTGTTGCATTTCCATAAATCTGTAAGGAATTGTTAGCGAGATTAAACATTTATTAGTTTCTGGGGATGAGCAGTGTTCTAAAGAGTTTGAAGGATAGAAAAATGTGCACAACCACTATAATGGAAATCTCAGAGGCTTTTAGAATGATTTAATGGTAGTGGATTTCACATGTGGAGTCTTAGAATGATGATGCTATTGTTAAACATAATTTTAATAGTTGAAGGGGTGGAGATGAAGTCATCCCAGGACTAAGAAGCAAGTTGTAAGTGGGAGGTGTTTGAACTCAACCTCTCATTTAAAGGTAAAAGTCTTAGTCCTAGTTGGATAGCCAAGGAGCCAAATATCAGGCAAGCCACCCATTGTCACGTTGGTGGCCTTGCCTCTCGCTTGAAGACTCAGGAACAAGATTCATAACCTATGGAAAATTATCTTATGAGCCAAACTAATCTAGGACGAGTAGAAGGTAGGGTGATTTCTCCTAGCTAAGCTTGACTAACGAAACTTGGTATTCCATTCAGTGGTGTTGGAATGCTTATGCAAGACAAAGTATAATACTGGCAATGTGGTTAAATTTGAAAGATATAGAATTTTAGATCAATAACCATTTATCCAATATAATTTTTGGAAAGATGAAAATTTCTCTTGCTCCAGAAAAATTACAAGTGCTCAAATATGGTAATGGATCCAAAAAAAAAAAGGTTAACCACAAGTTAGGCTTGCTAGGATACCAAATTCAATCATACATAGCTATGTATCCAAAACACTATTTTTTTTAGCAAGTGATAGTAAACATATATCTGAAATGTGTGAAAACCATGTGTAGGTCTAAACTCTTTGAAGTATTCATTTCAGACATTCAACAATAATTCATTTACTTAATGTTGCCATTGATGTATGAAACAATGAGTGATTCAAGACAATTAAGAGGCATTATGATTTACACTACTCATAGTCAGCTTAAGAAATGAGAATCATGTTACGGGTTTGTTCTTGAACAAGTAACAACTGAAATACCCTTTAAAACAAACACCCAACATGTTCAAATTGTACCAAATTGCATTGATCCAATAATGAAGAGAGTATGTCAATGTAACGTCATTAATACAAAGTGTAATGGCAAATTCTGATAATTTTAATATGATGTTATAAGCCTCAAAATTATTAAGAATGCAACACATCATTATGTGAGGGCACTAAAAGGCATAGACCACATAAAAAATAGAACATAATAAATTTATCAGCATTAAAATATTCCATGAAGAGATATTTCACTTGCATATAAGATACAGTGTTTAGAACAACCCAGCAGTGATATTAAAGGATGATGACGAAAGTTAGAATAACTAGTGATATGTGATTTAGGTAGTGACAATTAACATTATATATTAGTGTTTAGTGTCAGCTTACATCTATGGATCTTGTTTTATATTCGAAGTGAAGATTAGCTCAAATTTATAATAAAAGTCACCTCAACATTTCGCAAACAACTCAATCAAAATACCAATGTCAGGAATGCACAGAACTGTTATGAAATAATTTTGATGTTTGGCATTTTTTTTAAGGTCGTTTTGGAAAATCATGCATTGATTTAACTCATATAAGACTCAACATTATGATTAACCAAAGATGAATACAAAATAGCAAGGAGTTATCTTTATGCAAGCCTGATAAGTCCTTTCAATAGGGCACATGTTATTCTATAGGCATTCATGTGATAAAAAGATAACCATCTATCATAAGAAACATGTACTTAGTTCTAAAACGATAATACAAAAATTTAAAAGTCTCATTTCAAAGGTGAAAATAAGCTGAAATTCAAGCCGTTCCCATTATTTTGGCATCAATTTGATTGTTTCAAGCATGTAGATAATGGGTTGAAGTGATAATTAGGTGTTTAAAAAGGTTTCCGAGGAAGGGAAACTCAAATAAACATTTTCTATAATAGGCTATGATATATGCATTCGAGTGACATCAAGATAACCATTTAATTTACCATAAGAAACATGCTAAAACAATAATATCAAACTTTCAAAGTCTGATTTCAAAGGTGAAACATAAGGTGAAATGCAAGTCATTCCCATTAATTTGGCATCTAATTTGACATTGATCTGATTGTTTCAAGCATGTGGATTATGGTTTTAACATGGCGTTGATCTGATTGTTTCAAGCATCGATCATGGTCACCATCATATCCATGCAAAAAAAGGGGCGAGTTAAGATCATCTAGGAGTAAACATGATGGACACATTAAATCACCATATATTAATTATCTATCAAAGCACCCTAATCCAGTAGATCACAATATATTGTTCGTACCAACACATATCTAAGCATCCACATGTCAATTTGTTTGTTCAAGCAGTCCACAATATAGTCTTAAACTATATAAAGTCTAATGCATTGTAGCAATTATATGTTCTAACCCTAGAATCAAAGTTCATTGTTCATGTTGAACAATGTGTTCCACTCATATGAAAAGTGCTAGTGGAAAATTTTCCAGAATGGCATCATGATCATCTATCGATAACCTCCATTATCACTGTTTTTTTCTACTCTTCACTTGCTTCAACAACAGTCGAGTGGGTATGACCAAGTGACTACATTGGGCATAGATAACCTTTGGCTAGTAATCTTGAAAAATAATATGATCTTTACATTTCTTTACTTCTTTAAAGAAATGTCCCATTAGCACCATTGAACCGATTATGTATGTATAATTTGATGGATCATTATACTCTTGCAACAATGTGGATTTAAACATAGTGCATCGTAATAAATAATAATGCACTTTTTCTTGATTATTTTCTGGTGCAATGACAGCTAAGACATCACCTTCTCTAACCATATCAGAGACATGATCATAATCATTTTCAATCACAGCCACTTCATTGTCCATTTCCTTATCACTCACGCTTCCAAATGGGGGAAATGGTGTCTATTGTTCGTGTTTCCATGGTTGAACAAATTTCTTAATTTGGTTTTGACATTCATCGATGGACTCTGTCTGATCAATACATGCATAACAAAAGCAAGAGCACTTTTGTTTCTCAATGCAATGTATATTTGTCATGTTCTTACTCCTAATTGAGTGTACACTTCTTGTTTTAGGGATTACACTGGTATTATATGGAAATGATCTATCAACATCACCCATTGCAATATTCCAAAAGTACCTGCTTGAGAAAAACACACACATATGTATGAGTCAAATTTTGAAAAATATTAAATATTTTTTTGATAACAAAATACGTGCACATATATGTATACACATATATATATCTAGACATGTATAATATATTGTTACTTAAATGTATACACCTGCCTATGCACATCAGCCATCCTTGGGTTCGATACATGACTTAAATTTTCCTTGCACCAATTAACAACATCTAAAGAATTTGCAAGTCGGGAAGTTGAGTGATTCAATTGATACCTCCTAAGTGCACATTTTAAGCATGCCCCGACACCATCATGCTCTCCTTTTCGATGCACTATCTCAAAGAAATTCCATGTATGTCGAATGTTGGTTTTCTTATGAAGACGAGACAACCAACAGAACGATCTTGCTGATTTAAATTGACCAGCACAACCATCTGACCATACCCAATTTTTTTAAAAGTAACTATTCGTTTCAACAATTCATTATAAATAAAATTTAAACAACGCTGAACAAAACACATGTCATGTGTTCGATCATCACTGATGTAGAAATGGTACTCCTTAATAACCTGACGATTATTTTCATCACTATCAAAACCATCGACAGCAAGCTTTGTGTGTCTATAGAAAATATGCACAAATATAGATACTTGGTCTGAATGATAATACTCACTTTGTATCTCCTTTTTTGGACTAAATGTGTAATTCTCAGTGAAATCAACCACTGATAATATTTTTCCTTTTGGGAACACCTCACATGGTTTCTTGAACTGTAAATCGTTCCATCGTGCTATATGAAAATGCTTAATATATTTGTATATTTGCACCCTGAACTTCTCCATAAAATATGTCACTGGAATCTCGTCATCAAGTAAAGTGATCTTTTTTGATGTTGCGCTTGAATCTGCAATAGGAGTGTAAGTAACATATTCATATCACTTCCAATTCAGATTGAGATTTGACAGCTTGGAATCATTAGGATCAATGGGATACTTTTCATCGTAGAGTGCCAAATGAGAACATTTGTCGCATTTTCTTCCACCAACACATTCCTTTTTATAAAATAATTCATTATTCTCTCATGGACATAATATCTTTGATAAAAATTCATGAACACTTGAAGGAGGAGGGTCATTTGACCAATATTTTATGCCAAAATTTACAAATGTCTCATACAATAATTGGAATTCTACATGGTATTGACAACAACATGTGTCTCGAACAGTGATAGGCCTGACATACCATGGTTTAAGCATCACAAATGTGCTAAGGGAAATCTTCACATCAGTATTACTCTCCATAAATTTCTCGAATAATTATACTTGACTGACCTGTGTTATATGTTTGGAATGAGATTCATAAACTCCCTTAGATATACAGTGTCGCAGTTGATCCTTTTCATTTGGCGACACACGAGAATTCGAATCGCAAAACTCTTTTACCCTATTCCTCACACCATCAGGAAGTCTATCATGATATGGACGCCTACAGATATTAGCCCAACATGCAAGTTCATCATTCTCATCTATTTGATTTCTAAATTTTGAATGCCTCCATAAAATTTTTCTTGACGTTTCAATCAATTTCGAAGTTGCTGACATCAACCGACTTGATGAAGTTCCTTTCATGATTGCACCTGTTAAAAGTGCTCTACAAGCATTCTTTGCAACTTTATATCGCCCTTTGGCTAGTGTGCCAAGCGCCGACATCACATTTTTTGTTACCATTTCATTTGCTAAAACATTTTTTTCACTTTTAATGCCCAATAATTCCACAACATTTTTGAGAGATTTGTGCTTCATAAATCCATGTAACAGTTGAGCTTGTGCTATGATATATGAACCTTCAAAAGTATGTTTAAATCTAGATTTTACGTTATCTCGAACTGTCCTTTTAGCCATTGGTGGTCCCAATTCTTCAATTTTAGTTGGATCCATATTTTCTAGAAACTTGTAGTTGTATACAACGTTCTTGGAATTTCCAATTAATTGTAGTGAAATTTGACGTATGGTAGTATCTTCTTGTGGTTCTAATGTTGTCCCTGCATAAAAAACAATATTAAAACATCTAATTTGAAATTGACATATACATATTTTTAATTTTAAAACTATTTCGAACTACAATGTTTTTAAAAAAAAATACAGAATTCAAATTGAAGAAACTATTGACTCACTAGTGACATTGATATCAATATTCTCTTGGACATTTGTGGTAGTATCTTCTTGTAGTTCTGATATTGTCCCTGCATAAAAAACAATATTAAAACTTCTAATTTGAAATTGACATATACATATTTTTAGTTTTAAAACTATTTTGAACTACAATGTTTAAAAAATAAAAATAAAAATTATTCAAATTGAAGAAACTATTGACTCACCAGTGACATCGATATCAATATTCTCTTGAACATTTGTGGTAGTATATTCTTGTGGTTCTGATGTTTTCCCTACATAAAAAACAATATTAAAACTTCTAATTTGAAATTGACCTGTATACATATTTTTTATTTTAAAACTATTTTGAACTACAATGTTTTTAAAAAAAAATACAAAATTGAAATTGAAGAAACTAAATTGACTCACCAGTGACATCGATATCAATATTCTCGTTGACAAGTTCCTCAACATTTCTCATTTCCTTGTCATTGTCATGTACCTCTACATCTATTTCACGATGCTCTACCTCCACATTTATTTCATGCCTTAATCTTTCCCTTTCCTCTCGCCTTTTTTTTTGTAATCTCTCATTTTTATCTGCTAAATCTTTTCTTTTTTCGATCATGCCTTGATATGCAATTCCTTTGGTTTCCCATGTTCACAAAATTGGAAACCTAAAATCCAATTCTATTTGGACCAAATACCTAGAAAAACATAAAGAGTTCAGAGTAAGTTCTTCATGCTTTCAATAAGAGAGAAAATTAAAAAATAAAAATTAATTCATAAAGACATTTTGCAAAAATACTTCATGCCTTCATAGATTGCAAGATTGCAAAAATACTCCATGTCTTCATAGAGAAATTATGAAAAAAATACTTCATGCATGCACCCAAAAACATTTCAAAAAAAAAATTTGCACCCACAAAAACTTTCAAAAAATATTTCGCATCAAAAAAAAAAACTTGAATATTTTTTTTTTTCCATTTTTTTTTTTTACACAGAAAATATTCGCACCTTTATAGAAAAAGAATTCGAACCTTCACAATTTTCGAACCCTTGCACCTTCGCGATTTTCATTGATTCGAAATTGTGTGTGAAATTAATCTTTTGGGCGAGAGTATTTATATGAAACTCTCGACTGAAAGATTGTGTCAGCTTTTGATTAAAACATTTTATAAAACTTTTATATAAAAAATTTAATAAAACTCTCGGCCGAGAGTTTCATTGGGTAAACTCCCGGGCGCAAACTCTCGGCCGAGATTTTTTTAAACTTTCGGCCGAGAGTTTGGCTGCGCATTTAAATGTAACTTTAGGTGGGTTAAACTCTCGGTCGATAGTTTTAAATTTCTTGGTCGAGAGTTTTATAAATGTCTCATCCGAGACATTATCTCGGCCGAGAGTTTCTGGTCAACGAAAAACTCAGAAAATTCTGCAGTTTTCAGGAACCTGCAACCTTGGAGGGAGGGAACACCTACAAAAACAAAATGTTATATGTCAGACCAAGTACCATTAGATTCATCTTTGAATCTAGTTTCTGATGATGTGAGATTTATGGAGTTTCATTAAAAAATTCAATTTTTTATTAATTTTTTACTAAACTGTGTCACTATGGAATTTCATTGTTCGAAAAATTGCACTGAATGAAAATTCAATAACTTTCAAATGATGACACCAAAAAATTCAGAAAAATCATATTACATTTCCTCTCCATGTCTGCTTCAAAAGGGTACTCTCATTTTTCTTATTGACGATCACATTGAAAAGAAAATCTAGGGATCATAAAATGTAATGAAACATCACTGTTTTTTTGTCTTCATCCATTTCGAAAAATAATAAAAAATAGTGATTTAATCCAAAAATTACCGAAAAATAGTCTGTGCACTAGTGCAATATATGAAAATTATGATGCTATGGTATTTTTCCAAAAAATGAATAACCTTCCCTAAAAACAGTTAGGGATCATAAAGTGACTATTTATGTTTGCCTGAAAATTTCAAGTACATGCAGTTAGTAAACAAGAAATTTACCCCTCTATATGTCAATATTTAAAAAAAAGAAAATATGGGTATGGAGGTAAGACAATTCTCTACAATTCTTGTTTTTATGTCAAAGCATAATTTTCGATAAAAATATGAGTTTAGTGGAGTTGAAGTTGAAAAAAATAGAAAATTACAATTTTCAATGTCAAAAAAGGGCAAAAAGTGTTTCGCAACTTCACATTTTCACCCGACTCGTCATCTTCAACAACTGTCAGAAGTGCGAAAGAAAAACCGTAGGAATAGCGACGCGATTGTGGGAAAAGCTTGTGCTCTGTTTCCCAATCTAATAATCAGTTTACTTTTTCTTCCAAGCTAATAATCAATGCACCATTGTGTAGTGTTTAGTATCAAATACCAAGGAATGTGCATGGGAACTCATGAAAAACCATTCATGGATTCAAATATGAATGATTTTTCATGAGTTCCCATGCACATTCCTTGGTATTTGATGCCAAAAACGAGACAATGGTACACTGATTATTATCTTGGGAGAAAAATTAAATTGATTATTATATTGGGAAACATAGCACAAGCTTTTCCCATAACTGATTATTAGCTTGGGAACAAAAATATGTAAGGTAAGGGAAAAGGCGTGACACTGAATTTTTCCCTTCCTATCCAAGTCCTGTGATCAAATATAGCTCAACATCAAGGAGGCCTGTAACATCAAGACCTGGGTTGTAAGCTCTTCCTTTTATATTTATCAATAAAACATTTGATGTTTTCTTTCTATATTTGTCTAATTATTTATGAAAATATTATGGTACTCCTTGAAATGATAGATAGATAATGTTTGTTATTATTATGTTTTGGATTATGTATGTTGTTTCCTCTTAATCATTCGCAGGTATTCACGTGTGATCAGTAGCAGGGAGTAAGTCTAAAAGGATCGTGGATAAAGGTCATCATAAATTAATTCAAACTTAGCGCTAGGAAAAAGGCACTTCTATATATTTTCTTGTTGTGTTGTAAATGTTAGTTAAGAGAGCTTTGCATTAGAAAGTATCTTGTGTTGCTAGACCCACTATAGGGCTAGAGAGATCACCTTTGTCTATAGAGGGGATTTATTTTGACAACACTGAGCCAAATATCTCTTCAGCCAATCACCCGTGTGCCATATCCCAAACATGAATGTGGGGATCATAACCAACAGAAAAGGAACTAGACAAGCATGAATGCTATTGGAGTTCTCCGACTACATCGTGAGGAATTTAAGTGCCTCCTAGTCTCTCGGGCTTTACCGTAACCCATCGTCTGATTTGGGGGTTACTAGGCCCTACACCAAGACCATATCTCAAGGATTTACCATACATCCCAGCTGAGGACTACTAGGTCCAACAGAGAGAAATCCACCTCTTTTCTTTACCGTATATCTTATCATTCACTGACAAGGGTTCCTAGGCCCACCGAGGCACACAATTAAGCTTTACAGCAACCCACAATCTGGTTCATGGGTTACTAGGCCAGTGGCTTTACCATGATCCACAGTCTGCTTTAGGGACCACTAGGCAATGCCTTTGTCATTTCGGAGATCCACCCCACTGAGATTTGAATCCAATTCATCCATCCAGCTCAACTGAAGTATGAGAAAGCCATTGCCTTTGCAAATTTCCTTTAAACATAATAACTGGAATGAACACCCACTAGGATGTTTTGCCAACATTCAGCTTGGAATACATGTCCCATCAATTGTGGTCTTATATTTTACATGGATTTTTAACTAGGGTTGTTACATGGATTGTTTCATCCCAATCTTTGGTTTTATTTTTCATGAAGAAAGGGTGTACGTAATTAATTGAATGATAAATAGAGGACAATTCAAATTACAAGAGTGGAAGATTGGCATGAAGTGAGAGGATTTAATCCACTGTGGTCATTACCACATGGAATTATATATTATTTTGAAAAGCCTTAGTTTAAAGAGGTGTCATTTTTTATTGGAAAAGCATGGAAATTCTAGTATGATTTTTGATAAAATTTTGCACATTTTTTGGAAATTTAGGTTATAGTTGTCAAGGTTGACGATTTTGGGTTCCCCAAGGGGATTTTGAGGGTGCTAAAAAAAACACAATTGAAACACTTGTATTATTATTTAAAAAAAAAAGGAATGGCCATATTTAGACATTTTTTTAGTGTAATGGTAAAATTGATAACTCTATAGTATAAAAAAAAATTATATTTTTAATTTTTTTGAAAAAATTGTTAATTTGTAAATAAATAAATAAATATTAAATCTGAATATTTCAATTGTAAATATTAGAATTTAAAAAGTAATTAAAAAATTAGAAATATTAAATTTCACAATTTTATTCCATTTATAAAAACTCATAGAGTATGCCTTAAAATGATTTATGAACAAATACTAGTATTTTTTCTTTTTGGAAGAAGGAAATAGATTAAATAATTTCTAATTTTTCTTAGAACTAAGAAAATAAATTAACAACCCAAAACAAGACAAGATATTAAAACAAAGTGAAAGTCCTTATATTATTTAATTCATATAACAACATGAGACTGGCACAAGTATACTAATTTATTCTAAACTACCTTACTTGGGCAAGTATACCAATTTATTCTAAGCAACAGATTCGAAAAGGATCTTTTGAACCCGGTCTTAAATTTCCATATCAATGGAATGCGTGAAACTGTCTTGTTCCTTGTAAAATAGCTGCATTAATCTTACATTATCAAGAAACAACCTCATGCAATTGTTCGACACCGCGTGTTTTGTCTTGAGATATTCACACTTAAAATCTGCTACCACGTCTTGCAGGAGAGTATAAACATGTTGGAGAGCTTCTTCCTCTGAGATTTCGGGATGCTCTTTCATGTAGCATTGGATGGCAAAAACCACCTCGCCTTGACCTCTCCTCCTCTGTATGAATAAATAATAATTAGCAACTATTCAAAGAAAGTGCATTAATAAATAATAATCAACAACCGTTAAAGTATTTATTTGGAAATAAAATTGAATATAGATATGGGAGATAAAAGTCTTAAAGTAAATATTGAGCTAATATTTCATAGTAAAAAAGTGTAACAAAATCAAAACTAAAGAACTTAATGTTTCCAAATAAAAAGTAACATGTTTAAAACTAAAAAAATATGTATGAAATATGTATGTATGCTGCCAGGGAGGATATATATGAATAAAATCATTGATTATTAATGTGGGAAATAAAATTGCACAAGTATATATATGATCATTAATTGGTGTGATATTTAGGTGGCAACAACTTGAGTGATAGTCAGATGATGTTCCAAGAGCCAACAATGTTCCTGTTTAGACCCCATTTTTCTAACTCATCCACATTTTCTAGAGCATTCCGAAGATACCCTTCGGTACAGATTTTTTCCTCTTCCATCGTCGTTTCGTCGTTGAGAAATGGAAATTTTATCAAGGAATATATATATATATATATATATAAGAGCATCGTTATCATGAGACCAGTTTAATTAAGCAACCTTTTAAACCTAGCCTCCCGCTTGTTAGTGTCCCGTGATTTGGTTGATTGGAAAGCCAAGTGACAGGGTAACATCAAACCAATCTTTGGAGCCCAAGGACCTAGCCTTCCTAGACTCAGAGAGGGCTCTCTCTATTTGTGTAAGGGATATCTATGTGTTTGTTTCTTGTGTTTCTGATTTTAGGCTAGTTATGAAGTAGGTTTTTGGTTTTGCTTTCAGGTTTGTGAGGGATGAACTGATCAAAGACTAAGATAGATAAAAATATTGTTATATTAACTGGGCTATAGGGTCGAAAAGGTCAAGAAAGCTTTCAGATGGTGATACAAGGTTGTTGAAGGGCCGATTTGATCGAGGTAAAATGGATCTTTGGGTAAAATGGAGTGGGATGGACACTAAATTTGTGAAGAAAAAAGGATTTCAAACATAAATAGTTTAATAGCTGACATAAACATGGTAGGGCTAACCATTAATCATGATAAATGTAACTATAAACTGATCAATGCATAGAAATAAACATTCAAGTAATACATAGAGATATATGACTCTCTAACTTTAGGAAATTTTTATAAGACTTTGGGGAAAGACAATTAAGAGAAATAAATAACTCAAATCACTATGAGGAAATGCCTAAGCATAGTATTTCAAGATATTGGGCACTTTGAAGCAAGATTGCATAGTTTTAGGCAAAGGGCAAGATCAGTACAAGACCTCCTTGGTTCAACTAAGTCAATCAAACAATCAAAGAAAGGTTTCAGAGGTGGAGCTATGACTAGCCATGAGTAAGCAGGGCATACCATGAATCATACTTAGGATGCATAAAACCATAAATGAAACATGAAAATAATTTCTTCAGTTATCAAAAAGAAATCAAGGATTCTTTGATATAACTAAGAAGGAAGAAAAAATAGAAGCTATAAAGAAACAGGAAATTTGAGCTGCCTCCAAGGGCATGTATCAAATCTATTCTCTACTGTCTTATAGCAAGCAAGAACATGGAATATGAATGAAAACTAAGAAGCATAATAGAGAGGGACACTATACCATTTTACCAAGTCAAGGAATCCAACAACAGTCCTCTTTCATCATCCAAAAACATTCAAGAAACTATCCAATGCATGAGACAAGTGTTTCTTCCAAGCTTGTATAACCATATATTGCTCTATATCATCAAGTTCAGCCTTATTTACAATTAAGTCTCTTGGAATATATAGGCTAAGATGAGGGAAAACCTCCTAATGCAATTTGCAATCTCATTGGCCCATCAAAAATATCTGATTTTGTCCTTGAAGCTTTGCAAAGCCCAAGGCACAAAATATCTAATAAAATATCTCAAAAATTCTAAAAAAGGAATATAAATTGACTTTTCCTAACTAACCATGGCCAAAAATAGCTAAACGCACATGAGGAAAAGTCACTTGTGCAAGCCTTCTCGTTGTCAAAACGAGGCCCGTGATGGCTCGTTGGAAATTTCTGAATGTCTATTTTCTGAAAATGCTTATTTATGTCCAAACTAATCACTGGAAGTCTATAAAAAACTGAACTGTGTGTAAAAACCCAAAAAATAGACTTTGCTGATAAACGGGGCAGTGTGTGGAAAAAGTGAGTGTTTTTCACCATTTTGGGGGACCAAATCATCTTCAATTGATCTGAAAATTGCTGAGTAGATGTCCCTGAAATTATGGCATCCAATGATACCATGTTCATCCTTTGAGGATATCCCAAACAGAAATGGCAATGCCCATGATTTTTAGCCAAAGGCCCAAAAATGACAAAAAACCAAAAGTTGTTGAATTTCGCCCAATTTTGGCGAGCATGACCCTCAAGGGTTTTCAGAAACATGCTAAGAATCTGAGGCTAAAATTTGGAGCTTTGAGGTGTCTTTATTCATTTTTTGTGCCGGGTGCCTCTTTTGAGCTTCCTTGAGTTTTTCCTGTGTGGCCTTCAATTTCTGTTGGACAAACTGATTAAGCTTCTTATAGTACTTGGTCATCCTCCTTTGAAGGTTCAAATCTCCATTTTTCTTTTCCAACTTCTTCTCCAAGTGATCATTCACCCTCTCAAGCCATGCTTCTCGATTGTTTTCTATCTCTTGGGTAAACAAAGTAGTGAGAGGAAAAGATTGGGAAATGGCAGCTTCTTCCTCCTTTTGTTTCTCTAAAGCTCTTCTGAGTCCCATGGTCCTTGGCCTTTTTCTTCTGGGTTGATCTTCATCTTCACTATCATTGAACTCACCCATGAGTTCTTCCAACTTAACTTGAACCTTGGAGGCCTCTTTTTTATATTTGATGGCCTCTGTCTCATATACCGCCATGTGGACACTCATCTGTTTATTTTGTGTTTGAAAAAAATGAATGAAGTTTCTAGAGCTCTCTAGATCTGCCCTCAAAGCACCAATTTGTTCTTCTCCATTGATTAAGAGAGACTCTAGGATTCGGGCCTCATTGTCACTATCATCACTTTGGATCTGAATTATGTCAAAATCCCTCTCCTTCTCATGGCTGCTTTCTTCTTTCTCCTTTCCCTTGCTTTGGGTGGCCTTCTTGGTCTTCCTCCTCTTGGGTAATTCGAAAATGGGTTGCTTGGGAAACTTCCCCTTGATTCGAAGGGCCCTAGTAACATTTGGAGTTATAGTTTGAGGCACTCTTTTCCTTGATGTCTGGGGCTTTTACACTTTTGGAGAGGAAAGCATGGCACCTTGCCTAGGAGAGGCAGCTAGCACATGTTCTATTTGCTCTTTGCCCTTACTACTTCCCTCATGATCCTTGCCACTATTTTGAGTTTCTTCATGAATGCTTTGACTGTCATCTTGCATGTCTTTTTGAGGGCTTCCCTCTTTACTCTTGTCCTTGCTTTCTTTAGGACTTTGAGGCTCTGTCTCCTCAATGTTTTAGGCCTCATCTTAATAATTTTTGCTGTTGTGAGGGCTACCAATATCCTCATCAAACTGTTCAATTTCCTCATCATTTCCCTCCTCACTGTTTTTCTCTTTTTCATGGAACTTTTCTTCATCATTGTGCTACATATCATCATTGTGTTTTTCTTGACTTTGCTGCCTTTCCTCACTGTGCAGCTCTTCCTCACCATGCTGCTCTTCTTCATCATGTTTCTCCTCCTCCTCATGCCACTCTTCCTCATCTTGCTGCCCTTCCTCATCATGCTACTCTTCCTCACCTTGCTGCCCTTCTTCATCATGCTGCTCTTCTTCACTATGCTGCCCTTCTTCACTAATCATGGGAAATTTTAGCTTCTTGGGAATTGGCTTAATTGAAGAAGGTGAAAGATGCTGAGTGGAAGGTGAAGGAGATGTATGGGATGGAGGAACAGTGGTGAAATCTGGATGTGCAATGAAAGTGTCCCAAGAGATTTCCTTCTTCTCAAGTTGATGAAGAATGACAATCTTGATGAGGGAATGATGGAAAAGGCAAGCTGACTGCTGAGAGGGAGGTCTCTTTTGAACGGTGGAGGCCATCTTTTCAATACTTCTATGGAGGAAGAAGGGGAGATTTAACAATTGGGCTCTTGTAAAGTGCATGAGCAACCGGACATGGTAATAATAGACCCAGGAGAACCTTCCCTCGCATGTGAAATATTTCATGATTATCTTCATGAGGGGAGCATAGCTAGTCAACATATATGAAAAAGGAAATATGGATGGGCATGTATTTCTATGCTCCGGTTTAAAAAAGGGTTTGTATTGTTCTGAGTCTAGGTGGCTGTGTTTAGACCATTTCTCTCCGACATAAGGGATTTTGGTGGCCCTGGAAATGGATCTAGGAGAAAACTTGAAATCCAAGCCTGCCAGCTGAAAGTGTTTCCCTTGCAATCTAAAATCACATAGATGTGTTAAGGGGAGATAGATTTTCACCTTCTGAACCCTTTGAAAAAACTATAGACATCCAACTTCATGAAAGTTAAAGGGGACTGATGGATGAGCATTTACCTCTTCAGTTGAAATAGGTTCAAACCTCCTGTGAGGGCCACTTCCGCTGTCTTGCCTGGGAGGCATTTTTGTTTTGGATACTCTTTGCTAGTTGACTAAGACAAACTGTCTCAAATGGTTTCCCAACACCACACTTTGTCCTCCTTATAAGTCACTGTGCCTCTTTGATGCCAATCAAAAAGGTATTTGTCAAATGAAAAAAAAAATCAATTCATCACTGTGCTTGACCAAGCATTTTTAAAAAGATGTGTTTGTGTTTCCTTGTTGAAGAAAGAACTCTTTTGTTTGGAACAATAGACCCTACCCTCAAGCACTACACTTTTGGTGTTTACTGCTCTTCACAAAGGTAGACAAAACATCCTTCAAATGACTTAAAAGACCTTCACAACATACTCTGTTTTTTGAATTCTGGGGGTTGCACAAAGTTTTCTATTTCACAATATGGAGAGGACCTTTTAAAATGACCAAGCCTTCACCTTATAATCACTGTTTTCCCCTTTTATTTTGCAGACAAGGTTTGTTCTTGTTTTAACACTGTTAGGACACTTTCTAGCCAACTTGAGACCTCTACAACTCTGTATTTCTTTTCCAATAACTGTGGGTAGTCTTAGCTTTCTATAACATAAAAAGAGATTTTAAATTGGCTTAATAAATATCCCTTTTTCATTCACTGTTTTATCATTTTCTAGTCATGACTAAGGAGATTCTTTTCAATTTTGATGAACCACCTATCTCCTTTGATCACTGTGTTTGAGCAAAAAGACTTATACAAGGTGTGTTGATGGTTTTTGTTTGAAGAGAGATCCCCATTTGTCTTAGCACAGACTCCTTTCCCTTAAAACCCTACTCCTTTGCTATCATTCTATTTGAAAGGAAATTAGGGATTTTTAAGACCGTTCAAACACTTTCCTCTATCACTGTCATGATCTTTGACACCCACAACAATAAAAATCTTTGATTTTGACCAAAAACCCTACCCTCTTTAACATTGTTTCTTCCTTGGAAAACACGGCATCAATACCCCCTTTAGAATTTGAAATTTTCCAAGAGGTAATGGAAGATACCTTGAATAACACTTATGGACCTTGGTTGATTGATTGAGCAGCTCCAAGGAGTCTTTGAAGGCGTTTATGGAAGTTAGAAGAGGAGCAGCACGTTTACTGCAAGAGGTCGTCGTGCAATGAAGGCTGTCAAGTCTGCGTTCGGGCAGTGAGTGAACACCGCGTCATGCAACCATTAAATATCTTTTCTTGGGCACACACGGGCGTGCCACGCACTCCTACATGCTCGCCGTGTAGGCTTGGAGGCCTGAAACTTTGAATTTTTTTCCTAAAAACCTCGTTTCTTCAGTGAACAGCTAGGGGAGCGTTTTCCTTGGTTTCTTGAACTTGCAAATGGGACTTTCAAATGGTCTCTCCGCCTTTTATTTGAAAAAAATCAAATGTCTTCATAACATGGTTTGGAGGGTGTATGCTTTTTTTGAAAAAGGCTTTTTATTTTTAATCAACATAAAACATGGTTATGGAATTTTATGCCAACAATTCTTTTGACATTTTCCTTGACTATGGAAACAACCTCATATGTACTTACCCAGGCTTTTCAAACATCTTTTTATAAAAAAGAAAATCCTTTAAAGACCCTTCATGCAATCATATGCAACAACAAGGTTTTTTCACATGTTTCATAAAAAGGTCTTTGTTTATGACAGTAGTATGTTTCATTTATTTGAGTGTTGTCTCTAAATTTAAAACATTTGTCATACCCTTTCCTCACACATACTATCTTTGTGTGTTCATTTGCAATAGTCTCTTTCAGAAGCAAGGCTTAGACTATCTTCTTCGTCATTTTGATGAGGTTGTTGTAAGCGTGGGCATTCTAGCCTTTGTTTACTCTTCGAAGGAGGCTTTTGTAGACATGAAAAACAAAGCTTCTTAACTCATCATAGTACCACTTCTTGTCCTCTGTTTAACACCATTTTCTACTAATGATCATTCAATTGTTTCCCACTGCATTTCAATTTTTTCCTTCAACAGTGAAACTATGTAAGAATCCCTTGAAACATCACTACTGTATCAGTGGTTTCCTCCATTGGAGAAAAGGTGTAAACAATTTTTTTAGGCCATTTGCAGCATTGTTAGCCTTGTGCTCTTTGAATGAAGTTATACCTCTGTTCTTGACCCGTTTCTTGTTAAATGAAGGAGGCCCGTATCATATTTCCAAACCATATGCTTTTAAATGAAGGAGGTTTACAACGAATGACCTAACCATCCCCTCATTCTTGGAGGAGGTTTTACACAGTCACCCAACCATTTGCTCATGTTTGGAGGAGGTTTTACACAGTCACCCAACCATCTGCTCATGCTTGGAGGAGGTTAAGAACAAGTGACATTTCATCCCTTTCTCAAACTATGTCATCTTTCCTTGTAACGCCTATCTCTGCTTGGTATATCACAGTAAGTAATAAAATTGAAAAATTAACAATATGCCATGAGGGGCATGCTCTGAGATGTGTATCCTGTTGATAGAATACTCTTGTGAATCTTTTGACCCCAGGAGCAACATGAATTTTATCTGTAGAGTATTACTTGCTAGTCATAAGTCACTAACCTTTTTTACTGTGTTTGCAGAAGTTCATTGAATTACCTCTCTAACTAGTACTTTCATCCTAGGCTCAAAAAAACATGAGAAGCAGCTGTCTTCTCATATTTAGTTTAATAATGTCTTCTAGAACACTGGTTCATTTCTGCTTTGAAAAAGACACTGAAACACTATATATCAATACAATATGAGTTTGGCTTTTGAAACATGCACTTCTGAGACACCAAGACTTGTTAGTTGCACGACCTAAGGGAGTATCAAAATTTGTTTGCAGAATAGGAAGGCCATCTATGACTGGTTGGTATTAGACAGAGGTTCTTTTGGCTTAGGATAGTTTGCCAAGGGAGTATTTCCTAAAGCGCCACTACCTAACTTAGGGGTGATATTTTACAGATTTGGAGTATTCTCTTTGGTATGACCAGATCTTAAGATGACATATTACCAGATGTAGGTTCGTGATATGCAAGTATTCTATTGCCTCTATTCTGAAAAAGTCTCCTGATGTTACTGCTGATGTTTGCCTATGGTTTGAGCAATTTGCTTGATGGTATATAATGTTTTGTGCTTCTTGCTCTATTTTTGTTTCAAGAGGAACAGACTCTCTTTCCTCAAGACATAACTGCTCATGGTCATGATAATTTTGAGTGTCTAGTTCATGATAGAGAACTTGGGGTAGTTGATGTGGTGGGTCTAAGTTTGTTTCAAATTCTCCTGACTATTCTTCAATGTCCTCATCAGTGGGTAAAATGAAAGAGTTCAGATCAGAATGCAAGGAGTACATCGGGATGTTATCTGGCCTTTCTTGGCTACTGACCATATATTTTATGTGTGATTCCCAATAGAGTATTCTAGTTTGGTTAAACATAGGAATAGTGGCGTAGGACATACCAAGTTGAATATTTCCCTGAAGCTTGGCTCCCCAAGATCTAGATAAAATCATTTCATACTTGGGGGGAATGTCTGCTACCACTATGTTCATGATTAGGTGCTTTGCAGGTATTTGGGACAAACTAAAACAAAGATATTTGATTAAGCCTAGACACTTGACTCTACTTGAATCAAATGAATATAAGTCTTTATATGGTTTTGTTATTTCTAGGCCTAATATTTCCATCACAACCTTTGGCATGAGATTATGTGAGGCCTTGAATTCTAGCATGGCATTGTGTAGGATTTGATCATGGATATTCAGACTGATGTAAAAGGGAAGAGTGGTTCCTTGTTGGAATTTCCCTTCTATTTTTGGACCAAACAACACTTCAGGAGTGTCATCAACTCGATTTAGGGTGTTTGCATCATTTCCTATATTCAGGACCTTTAACACTTGGGATTTACAAGAGCTTTGGGAGATAAGTTTAGGGAGAGGCATGGTAATCTTTATTTTGGTGATTTCTCCCTCAAAACTGAAGGGTGCTTGTAGTTTAGATAGGTTTTCTTCAATTTTTTCAGCCATGAATTTCTCTATGTTCTAAGTTTGCTGACTTTTTTTCTGGATTTTGTTCAAAATAGCCATCTCGGGAATCTTGGAAGAGGTACTGGGAAAATCTAGGCCAAGGCTTGTCTGAATAGCTTTATCTTTGCTTTGGTAAGTTTTCTTAACCATGATTTTGTTGCTCTCCACTGCTATTTTACGGATGGTATCAGGGGTTTTAGCAGTGTCCGAGCTACCTTTCTTGGAGTTGCTTTGGTTTTTTCTACTTCTAAGATCATACTGCCTATGAGCTTCTATTATGGCATTCCGAAAATATATAGCAGGATCTTTGGGATCTTCATAGTTGGTTTCATTTTAATTCAGAGAGAAGAAAGATTGTTCTTCTTCTATGAGGTAAACCTCACTCTTGTTATCAGAACCTATAAGGTTCAAATGACTTTCATCAATGCGTTCTGTATCCCTCTCATCCTCATAAACATAATTTTCATTAAAGGGTGGCCTAACTTGTTGGTCAGTTTCCCTTGGTTTGTTTTGAGGTTGTTCTCTCCTAAAGTTTTGGTTCCGGATTTTGTTTGGAGGGTTTGGCTGGTTGTCCCTAAGAGGTGTCTTTTCACTTATGTTTTCCCACATTTTCGCCATGGATCTAACTAAGTCATCTATTATAGGATCTAAGGAAGGGGATGAAGGGGAGACCTCATCCCGGTCTGTGACTTTCCTTTATGATCTGGTCCTAGCTCTCTTTTTTGCTAAGTTAGCTTCTGCACTTATGGCCACTTTTTGCATTTCCTCTAAGGTTGGGGGGTCCTTGTCTCTTAGTTGATAAGTCATTTCTGGGTCGAAACCTTCAGGGAAATTTGCTAAGGATGAGCCAAGTGGAGGTTTGAAGTGAGGTGGGAGGGCGTTATACACACTGTTGAACCTAGTGTAGTATTCTTGGACACTTTCCCCATTTTCCCTTTTTAGATTGTTATATTCCGACAGGATTAGAATGGGGTTATTTCTGATTTCCCACTTATTTATGAAGGTTTGGTAGAGTTCTGGGAGATCGTGTATGCTGTTTGGAGTTAAGCTCTTAAAACATTTTTTGGGTTCTCCGCCCAGGCTTTGGGTGAACATACTCATTCTTATGGTCTCATCCTCTATTTCCATGTATTCAAAGGCATCGCTAATTCTATCTACATGTTGTTGAGCGGTAGCAGCCTCAACTCCAGTAAAGTGCGAGATTTTGGATTGATAGTCATTTTGTAAAGGAGCCAAAGGGTGTGGTAACACCAAAGGTGCATACCAAGCTGCCATGGTGGGAGCTAATGGATGATTTACAATATGAGGGCTTGTAGGATGAGCTGAGGTGATTTGAACAGTAGTGGTTTGAATGGGTGTGGCAGATGTATTTTGGCTAGTGACCTGATTTTGAGAAGATCTAGGGTGGTAGGAGCCAAAGTGATGGAGAAGCTGAAAGTAGGGAGGTGTAGTAGGTGAGGCTTCTCTACTAGGACTCTGTGGAAAATCTAGGGGCTCAAGATTGTCAAAGTTTACTTTACTTTGTGACTTTCTTCTAAAAAGGGTTTTTGCTGCTTTTAAGTCAAATGGGGAATCCTGCAAGGATGTGAGATGTTTAGGTACTGATCTTGCTTTATAGATGGACCTATCGGTAGCTAAGTTTCCAGTTTCGGAAGCTTGCCACAGAATCTTATCTGGGTCATCTACTATGATAGGGGGATTTGGGTCCAGATGAGATCTAGTATAGATTCTTTTTGAAGCCAGATTTCGAATTCAGAGTTTAGAGAGGATGGAATTTGTGATTATTTTGGATGGATGGCCTTTCTAGGGGTTTTTTTAATGTGAAGGATGGTCAAAACAAAAATGAAGGCTGTGGAGTTCCTAGGTAGATTTCGTTGAGATCTATGGTCCACCACCAATACTATCAAAGATGCTTTTGGGAAAAAGTCTTCTAGAAAACTTTGAGATGAAGACTTGCAAGGAAGAGTGATCACTTGGTTTCAACAGTTTGCTAGGTTGTTTGGAAAAGCTAATGGTTCTATTTGCAAGTTTATTTCTGTTTATCTCCTATGTTTAGGTGAAGTTTCTGAATCACTAATTTATACTTAGTTTGTCACTGATTACAGAGTTTTCACCATGAATTTTAAGTTTTTGGAAAGGATAAGTTAATAGAAAGGTATGGTTTATGAATTTTTGGTTTTTTATGGAGTTTTTAGGCCTACTAGAGGCTAGTGGAGTTTCCAGGTGGAACTTGGTTTTTTTTATAGAGATATAGCTATGGTCCACCACCAATAACTAGGAAAAGCCAATATGGGGATGTTTTGGGGTTTTCTGAGTTTTTATGTGCAGCCTATGGTTTATTAGAGTGTTCTAAACCTGATTCATCACTTTTCTAGGATGGTGAAAACAAAAAGAGTTTACTCTAAATGATTCTATGGACTGCTTGCCTGTTTAAATTTTGAAATACTAATGAATCTACAAGAGTTTGCTAGACTGTTATGTACTCAGTTAGTCCCACCATGATCGCCATTATGTTAGGGAGCGGTGGGGTAAGTCAATTAGATAATATTCTTAAGGCTGCTGAAATGTTTAGGGAATCTAAGTTTGTTTGTTACTCAGAGTCCCACCGTGATCGCCATTATGTTAAGGTGGCGATGAGGTGGCTAAATTGGTAGGTATTCTTGAAGATAAGGGATTTATGGAGTCCTAAGCTGTACTTAGATTTTCACTAACTCAGAGTCCCACTGTGATCGCAATTATGTTAGGGTGGCGACGAGGTGGCTAAATTGGTAGGTATTCTTGAAGATAAGGGATTTTTGAAGTCCTAGGGTGTACTTAGATTGTCACTAACTCAGAGTCCCACCATGATCACCATTACGTTAGTGTCTCGTGATTTGGTTGATTGGCAAGCCAAGTGACAGGGTAACATCAAACCAATATTTGGAGCCCGAGGACCTAGCCTTCCTAGACTTAGAGATGGATCACTCTATTTGTGTAAGGGATATCTGTGTGTTTGCTTCTTGTGTTTCTGATTTTAGGCTAGTTATGAAGTAGGATTTTGGTTTTGATTTTGGGTTTGTGAGGGATGAACTAATCAAAGACTAATATAGATAAAAATATTGTCAGGTTAACTGGGCTATGGGGTCGAAAAGGTCAAGAAAGCTTTCAGATGGTGATACAAGGTTGTTGAAGGGCCGATTTGATCGAGGTAAAATGGATCTTTGGGTAAAATGGAGTGGTATGGACACTAAATTTGTGAAGAACAAAGGATTTCAAACATAAATAGTTTAATAGCTGACAAAAACATGGTAGGGCTAACCATTAATCATTAGAAATGTAACTATAAACTGATCAACGCATAGAAATAAACATTCAAGCAATACATAGAGATATATGACTCTCTAACTTTAGGAAATTGCTATCAGACTTTGGGGAAATACAATTAAGACAAAAAAATAACTCAAATCACTATGAGGAAACACCTAATCATAGTATTTCAAGCTATTGGGCACTTTGAAGCAAGATTGCATATTTTAAGGCAAAGGGCAAGATCAGTACAAGACCTCCTTGGTTCAACTAAGTTAATCAAACAATCAAAGAAAGGTTTTAGAGGTGGAGCTATGACTAGCCATGAGTAAGCAGGGCATACCATGAATCATACTTAACATGCGTAAAACTATAAATGAAACAAGCAAACAATTTCATCAGTTATCAAAGAGAAATCAAGGATTTTTTGATATGACTAAGAAGGAAGAAAACATAGAAGCTATAAAGAAACAGGACATTTGAGGTGCGTTCAAGGACATGTCTCAAATCTATTCTCTACTATCTTATAGCAAGCAAGATCATGGAATATGAATGAAAAATAAGAAGCATAACAGAGAGGGACACTATACCATTTTACCAAGTAAAGGAATCCAACAACAGTCCTCTTTCATCATCCAAAAATATTCAAGAAACTATCCAATGCATGAGACAAGTGTTTCTTCCAAGTTTGTATAACCATATATTGCTCTATATCATCAAGTTCTGCCTTATTGACAATGAAGTCTCTTGGAATATATAGACCAAGATGAGGGAAAACCTCCTAGTGCAACTTGCAATCTCATTGGCCCATCAAAAATATCTGATTTTGTCCTTGAGGCTTTGCAAAGCCCAAGGCACAAAATATCTAACAAAATATCTCAAAAATGCTAAAAAAATAAATAAATTGACTTTTCCTAACTAACCATGGCCAAAAATAGCTAAACTCACATAAGGAAAAGTCACTTTATAAAAGTACATTTTTCACAAAAATACTTAAGAAAAATATTAGCAGAAAGTCTTCTGTCTTGTGGGAAACCTTTGGAAGCCTTCCCAATGTCGGAACGAGGCCGGTGATGGCTCTTTCGAAAGCTCTGAATGTCTGTTTTATGAAAATTCTTAGTTTTGTCCAAAATAATCAATGAAAGTCTATCAAAAACTGACCTGTGTGTCAAAACCCAAAATATAGACTTTGCAGATAAACGGGGCAGAGTGTGGAAAAAGTGAGTGTTTTTCGCAATTTTGGGGGACCAAATCATCTTCAATTGATATAAAAATTGCTGAGTAGATGCCCCTAAAATTATGGCATCCAATGATACAATTTTAATCGTCTGAGGATGTCCCAAACAGAAATGGCGATGCCCATGATTTTTAGCCAAAGGCCCAAAAATGACAAAAAACCAAAACTTGTTGAATTATGCCCAATTTTGGCGAGCATGACCCTCAAGGGTTTTCAGAAACATGCTGAGAAGCTGAGGCCAAAATTTGGAGCTTTGCGGTCTCTTTCTTTATTTTTGGTGCGAGGTGCCTCTTTTGAGCTTCCTTGAGTTTTTCCTGTCTGGCCTTCAATTTCCGTCGGAAAAACTGATTAAGATTCTTATAATGCCCAATCATCCTCCTTTGAAGGTCTAAATCTCTATTGGCCTTTTCCAACTTCTTCTCCAAGTGATCATTCACCCTCTCAAGCCATGCTTCTCGATTTTTTTCTATCTCTTCGGTGAACAAAGTAGTGACAGGAAAAAATTGGAAAAGGGAAGCTTCTTCCTCCTTTTGCTTCTCTAAGGCTCTTCTGAGTTCCATGGTCCTTGGCCTTTTTCTTCTTGGCTGATCTTCATCTTCACTATCATTGAACTCGCCCATGAGTTCTTCTAACTTAAGTTGCACCTTGGAGGCCTCTTTTTTATATTTGATGGCCTGTGTCTCATATACCACCATTTGGACACTCATCTGTTTATTTTGTGTTTGTAAAAAGTGAATGAAGTTTCTAGACCTCTTTAGATCTACCCTCAAAGCACCTATTTTTTCTTCTCTATTTATTAAGAGAGACTTTAGGATTCAAGCCTCATTGTCGCTATCATCACTTTGGATCTGAATTATGTCAAAGTCCCTCTCCTTCTCATGGCTGCTTTCTTATTTCTCCTTTCCCTTGCTTTGGGTGGCCTTCTTGGTCTTGCTCCTCTTGGGTAATTCGACAATGGGTTGCTTGGGAAACTTCCCCTTGCTTCGGAGGGCCCTAGTAACATTTGGAGCTATAGTTTTAGGCACTCTTTTCCTTGATGTCTGGGGCTTTTCCACTTTTGAAGAAGAAAGCGTGGCCCCTTGCCTAGGGGAGGCAGCTAGCACATGCTCTATTTTATCTTTTCCCTTGCTACTTCCTTCATCATCCTTGCCACTGTTTTGATTTTCTTCATGAATGCTTTGACTATCATCTTGCATGTCTTTTTGAGGGCTGCCCTCTTTACTCTTGTCCTTGCTTTCTTTAGGACTTTGAGGCTCTATCTCCTCAATGTTTATGGCTTCATATTCATCATTTTTTCTGTTGTGAGGGCTACCAATATCTTCATTAAACTGTTCAATTTCCTCATCATTTCCCTCCTCACTGTTTTTCTCTTTCTCATGGCGCTTTTCTTCATCACTGTGCCTCGTATCATCACTATGTTTTTCTTCACTTTACTGCCTTTCCTCACTGTGCTGCTCTTCCTCATCATGTTGCTCTTCTTCATCATGCTGCTCCTCCTCATATTGCTTGCCTTCCTCATCATGCTTCTCTTCCTCATCTTGCTGTCCTTCTTCATCATGTTTCTCTTCTGCACTATGTTGCCGCTCTTCTTCACTATGCTTCCCTTCTTCATTAATCATGGGAAATTTTAGCTTCTTGGGAATGGGCTTACTTGAAGAAGGCGAAAGATGCTGAGTGGAAGGTGAAGGAGATGCATGGGATGGAGGAATAGTGGTGAGATATGGATGTGAAATGAAAGTGTCCCAAGAGATTTCCTTCTTCTCAAGTTGATGAAGAATGAAAATCTTGATGAGGGAACGATGGAAAAGGAAAGCTGACTGCTGAGAGGGAGGTCTCTTTTGAACAGTGGAGGCCCTCTTTTCAATACTTCTATTGACGAAGAAGTGGAGATTTAATGATTGGGCTCTTGTAAAGTGCATGAGCAACCGGACATGGTAAGCATAGACCCAGGAGAACCTTCCCTCGCATGTGAAATATTTCATGATTATCTTCATGAAGGGAGCATAGCTAGTCAACAGATATGAGAAAGGAAAGATGGATGGGCATGTATCTCTATGCTCCAGTTTCAAAAAGGGTTTGTATTGTTCTGAGTCTAGGTGGCTCTGTTTAAACCATTTCTCTCCGACATAAGGGATTTTGGTGGCTCTGGAAATGGATCTAGGAGAAAACTTGAAATCCAAGCCTGCTAGCTGAAAGTGTTTCCCTTGCAATCTAAAAGCACATAGATTTGTCAAGGGGAGATAGCTTTTCAACTCCTGAACCCTTTGAAAAAACTCTAGAGATCCAGCTTCATGAAATTTAAACAGGACTGATGTATGAGCATTTACCTCTTCAGTTGAAACAGGTTCAAACCTCCTATGAGGGCCACTTCTGCTGTCTTGCCTGGGAGGCATTTTTGTTTTGGATACTCTTTGCTAGTTGACTAAGACAAACTGTCTCAAATGGTTTTGAAATGGTTTCCCAACAACACACTTTTTCCTCCTTATAAGTCAGTGTGCCTCTTTGATGCCCATCAAACAAGTATTTGTCAAATGAAAAACAAAATCAATTTATCACTGTGCTTAAGCAAGGATTTTGAAAAAGATGTGTTTGTGTTTCCTTGTTGAAGAAAGAACTCTTTTGTTTGGCACAAAAGATCCTACCCTCAAGCACTGCCCTTTTGGTGTTCACTGCTCTTCACAAAGTTAGACAAAACATCCTTCAAATGAATTAAAATACCTTCACAACATACTCTGTTTTTTGAATTCTGGGGGCTGCACAAAGTTTTCTATTTCACAATATGGAGAGGACCTTTTAGAATGACCAAGCCTTCACCTTGTAGTCACTGTTTTCCCCTTTTATTTTACAGACAAGGTTTGTTGTTATTTTAACACTGTTAGACACTTTCCAGCCAACTTGAGACCTCTACAACTCTGTATTTATTTTCCAATAACTGTGGGCAGTCTTAGCTTTCTATAACATAAAAAGAGCTTGTAAATTGGCTTAATAAACATCCCTTTTTCATTCATTGTTTTATCATTTGCTAGTCATGACTAAGGAGATTCTTTTCAATTTTGATGAATCACCTATCTCCTTTGATCACTATGTTTGAGAAAAAAGACTTATACAAGGTGTGTTGGTGGTTTTTGTTTGAAGAGAGATCCCCCTTTTTCTTGGCACACACTACTTTCCCTTAAAACCCTACTCCTTTGCCAGCATTGTCTTTGAAAGGGAATTAGGGATTTTTAAGACCGTTCAAACACGTTCCTCTATCACTATAATGATATTTGACACCCACAACAGTAAAAAAATTTGATTTTGACCAAAAGCTGTACCGTCTTTAACACTCTTTCTTCCTTGGAAACACGACATCAATACCCCCTTTAGAATTTGAAATTTTCCAAGAGGTAATGGAAGATACCTTGAATAACGCTTATGGACCTTGGCTGATTGATTGATCAGTTCCAAGGAGTCTTTGAAGGCGTTTATGGAAGTTAGAAGAGGAGCGACACATTTACTTCAAGAGGGCACCGTGCAATAAAGGCTGTCGGGTTGGCATTCGGGCTATGAGTGAACGGGCGCACAGACGCACCGTGAGCCATGCAACCATTAAATCTCTTTGCTTGGGTGCACACAGGCGCGCCGCACACTCCTACAGGCGTGCCGCGCGGGCTTGGATGCCTGAAACTTTGAAATTTTTTCCTGAAAACCTCGTTTCTTCAGTGAACAGCTAGGGGAGCATTTGCATTGGTTTCTTGAACTTGCAAATGGGACTTTCAAATGGTCTCTCTGCCTTTTATTTGAAAAAAATCAAATGTCTTCATAACATGGTTTGGAGGGTGTATGCTTCTTTTGAAAAAGGATTTTTCTTTTTAATCAACATAAAACATGGTTATGGCATTTTATGCCAAAAATTCTTTTGACATTTTACTTGACTATGGAAACAACCTCATATGTACTTACCCAGGCTTGACAAACATCTGTTTATCAAAAATAAAATCCTTTAAAGGCCCTTCATGCAATCATATGCAACAAAAAGGTTTTTTCACATGTTTCATAAAAAGGTCTTTGTTTATGATAGTAGTATGTTTCATTTCTTTGAGTGTTGTCTCTAAATTTAAAACATTTGTCATACCCTTTCCTCACACATACTGTCTCTGTGTGTTCATTTGCAAAAGTCTCTTTCAGAAGCAAGGCTTAGACTATCTTCTTTGTCATTTTGATGAGGTTGTTGTAAGGTTGGGCATTCTAACCTTTTTTACTCTTCGAGGAAGGATTTTGTAGACATGACAAACAAAGCTTCTTAACTCATCATAGTACCACTGCTTGTCCTCTATTTAACACCATTTTCTACTAATGATCATTAAATTGTTTCCCACTGCATTTCAATTATGTCTTTCAATAGTGAAACTATGTAAGCATCCCTTGAAACATCATTGCTGTATCAGTGGTTTCCTGCATTGTAGAAAAGGTGTAAACAAATTTTTTAGGCCATTTGCACCATTGTTAGCCTTGGGCTCTTTGAATGAAGTTATACGTCTATTCCCGACCCTTTGCTTGTTAAATGAAGGAGGCCCTTATCACATTTCCAAACCATCTGCTTTTAAATGAAGGAGGTTTACAACCAATGACCTAACCATCTGCTCATGCTTGGAAGAGGTTTTACATAGTCACCCAACCATCTGCTCATGTTTGGAGGAGGTTTTACACATTCACCCAACCATCTGCTCATGCTTGGAGGAGGTTAACAACAAGTGATATTTTATCCCTTTCTCAAACTGTGTCATCTTTCCTTGTAATGCCTATATGTGCTTGGTATATCATAGTAAGTAATAAAAGTGAAAAATTGACAATATTCCATGAGGGGCATGCTCTGAGATGTGTATCATGTTGATAGAATACTCTTGTGAATCTTCTGACCCTAGGAGCAACATGACTTGTATCAGTAGAGTATTACTTTCTAGTCATAAGTCACTAACCTTTTCTACTCTGTCTGCAGAAGTTCATTGAATTACCTCTTTGACTAGTACTTTCATCCCAAGCTCAAAACAACATGAGAAGCAGTTGTCTTCTCATGTTTATTTTAATAATTTCTTCTGGAACACTGGTTCATTTCTGCTTTGAAAAAGACACTGAAACACTATAGATCAATACAATATGAGTTTTTCTTTTGAAACATGCACTACTGAGACACCAAGACTTGTTAGTGGTGCGAACTTAAGGTGTATCAAAATTTTTTTGCAGAATAAGAAGGACATCTATGACTGGTTGGTATTAGACAGAGGTTCTTTTGGCTTAGGATAGTTTTCCAAGGGAGGATTTCCTAAAGCGCCACTACTTAACTTAGGGGAGATCTTTGACAGATTTGGAGTATTCTCTTTGGTATGACCAGAGGTAGGGTGGCTGACATTCTTATCAACAGTTGGTTAATGAATGACCTGGGGATGAGGGTGAATGACAACAGACGACTTTAGCTTATGACAGCTGATGGACAAGCTTACATGACCGAGGCTAGATAGGGCTTGACAACTAGGTTTTTTCTCATCATAGGCTGATTTGAAAAGGTAGGAGGACAAAATGTTTAGGGGTGTTTTCTAGCTGAAAAATTTGACAAATTGGAGATCAGCTTCTAGAAAACTTGGCTTTAAAAACTAGTCATCATCAACAGGTGAAAAATACTGATGACTAACACTGCTTCTGAATCATTTGCTTGATGGATGGAAATTCATAAGGCAAATCCAAGCATAGGGTTTTAGCTTCGTTTAGCATTGTAGGAAACACAGTTTCAAATCCACTTGGCTGGTCATTGTCGGCTTCGTCCTCCATCATTCCAACATAGGTCTTTAAGAATTCAATACCTGCCACATGATATTTATGATTTATTTAAAATTATAAATATGAATGGAAATATGGCTAAATTTTTGGAATTTTCATTTTAATTACTTTAACCATTCTCTCATGGATATTGATAAAATAAATCAAATGTTTAAATAGAATATTTAGTAGTTGGTATTTCATAAATTCAAATTCAAATAAATTATTTTTATATGTAGTTTAATTTACTTAATCATCTTAGAGTGGAGATTAGATAAAATAAATAAAATGTTTAAATAAAATATTTACAAATTTACATTTCATAAATTCAAATAAAAAATAAGTTATTTTTGTATGTAATTCAATTTATTTAAGGTTTAAAAAATATTTTAATACATATTTTATATGGCTTTCAGAATAAAGAATTTGAAGAAAATATAAATTATTTTTATATGTAATTCAATGTTTAAAATATATTTTTATTTAGCATTTAGAATAAAGAATTTGAAAAAAACATATTCTATTAAAAAGAAAATACTTGATTTTATTTACTTTATACATTTAATTTATATTTAAATATCAAAACTTTGTAGGATAACATTGGAGAAAAAAACTCATTTTTCTATGTAATAGTTGTAAAAGTGATCTAAATTTTTTTGATAAATTTGTTTGTTAATATGATGGAGGAATTGTTTTTCACATACATAATCCACTCTTATCACAAAAGTATCAATATAAATGCAAAAGTAATAAAAATGTTGGCTAATTTATGAAGATGGAATTGTATTTCATATAGAGAATTCATTCACTATTAATAAAAAGATAAAATTGTAAGAAAATATGTATTATTAAAAAATATATATTGTAATATTAGTGAAATTATTATATATATATATATATGTATATATATATATATATATATATATATATATATATATATATGTATATATATGTAAACTTTTGTGATTTATATCTATTTTATTTGGAAAATCAAGTCCAAAAGTTTCTATCTATTCAGTGTAATTCATCATCAGAACATTAATTATATTGTTCATTTAAATCATTCAATATAAATAAGACACATATGCAACTATTAATATAAAAACTAAAACCAAAACTTAATGAAAATAAACATTAAGAAAATAAAAATTAATAAACATAGTCAAAACCAATATAAAAATAATTAAAACAAAAGAAAAAATTAATAAAGTAAAAATAAAATGATGATGATGACCGTAACAATAAAATTAATAAATAAAATCATAGTAAATATTGAAATTAACCCAATTAAAGTTAAACAAACATAAATTCATAATTAATATACCAATTATTATAAAATATTAATAAACCAAAAACATCAATACAAATATTAGCCTTATCTAAATAAAATAAATAAATTACTTTATTAATTTCATTATTTAATAATATCAATTTATATGTTATTATATATGTGAAATTAATTTTGTTTATCATTTAATAGTTTCAAATTATTTAATAAGTATCTATATATAAATCATCATTAAAATAAATACATTACACAAAATCGAAACAATATTCTAACACACTAAAATGTAAAAGAGAGTAAAACATAGCTTTATTCTTAAATATAATAATATTCCAACACACCCAAATATGAAATAGAGTGTACCATAATTTTATTATTAAATATAATTATATTGTAATCCACTAAAATATAAAAAAGTATTCATGGTAGCTTTATTATTAATTATAATAATATTCCAATGCACTAAAATATGAATGACACTGCACCATGATTAAAAATAGTTTATGGGATTACGAACTTGGTTGTGTTCTATATTTTGTAATTCAATTTTTTTCTTACTCAAATTGATGATGAGCTTACTTAACTTTTTAACAGTTCTTTCATTAAAAAGACAATACCAAGGAATTGATGCTACCATACTACCTTAAAGCATCACATTCCAAAATGAAATGTTTTTCTAATTCCACTATATAAATACAAAATAATAAAACTTACCAAAAAACAATCAACCCAAAAAACAAGATAAGATTCTGAAAACATTTCGGCCATAATTTTATTATTATTAAATATAATAAAATTTTCAAAAAAACAAAATAATAAGATTCCAAAAACATTTATAATATGAAACATATTCCGCCATAGTTTTATTGTTTAATAAAATAAAGCTTGCAAACCTTTGTGCACTTGTGGGTGGCCAGTCCGCCATAGGGTGAGAGTAATAACGCACGCAAGAGTAGCGAGTAGTCTGTCATATGTTAAGAAATGCTTCTCTTCGTCCCCCAAGAGCCATCTTCCAACTGATTGTGAAGAATCCATTGGAGTGTTTGAGGAAAGTGAGGGTGGTCAGAACCATCAACTGCCGGACTCGTTTCCCCCATAAGCAAAGGGACTCGTTTCCCCCATCGTCCATACCTCTAAACATACTCTTAATCTCACATATTAATGACTCTACAAGCTTCTCGTCTTCTGACACCTACAATTAAAATGAATACAATTGTATTGTTGTGATGACGTGTTAATCATAATATTTTATAAAAAATATATTCTGCAAAAATTATTATTATTATTATTTTATTTTAAAGTTACTGTAAAACCAAAAATCAAAATATATTAACCTTGTTAGATAACACTATATAATCTATAATATCATCCTTCCAAAGTCCCGCAGGGAATTCTCGTTTAGAAAGTGAATCTGGACGCATCCAATAAAAATGAGAAAAATTAAAAATCGGATTTAATGGCTTGGAACGATGTGAGAAAAATAAAAAACCGAAATTTATGAAATTTTTGGTTCGGCAGTATGTGAGAAAAAAAGAAAGAAAGTAATGACTTGCGATAATGTGAGAAAATTCAAAAATCGAAATTAATGCCTTGGCGTTTTAAATTAGTTTCTACCCGGCCTGATGCACGAGAATAAGCATACCAATCGTTTTATTAGAGTGATTAGAAAGGGCAGGTGTGTCTTCTCCGACGCAAGCAATGATCTTGCTTGAACCTGCATATTCAAATATAGTAATAAGAAGCCGAGTTGAAACTAACGCTTACATTAAACTTCAAATTATATGCCTATGCCTATGCCTATGCCTACCACTACGTAGGTTGAACATCATGAACATCCTCTCTTTGGTGAGACCGCTTCTGCTTCTCCTTCTCTTTCTGTTTCTGGTTAGATGAGGTGCAGTCAGTGTAGTAGGAATAGGAAAATGGAATGACAATAATGACAAAGGCATCGTCATTTTCCCAATTAGGCCACCACAAGCTGCTCAGTTATATGAAATGTTAAGTTGTTGCAAATCACTATTAATAATTATATTAGTATTATTTCTGCCACCTAAAACAAAGCTTGGTTCAGTGGTTGAAAACTGTTTCAACCTTTCTATATCTCCTCTACACTCAACTCAACTCTCCACAGACTTGAGATGCCTAAATTTGTCTTTTCCTTTCTTGGAAGCTGAGGGGACCTGGAACTCATCGCTAATAAACTATGCATGGGAAAAGAAGTGATCCATAGACTCGAGATGCTTAAATTTGTCTTTTCCTTTCTTGGAAGCTGCGGGGAGCTCGAACTCATCGCTAATAAAATATGCCAACCAGGGAAAAATAGAGTGATCATCTGAGTATGAATCAAGGACAGGACAGGAAAGAGAAGGGAAGGGATACTTTGCAGAAGTATTTTGGTAATCAAAATTTAATTAGTTAGGAAAAATCTCTCACAATTTAATTGAAGATCAGTTAGTAAGCGATAGCAATTAATCATTAGTTATGATCTATAAAAAGTTATTTGTCAAACCAACCAGTAGTACAGACACTCATTAATAATTATTATTTGAGGGCAAAATTTATTTTCTGGGTTATAAGTTATTAAATGTTGTTAGACATATATTGCCCACATTTAAATTTAAATTTGTTTAAATCTAATATATCTCACGGAATTTAATAACGTATAGCCTAGGAAATAAGGCTAGGCTTATTTAAAAGTGCAACTTTACTCAAAATATATATAAATTGACGGGTTGTTAATTGACTGATTGTTCATGTAAATATTTGTTTGATTTGTGGCTAAAAATACTCATTTGATTAAAATGATTAAATATTTTAGAATTGTTAACATAATCTAATTGATCAATATATATTTTGGTATTCTTAATTAACTCAGTACAAATTAATATAACAACTATTCTCGATTATTATTATATTATATAATTAGATGAGATCTTAAAGATAATATAACTTCATTTAATTAACATAATATAATATAACATATCTAGGGTTTACTCGGTCCTTCATAGATCTTAAAGAGCTTTGAATAAGGCTAAGGGGCTTGAAAGTTGAGGAAACATTATGTTTCTTAAGAACCTTCGAAATCTTATCCATGGTTCCTTGAATGAACCTGAGATGCACTATAGAAACCCAATATTTGGAATCGTTTTTTATTCTAGGACCTGAAAATCTTTGAGGCATTCGGAATTGTCATAACCGTATTCTAGGACCTGAAAATCTTTGAGGCATTAGGAATTGTCATAACCGTTCTTATTGAACACGGTTAAGAGGTGGGATTTCTCTTCATCAAAGTGCAATCTATCCGAAATTATAAATTCTCTAGTAGCTAAGCTACTAATAACACCTTGCTTCTGAGCAGTGAAATGATGCAAACTTGCATGTAGATATTTCTGAGTGTCCGTTCTCTTTCGGTAGACTAGATGGGAGAAAGAATCGTCATCCTTTCTTGTGGTAAGAACATCAAGAAAAGGTAAGCTACCATCCACTTCGTGTTCCATAGTAAACTATATGGAGAAATATTGGATGTTAAGATGATGGAGGAAAACATCCAAATTTTCTTTACCATAACACCAGATGACGCAGGTGTCATCTACAAATCTCTTCCAAAGCTTAGGAATCGGGTTTTTTTTTTAATTTCATTAATTAATTAATTAATTTTTATTTTATTATCTATATATATATATATGGGTAAAAATGTGAAGGTGGGTTACAATTTCATGAGACACCCGTTCAGAAATCTCATTTTCCCAATAGTTCAGTGAGACTAATTCTTTCGTTAACATTGACAGCGTATTGATGACATTTATAAACATTTTTTTGTTCGGCCGAACTAACAGTTCGACCAAAATTTTTGTTATAAATATACCGGCCCCCAAACCCCAACAAGTTTTTTGTTAGTTAGCTTGTTACCGTTGCACTGCTCTATTTCCGTCTGGATGCTGTGTTGCTGTCTCACTGCTCTGTTGTTGTCTTTCTTTGTTTGTGTTGCATTGTTGCAAGACCATTGCGTTTCTATGTTTTTGTCTCGCTGCTCTGTTATTGTCTCGCTGCTCTGTTGTTTTCTTTCTTTGTTTCTGTTGTGTTGTTGCAGGGGCGAGGAGGGCAGTAAGAGAATGTGAGAAGGTAAGTTTTATGGTTTATGGTTTATGCTGTGTTAATTTTTTTGTTTATGGTTTATTTTGTTTTTTAAATCTAATTTTCTGTGTGCGCAGCTTTTGTCTAGGTTCTGATCTGCGTCCTCGGCAATCTGCGACCTCATCGTCTTCTCAACCTGCTCACCATGCATGCTCTCATTGTCTCCTACCTCCTCGGTGTGTGCTAAATTTCTAGTTATTTCTCAAAAAATATGTTGTCTAGACGTTGTGTAATAAACTCCAATTATTCATGAAATTCTAGTAAAGGACTGTCGTAATAATTTTATAGAAGGAGAAGAAAATAAAACTAAATGCATCCAGAATGACCACAAAATTCCCTATTTTTCATACTGAAATAAAAATGACACATTATTTTCTATTAAACCTAGTTACTTAAATGAAAGTAGCAATATTACAACATTGTGGCCATACAAGCCAACATTTAACTGAAAACGAATATACACAATTTTATATCGAGTACACACTTTTGTCATTGTACAATAAACATTTCAGGAAATATTCTCCCTCTTAATATTAAGGCTCCTTCATAGAAAATGAAAACCAGTTTGAAATAATCCCATAACCATATATAGAGCAGGGTTGTACCAAAACATTATGGTATGAAAGTATGCAATAGGGGTTGGAAAACAACAAGATGAACACTGACGTGTAAAGACAAAACAATGTTTAGTGTTTGAGGATGGGGTTGGTGTCTAGTAAAGTGTCAAGATGAAAGACAATAATATTATAATCCTAGGGATAAATTGCCCCAATTTATGAAAATATAAAAATATGACCTGTACGAGTCTCATTTTGATATTGAAATATTTCAACAGTTCCATTGCAATGTGCCTAATCTAATTATATTTCCCATGGAAGGATAAGGTGCCCCCTCGCCGAACTCTGGGCTATTCTAGCACCCTGACTACTTTAGCTTAGAGAGCTTAGTTTTTACATCTTCCTCCTTACACTTCCAAAGATATAGAGTTTTTTTTTCTATTCCATCAAAACAACATCCCCAGAGAGTACCACAAGGTAGGGAATGCTTACTAATTACAATCATACAATCAGTTGGGCCTAAAGTATTCATATTTGAATGGTTTTAGACTATTCCATTGCCTAGGGCAGCCCTCGATTGAGACTATTTGGATAGTAATTTCATAACTTTGTTGTTTTCCTAATCGTGTTTGCATATGATCTTGATTTTAAGCATGGTGCATAGATTTTTTCACTGATTTATGGATAAAGGATAAATCCCTATATAAAATACAATTAGATACAGTCAGATCGCTTTAAGTGGGTAGCTACATGAGTTTCATGTTGTTTCTTGTTGGGAAAAATACTGAGAGGGGGGGGGGGGTGGCGAATCAGTATTTTAGAGCTTACTCAAAACATTTACTTTTTCCTTACTAAATTCCATACACGGCTTTAATGAACCCAACTCGCATATACATGCAGATATCCTTAAGCAAACTTGTGTATTCCTAGAGATCTTATTATGCATATAATTCTTTACTTAGATCAGTGCATCATTCATTCATCAGATGTTTAGTAAGCAGTAAGCATGTGCAGTAAGAACATAATAAATCATCACACATAAGCAACACACATGAACACCAGGATTTAAGGTGGAAACCCAATTCGGGAGAAAACCACCACTGCTGTCATCTTTGTCTTCAATATTTATTATAAATAAAACTGCTTACAATCATGTACTAGCGCAGACTCATACCAGCACGCACGCACCCACCTGCAGAAGGCTACAACCTTCTCTCATTCTCCAGTTACTACTGGAAGCGAGCTGCAACCCCCTGATCTCATTTACTAGCCACTTCTGGAAGGGAGCTACTACCCCTTGATCTCGTTTACCAGCCACTCCTGGAAGGGAGATACTACCCCCTGATCTCGTTTGCCAGCTATCACCGGAAGGGAGCTACTACCCCCTGATCTCGTTTACCAGCTACGACTGGAAGGGAGCTACAACCCCATCACTGAGGGCTTTGACCCTCAGCACCACCATGGACCACGTTTCATCAATTTTCGTATTGGATCCAACAGCTTCCACACAACACACGTTGTAGGCCTCTTTTCATCATATTTTCAGACTGGACCCACTCCACACATTTAACCTCAAAGAAAATCAAACTGAAACTTATAACTCCATCATTTCATTCATTGAATCATCAACCAATCAACCTGTTGACCACGATCATTCCCTTATTAAAATTTCTGCAGGCAGTCTGGTTCGAGTCATCCAGTTCCCTCGCCCTGGCTTGCAAAGTTCATTAGCTACCTATCATTTCCCTCTCTTGGTTTCAAAATCGCATTCTAAAAGGGTGAAAATTAATATTTGAAAATATATTGGGCTTAGCACCCTTCGGCCTTAGTCTCTGCACCTCCCTTTTCCACATGACCCATCCCCGAAACCCTGTGCCTAGTTAAAAGGTACGTACTGTATATGGCTATCGGGCGCGCTCTGAGCCATCCAATTAGACACACATAAACGCACCGCAGCCAATCACTCTTGTGTTCCCCGCCCCGCGTCCTCTACTCAGAAACCAGGCCTGTTTTCATTGCACCGCTTATCCAGGGCAGGCGGTTTTCTTCTAATCATAGCGATTCCACTCAGCGTTAGCCACGCGTCCCGGTGTATGACTGCAATACCACCCTCTATCATGCATTATCATTCGGATAAAGTCGTGTAGCGATATCCATGCTATCCGTTCGATCTGATGATCTCCATCCAACGGTAATCATTCTCCAAAGCTGTGCGAGATTTAATGCAAAAGAAGCACGCCCCCTGGCCCACCGTTAATTACCCCCCGATGCATTTTAAACCGTTGATCTCGTTTTAAAATCAAGCGGCCCAGATCGTTTGTTTGCCCAGCTGTTGACCTGGTCCACCTCCACGTCACAAATTCCACGTGTGCACCGCGTCTCTCCTCCACCATTCACATGTTCCGTTCATTTGTCGTTTTTAATGTTCTGCATTGAAAGTTATCACTAGTCCAGCCTCCATCGTTTTGCTGCAGTTTTCCGCCACCCCGCATGCTTCCGCCATTTCACCATGTCGTGTTACTACACATTCATCTCCATTAATCCCGTCCCCTCCACAGTCCCTGTGTCCAGTTTTCTTGACTAGTTTGTGGGTTTTGCAAGTTTGCAACGATGGAAAATTGCCAGTTAATTATCGCCTCCATTACAGAAATCGAAGACGCACTGAGGGATTAGCTTGCGAAGGCATAATTTATGAAGAAAAACCTTGGGTAGTTGCTATGACATGGATTTCATTAATGAAGAAGGATGTAAATCTGTCAAACCCCTCAGAGTAATTCAAAAGGCAGATTTTCGTAGATGAAAACATTTATGTCACGGCAAAGAGTATCAGTTAAAAATCAAGGGATTCAACATCCGGCATTGAGAATTTCAAATCCTAATTCAGGGTTCAGAAGGCAGAAAGTACAAAAGCACAAAAAACAATGCTCTCAAGGTTTTATTTCAGCCGAATTTGCTTCAGAAAAGGATAGAATGTTCATGTGGATGTATCTCCATACTGGGTTCCTGAAGAAGATTTTCTACTCAATGTATTTATTTCTGCAAGCAAATTGTCAAGTACATTCAGCATTTCGTAGCCATCAAACAGTATGGGCGGGCACTTTTTCACCATTTTGTTTTAATGAAGCAATTAAATGTTATCACCTACTTCTTTTATTGGTTTTTCTTCTTCTTTCTCTATAAAAACCAAGAATAAAGACATTGTAAGGGTTTCAGACTTTTATCAGAAAATTGTGCAGTGAAAGGCACTTCTGTATACATTTTGTTAAGCTTTTGTATGAAGGCTCAGAGCCCCCGTAGGGTCTCAGTGCGGGGGAGTTCTATTTGTCTTAGAGGATTTTGGTCTTTGGTATTTCACAGTATGTAACCTTCTCTTATGTGTTTAATACAATATCTCATTGCATCCATCTCTCTTGTATCATGTTTTGAAATGCGAGTGGCTCACTGATTTTGGGTATGGATTCATCCTAGTTGATGCCCATGCTTGGATCAGTCAAGCGCTTTAAATATGGCTCATGCATGATATACTGTTTCATGTTCATTTCATCCATCTTTCTGCTATATTAGTTGCTTTGGAAGGGTGCTTTTAAAACGCCATTATCATGTATGGATTCTTAGATTGATAAGCCCATATATGGCTCTGTTGTGTATCTGGGTATTAGCCCAATGATAACTAATATCTTCTTATATTTCTTTCACAGCATACACCTTCTGATAATTGATTTCTGTGGCATATTACTTGAATTGGCCCTCTTTACAGTAAATTGTCTCTTAACTGTCTGATGCTTTTATATTGGAGCTTTGCATCTTGCCCTTGTAATATGACTTTCACTGTAATGTTTTCTGAGGGTCTTGGTTCCCTTTGAATCAATATTTCCCTTTTACAGAAGATAGCAAGTGAGCGGAAGCTGATAACTTCACACATTACATTATACACTCCTTGCTATGCTAAGATGTCCTAGGCATTGGTCTATGGCAACTCTAGGCTGTTTCTAGGAGCGACAACATCTGTCGACAGCATATTTCTGGCGCCGTTACCAGGGACCGAAGTTAAGAAAATCATTATCCCTGGGCCTCGACAAATCATATTCACTCTCTAATCAGGTGAGCACAGAGAGTTGAAGAGTTGCATATCTCTCACCTTGGCGACTCCACTGTTGTTTATTTGATAAATCTATTTGTAGTCATGGCTCCTCGAAAGCCACATTTGAGGTCAGATACGTCTAAGTCAAAGAAATCCTCTGCGTATGACCCATAGAAGAGCCCACATCGAAGAAGTTGGAAAGAAAGGCAACTAGTCCGTGCTGACATCCATGAGTTTTCCATAGAAGATTATCCATCTTCTTCTTCTCAGGAAGTTTTAGTAGAAAATCTCGACTCCACTGTGGGAGACACAGAATATTACTCAGATAGCCCACCTAGGAGAGGTGGTAGAATTAAAGCTCATCTTCACCCTACTCCTGAGGTCGAAGAGGTTAAATAAGTCACCGAAGTAGCTGCTGTTAACCGTGAACTGTTCCCATCTACACCTCAGGCTGCTGTGCAATATATTTCTATTGTTATTCATACTCCACTTCCACCTCCTCCTCTTCCTCCATTTGTACATGAGATTGTCGCAAAACCCCCACCTCCTCCAATGGCTAATGTTCCAGCCTTTTTGTTGAATAAATATGCTCCCCTGGCATTACCTCAAGTGTTGAATGATATGCCACAGGATTATTTGAAGATTTTGCCCAGATTCACTCGGGAAAATGAAATTGATGCTCAGAAACATCTTGAGACTTTTTGCTCTTTTGCAGTGAACTTTAATGTAGAACATTTGGATGTAGTCTTAAGACTATTTGTGTAATCCCTGGACGGTGAAGCCAGAAAATGGTTCAAAACATTAGGAAACCGTTCAATAACCACTTGGGACGATATGGAAAATACCTTTCTTAGGAAATGGGGAGAAAATAAAGATCATGGATAGTGTCTTACTGAGTTCAATACACTCAAGAAGAAACATAATGAATGGGTGTCAGAATTTATCAAAAGATTTAATAAGTTATATCTAAACCTTCCTGCAGATATGAAGCCTCATCAGAATGCTGCCAAAGTTGTTTTCATAGTAGCCTTTGACTCAGATTTTGGTTTCTCTCTCAGGGAAAGAAAGCCTGCCACCCTTGATGATGCTCAGTCAGATGCTCTTGAGTTGGAAGCAAATTTTGCTTCCACTGGAAAATTAAGAGGGAAAGCTGAACAGGATACCAGAAGAAGAGGCAAAGAGGAAGTATCTACTTCTAATCAAGATAAGGATTTAGATAGAATTGAAGAAATGAACAAAATGATTAAGAATATTTCTAATAAACTGGGCAAGCTTGAATTGGAGACCAAGAATTCAGCCTCGAAGAACTTCCAGAATGCTCCAAACACTAGTTACAATCCTCCGTATAGAAAACCACCCCTGCAAATATTGCCAAGGGAAGCAAAGGAGAAACAGGACCAAGTGCCACACCCATTATACCTGGAAGGCCCAGCTAATGACTCTGCTGAAGATGCTGCCTATGAACTACAAGATGCGAACCTTGCTTTCTCAAACAATGATGAAGTAGAATGCCCATTGCACGAAGAAGAAGAAGAGATCAGAGACACAAAAGATGCAGAAATTGATCATTATTGCAAACAGTTTAATGATTTTATGCAAGCACACTTCAATAGAAAATATGATCTCAGATCCTCCAAGAAGAGAACTCATACTCAAGATCAAGAAGAAGAGGAGCCTCTCCAGAAGGAAGTATCTGCTCAAAAGGAGTCAACAATGCAGAAAGCCACAGATGAAGGTAAGAGTCCTCTAAAAAAACCTTTGCAGTCTAATGATAAAATTCCTTCTTCTTCAAAAGTAGTCTCTCCTCCTAATGAGAAGGTTGTACCAAAAGAAGTAAAATCCTTAGCTGAAAATAAAGAGTCAAAATAAGTTGTAATGGAAAAGTCCACCCCTACTTTTAATCTGCAAAAGGAACTTGAGAAAGTCAAAATCCCAATCCCCTTGACTGAGCTGTTGAAACAACCTGCATATCAATCTCAAGTTACTTCTTTATTGTTTCCTCCTGAAGCACCAATAATTCTAGATAGTATTAACCTCTAAGAAGAAAGACCCATGGTTTTTTTTGGCCCACATGTCGAGGAGATAGATCCCTCTACTCCTCCATTTTATGTGTCTCTAGTGATTCATGACCTGCTATTACACAACTGTATGCTATATTTTGGAGCTTCCCATAATCTTATGCCTCTATCAGTCATGGAACAATTGGGACTACAAATCACTCGCCCATATAAAGACCTCTATTCATTTGATTCCAAAAGAGTTAAATGTCTAGGGATGATTAAAGATTTAGTGGTCAATTTGGCCCAAATTCCTGCAAAAAGTATAGTAATGGACATTGTGGTGGCTGACATCCCAGCTCGCTTTGGCATGTTGTTCTTAAGATCCTAGGGAACAAAAATTGGTGGGTCACTCAAGATGGATTTAACCTATGCCACTATCCCTGGTTTTGGTGGCCAGGAAAGAAGATTATATAGAGAAACTAGATTTGTCAAGATGGTTACAAAGGCTGATGGTTCTGTTAACTCCCCAGTCTACAGTAAGGAAGGAGATTTTTCATGCTTAATGCTGGAAGAAGATCAAGACTATGCTCATGAGTCATCATTCTGTCAAATCAAAACTGAACAGCCTTCAGAGGACCAAGAAACAGGAATCTGGACTTTATATTTTGATGGAGAAAATTCAAGAGAAGGAAACGGAGCTGGAGTATTATTAATCTCTCCTACAGGAACATGGATCCCACTGTCTTTTAAATTGGAATATGAGGCTACTAATAACGTAGCTAAATATGAAGCACTGTTGTTGGGATTACAAACAGCCAAGAGCATGGGTATACAATGTTTAAAAGTTCTGGGAGACTCTGAGCTGGTGGTCAGACAAATCAGGAATCAATGTCAAACCAAGCACCCTCAGTTGAGGGCATACAAGAATGAAGTGTGGGACATGGTGGAGAACTTCTTCTCAGCATTTAATATTTAGTTCATGCCCCGGGAGCAGAATATAATGGCAGATTCCCTTCCCGTGGCTACTAGTACTTTCCATCCTCCCCAGAACCCTCTCTTAAGACATGAACTTGAGGTGCATTATCGGCCATAAATTCCAGACAACATCAAGCACTGGTAGGTATTTGAGGATGATGAAAAAATGAAGATATTCTTGGAAACAGTGGGAGAATTCTCTAATATGGAGATTGATGATTGTGAAGAAGATGAGGCTGAGAATACTTTAGAAAATAAATGGGAGGAGAAAATGGCAGGAAGCAAAGTGCTGCAGTTAAAGGGAAATGTCATTCCTAGAGGGTTGGTGCCTCTAGAAAGATTATTTGACAAGAATGATGTCCCATTGCAGCCTAGTAAAGTGGTAGAAGAAAATCAGGTAGAAGATCTAAATCTGGGTACCAATGTTGAGCCAAAATTGTCAAATTATCCAAGAAGGTCCCAGAAGAATACAAGAAGGAGTACCTGAACTTATTCAAGTCTTACGGAGACGTGTTTGCATGGTCCTATCAGGACCTAAAAACTTTTGATATCAATATAATGCAGCATAAAATTCCTCTAAAGGAAGATGCAAGACCTTATAAGCAGAAGCTCAGACAGATAAATCCTCTGCTGCTTCCGTCCATTGAAAAGGAAATTAAGAAGCTACTAAAGGCCAAAATAATTGTGCCCTTGAGGTACTCTGAATGGGTGGAAAATCTAGTCCCTGTACGAAAGAAGAATGGAGAAATAAGGCTGTGTGTGGATTTCAGAAATTTAAACAGAGCATCCTTACAAGATAATTATCCACTTCCAAAGATGGATCACATCCTGCAAAAAGTGGTTGGAGCTTCTAGGATGTCAATGATGGATGGTTTCTCTAGTTATAACCAAGTGGATGTACTTCCAGAAGATCAGAAGAACACTGCTTTCATCACACCATGGGGTACATTTATGTATGCCAGGATGCCTTTTGGATTGATTAATGCAGGGGCTACCTTTCAGAGGGCTATGGACATTGCTTTTGTTGGGGAGAAGAATCAATTTTTGGTGGTATACCTTGATGATATCACAATGTTTTCAAAAGGTGACGCTGAGCACATTGAGCATTTGCGTAGAACCTTTGAAAAATGCAGAAGGTATGGTCTTTCTCTCAATCCACAAAAGTCTTTATTTGCATTAGAGGAAGGCAAACTCTTGGGGCATATTGTAACTAAAGAGGGGGTAAGAATAGACCCTAAAAGAGTGGAGGTTATAAAGGGTATTTCTCACCCCAGGAATAAGAAAGAAGTGCAGGTGTTTCTAGGCCGAATCAATTTTCTAAGAAGGTTTATTCCTAACTATGCTGAGATAGTTAGGCATATAACTAATATGCTGAAAAATAATAATGAAGTAAAATGGTCCTAGGAATCTAGAGAGGCATTCACCAGGATAAAACAGGTACTTGCTGAAGCTCCTGTGCTAGCTGGACCAGATTATGAAAATCCTTTTATAATCTTTTCCTTTGCATCACCACATACAATAGCTGGAGTGTTATTACAGAAAAATGAAGAAGGATATGAGCAGCCTATTGCCTTTTTCAGTCAGGTGCTCCATGATGCAGAACTGAAATATAATATATTGGAAAAGTAGGCCTATGCCCTGGTGAAATCCCTCAAAGCTTTTCGCATATATATTTTGCAGTCTCACATCACTGCATTTGTACCTACTGCGGCTGTAAAGGATATCCTTGTTCAGAGAGAAAGTGAAGGAAAAAGGGGAAGGTGGATTGCTAAAATACAGGAGTATGATCTAGATATCCGCCCTACCAAGCTGATCAAAGGACGGGGGCTTGCAAAAATTCTATCTGAATCAAACTATCAAGCTCTGGGCATAAATTTGTCTATGACTTCAAGTGAATAGTCTGAGAGTGAAATGGAGCAGCAAGGAATGGAAGTTGCTTCTCAGAAAACAGATATAAAATACCTCACCAGTCCATGGTACAAAGAAATAGTTGAATATATTTTGACACTCAGCTGTCCTCCAAGTTGTGATAAAGAAAAATACAGGGCTTTAAGACTGAAATCACAGAAGTAGATAGTTACAAATGGGCAGCTATATTGGAGAGATCCTTCTGGAATCCTACTCCTGTGCCTCACAGAGGATGAAATAGAGAGTATAATGGTCGAATTTCATGAGGGAATCTACGAAGGACATTATAACTGGAGGGCTACAACTCATAAAATCCTGAAGGCTAGTTTCTACTGGCCAAAATTATTTGGAGATGTTTTTACTTGAGTCAGAGCATGTGATAAGTGTCAGAAATTTGTTGAGAGACAGAAGTTGGTGGCTCTCCCCCTGATTCCAGTTCATGTGAATGAGCCATTTCAATAATGGGGAATATATTTTATAGGTGAGATACATCCACCCTCAAGTGGCCAACATAGGTGGATATTGACTGCCACAGATTATTTTACAAAATGGGTGGAAGCCATCCCTGCAAGAAATGCTACAGATACAATAATAATAAAATTCATGGAAGAAAACATCATATCCAGGTTTGGCTGTCCAGCTAAGATAGTAACTGATAATGCACAGGCCTTCAAGTCTGCGAAATTTGTGAATTTCTGCCAGCAGTATAACATTGCAGTAAGTCACTCTACAACTTATTATCCACAGGGAAATGGTTTGGCAGAATCTTCTAATAAAACTTTAGTGAGGGCCTTGAAGAAAACTATAAACGAGAATCAGAAAAATTGTGATTCCCAATTGAAATTTGCTCTATGGGCTAACAGAATCACTAGCAAGAGAGCAACTGGGAAATATCCATATGAATTGGTATATGGATGAGTAGCAGTGTTTCTTGTGCAGCTGGCTTTACCAGTGGCACGTTTCATGCAAGAAAGTCAGGAGGAACCTGATGATATGATCAGGAGAATCAATCAATTGGTGGAATTAGAATAAACACGGGACCAAGTGAATCAGAGGTTAGCTGAGTATCAAGATAAAATGAAACATATATTTGATCAGCATGCAAAAGACAGGAAATTGCAAATTGGAGATATAGTGTTCAAATGGGATGTCTGGAGGGCTGAAAAAGGAAAACATGGAAAGTTCGATCCACTTTGGTTCGGCCCATTTAAAATTGTGGAACAGGGAGGCAATAATACGTTCATATTGGAGAATTTACAGGGTGACTTGCTTGATGTCCCTGTAAATGGTCAATTTCTTAAGCCCTACTTCCAATTCTAATTCAGGCCGAGGCAGCCTGATGTATTATATTGTATATTAGTTTCCTTTTGTTTTTAATTGAATAAGGTGTGTACTGACGAACTATGGAGTAACTTGCAGAGGGGTCGTAGAATAGAGTTTACATAGACCATAATCAGGAGGTCTGCGCAGTTCTCGACACGTCTAGGGATGAACGTGCCGTCCCCAGGTGGAGCTAATGTTGACCACGATCATTCCCTTATTAAAATTTCCGCAGGTAGTCTGGTTCGAGTCATCCAGTTCCCTCGCCCTGGCTTGCAAAGTTCATTAGATACCTATCGTTGCCCTCTCTTGGTTTCAAAATCGCATTCTAAAAGGGTGAAAATTCATATTTGAAAATATATTGGGCTTAGCACCCTTCGGCCTTAGTCTCTGCACCTCCTTTCTCCACATGACCCAGCCTCGAAACCCTGTGCCTGGTCAAAAGGCGCTTACCGTATATGGCTATCGAGCGTGCTCTGAGCCATTCGATTAGACACAGATCAACGCACCGCAGCCAATCACTCTTGTGGTCCCCTCCCCGCGTCCTCTGCTAAAAAACTAGGCCTGTTTTCATCGCACCACTTATCCAGGGCAGGCAGTTTTCTTCCAATCACAACGATTCTACTCAGCGTTAGCCACGTGTCCCAGTGTATGACTTCAATACCACCCTCTATCGCGCATTATCATTCAGATAAAGTCTTGTAGCGATATCCATGCTATCCGTTCGATCTGATGATATCCATCCAACGGTAATCATTCTCCAAAGCTGCGCGGGATTTAATGCAAAAGAAACACACCCCCTGGCCCACCGTTAATTACCCCTCGACGCATTTTAAACCGTTTATCTCGTTTTAAAATCAAGCGGCCCAGATCGTTTGTTTGCCCAGCTGTTGACCTGGTCCACCTCCACGTCACAAATTCCACGTGTGCACCGCGTCTCTCCTCCACCATTCACATGTTCTGTTCATTTGTCATTTTTAATGTTCTGCGTTGAAAGTTATCACCAGTCCAGCCTCCATAATTTTGCTGTAGTTTTACGCCACCTCGCATGATTTCGCCATTTCATCATGTCGTGTTACTACACAGTCATCTCCATTAATCCCGTCCCCTCCACAGTCCCTGTGTCCAGTTTTCTTGACTAGTTTGCGGGTTTTGCAGGTTCGCAGCGATGGAAAATTGCCAGTTAATTATCGCCTCCATTACAGAAATCAAAGATGCACTGAGGGATCAGCTTGCGAAGGTAGAATTTATGAAGAAAAGCCCTGGGTAGTTGCTGTGACATGGCTTTCATTAATGAAGCAGGATGTAAATCTATCAAACCCCTCAGAGTAATTCAAAAAGCATATTTTAGTAGATGAAAACATTTATGTCGCGGCAAAGAGTATCAGTTAAAAATCAAGGGATTCAGCGTCCGACATTGAGAATTTTAAGTCCTAATTCAGTGTTCAGAAGGCAGAAAGTACAAAAGCACAAAAAACAATGCTCTCAAGGTTTTATTTCGGCCGAATTTGCTTCAGAAAATGACAGAGTGTTCATGTGGATGTATCTCCATACTGGGTTCCTAAAGAATATTTTCTACTCAGTGCATTTATTTCTGCAAGTAGATTGTCAAGTACATTCAACATTTCGTAGCCATCAAACAGTATGGGCGGGCATTTTTTCACCGTTTTGTTTTAATGAAGCAATTAAATGTTATCACCTACTTCTTTTATTGGTTTTTCTTCTTCTTTCTCTATAAAAACCAAGAAGAAAGAAATTGTAAGGGTTCCATACTTTTATCAGAAAATTGTGCAGTGAAAGGCACTTCTGTATACATTTTGTAAAGCTTTTGTATGAAGGCTCAGAGCCCGTAGGGTCTCAATGAGGAGGAGTTCTATCTGTCTTAGAGGATTCTGGTCTTTGGTATTTCACAGTATGTAACCTTCTCTTATTTGTTTAATACAATATCTCATTGCATCCATCTCTCTTGTATCATGTTTTGGAATGCGAGTGGCTCACTAATTTTGGGTATGGATTCATCCTAGTTGATGCCCATGCTTGGATCAGTCAAGCGCTTTAAATATGGCTCATGCATGATATAATGTTTCATGTTCATTTCATCCATCTGTCTGCTATATTAGTTGCTTTGGAAGGGTGCATTTAAAACGCCATTGTCATGTATGGATTCTTAGATTGATAAGCCCATATATGGCTCTGTTGTGTATCTGGGTATCAGCCCAATGATAACTAATATCTTCTTATATTTCTTTCACAGCATACACCTTCTGATAATTGATTTCTGTGGCATATTACATGAATCGGCCCTCTTTATAGTAAATTGTCTCTTAACTATCTAATGCTTTTATATTGGAGCTTTGCATCTTGTCCTTGTAATATGACTTTCACTGTAATGTTTTCTGAGGGTCTTGGTTCCCTTTGAATCAATATTTCCCTTTTACAGAAGATAGCAAGTGAGCGGAAGCTGACAACTTCACACATTACATTATACACTCCTTGCTATGCTAAGATGTCCTAGGCACTAGTCTATGGCAACTCTAGGCTGTTTCTAGGAGCGACAACATCTGTCGACAACACAACCAACAACAAATATTTAATCATAATCAACTAGCAGCATAATCAGTATTCAAACAACTCATATCTGTATGAAGACATCTTGACATAAAACAGTAATACAACAAAAAAGATCAGAGATTTCCTTCTGCATACTTCAGCAAAACCCTAGATTCCATACGTGATTTTACTTCACTGAACCTGCGTATATACATATTTTCACAGAGACAAACCTGCATATATATCTGCAACTATTTCAAGACTGACCTTTGATTCCATACACACTTTTGCGAAAACTAACCCATGTATATACGCGCTTTCACTGTGACGAACCTGCATATCGATCTACAAACATTGCAGGGCTGCGTAACTCTTCAGAATAGATAAATAGCTCAGATATTACCCTTTAATTCATAGCACATTCGCCACATATCAGATCTAAATAGATCTAGAAGAGATATATTCATTTCAAGTCTTGAGATCCCGATCCATCATTTTATTCACAGGTGCATTATTAATTCAGATCTATCAATAAACTGCAACCCATTTCATGTAGATATACTTCAGAGTCAAGTATTCATTCAATACCCAGACTTCGGAATAGATATGAAGATACAAACTCAACCTTGAACAATCATTAATTCAAATAGAATATGCTACTTTTCTTCACCGAAGCTACGTACATACGCGTTTTTTTGCACACCAACCTGCGTATACTTTTGTGTATTCTTCAAAAAACCCTAACTTCCATATGCACTTTTAATGAAGCGAACCCATGTAGATACGTGCTTTTACTGAGAACAACTAGCATATAGATCTGTAAATGTAAATTTTGCAGAACAAACAAGATCTATAAAACTTACCAAGATTTCTTCATTTTCTTCGGCAGATTTGCGTCAGTTCTTCATCATTTCTTCAGTAGATCATACTAGAGATTCATCATCTTTAGATCTAGAGATATTAAACCATCATTATATCCATGGGTGCATCATAGTTTCAGATCTATCAATTAGAAACATAATTCATCCATGCAAATATTCCTTAGAGAATGTTTCGTTCATTAATAACCCTTTGTCATGCACATTTTGCACTATGATCTTCTTCTCCTTAAATAGATTTAGCTTTTACCAATACCATGAGTCAAAACCACTCAACTTCCGATGGTATTCCTAGATGGAATCAAATAGACAATGAAATGCTCAATACTGTGGGCTAATACCATGGTAATACCCCGTGTTATCATAATTTTAGAGCGCAAAAGGCATACACGACTTGGAGCGTTTGTTTCTGTGTGTATACACAACTTATCTTCATAAAAACTGTCTATATGCTAACCCTGAATGTATACATAGGTTTCCTTCACAAAATTAGTGTATACATTACATCCATATGCGGGTTGCCTTCACAAAAGTAGCGTATACATTGTGACATATTATATTTATCATTTCTCTGGCACTTATTGGAATTCTTTTCTATGTCACATCTGAAATAATCTGTAGCTACATCATTCTTACATCTTTAACACATAGGTTGCTTATCATAGGCAACTCATCAAGTAGGTTTCCATCGAGAGCAACTTCATCAAGTAGGTTGCCATCAAGGACAACACATTACATCATATTTCCAACAATCTCACCCTTTGGACTTGATGGCAACCACAATGGTTTTTGATCACCACAACAGATAGATACATTAATCATAACCATTATTCAAACACCATTATACTCTCCCCCTTTGACATCAAGGGCAAAGGATGGATCAAAACCAAAACAGGGTTTCTCTTCCCTTGTAGAGAGATGAGCTCTGTAAATCTGAATTGCACTAAATTTACCATGCTCCCCCTGAGTTCATGCTGAATCTTTAGACATATTTTTCAATGAATTACATGACTCTATAACTCAACCAAGTATGACCATTCCTATCACCAAGGACTCATACTTACATCAATGATCCAACCAAGTGGAATTTCATATTTGACTGAACTACCCAACCAAGTGGGTTTACAAATTTTGACTCAACTACCGAACCAAGTGGGTTTACAAATTTGACCAAGTCCTTACATGAACGAATATAAAAATTTTACAGCATAGCTCTCAACATGACCTTTTCATCAAATAAATTTTTATAAACAAGACCAATGAATCTCAATCGTGAGATCAAACCACAACAAGCACTTAGACTGCCAACAATGCATCCTTTCCCACACGACAAGTGCTCCCCCTTAGCTTGTGCATCTTGAACACTTTCAACAGAAAATCATCAAGGTATCTTCATCAATAATATATTAGAGAATGAAAAATAAATGTAAGAACTGGAACATCACTAGAGATACCCAAAAACACCGCAACTGTTCTAAAAATGCTGACCCAGAAAATTATTCCAGCAAAAACCCATACTTGGCTTTCTGTATATAAACTCCTGTATATACACGACTGTCCTTTAGGAAATCCGCGTATCCAATTTAATCTTCTTAATTTAAGCAGATCTAATCTTCTAAGTGGCAGAGACAATTCCCAGCTTTTGTCTAAGATATTCGAAGGCTTCCCTAGGAAGAGGTTTAGTAAATATATCAACAAGTTGTTCTTTGGAGGGAACATACTCCAATTTCACCTTTTGTTCAAGCACCAGTTTACGTAATAAGTGATACTTGATAAGGGTGTGCTTGGTCTTGGAATGCATAATAGGATTCTTTTAGATACTGATGGCACTTGTATTATCACACATAATGGATATGGGAGGTGAACATTTGATTTGAATCATCAAATTACAGATATGAATTTTTAAGACCAAAAGACCTCAAGAGAGAGATCATATTTCAAAACCATCGTAATGCCAACAATGCATTATTCACAAAAAGGCTAAATTATCCCCCTAAGCCTCAACATCCTGAACATCTTCACCAACCAATTCATCAAAGCATATTTATCAAGTGGATAATGAGAACTCAAAATCATATCAGCAGATATAACCATCACATCATATCAAGAAATTTGTTACCGTTAGCAGCATATCAGAAACTGTTTTTGAGTCTTCTTCACTGTTTTTCCTAAAAAAAACATACGCAATTGTCACCATTGAAACTTTCATGTATACTCAGTTTTAGTTCATGAAACCTGCATATAGAAAGTGAAATACATAAAAATTTCACAACTTCATCTCCCCTGAATTTGTATCACCTATACCTATCTTCTCTTGTCACATCAGATGCACTGTTAGAAATAAACACAACCAGAATTATCAAACCAACCATGAGAATCACTATATATTGCTCCCCCTGTGATGATACATTACTGATTCCTATAATGTATCTCACATCACTCCTGCAGTCATTATGAGAAGTAATCTTTACAAGCAGATGACTACAGTAGGGTCAACATTCCCTACGTTTTTTACTAAAGTTTCTTCTTCTTCAAGATTTGCTGGAGATTCTCCAATTTCTCAGATCTGTTCATCATACTTAATCTGCATTATTTTTCTACATGCCCATACTTGTTACAAGCATAACATCTTATGTGGCCAGAAAAAGTAGCATAGGGATCATAATATGTTTTTCTAATATTTCTATTATTGAAATCAACTGCTTTATGACCAAAATTGCTACATGAAAAACAATATCCCTTAAAGAAACTTGAGTACCTGGGAGCTGACTGTATTTTTGTGTTGTGTGTATCTATCTTTGACCAAAAAAAATTTCTTCTGCGCTTGGTTGCAACATGTCCATAATTATCACATATAAAGAATTCAAAATTATTGATACTTCTATATTTTGGAGCGAATGATTTCCTTTGAGAATTCATGACTGTCGGTTGCCTTGTTGTCTCTTTAAACACTTCAGGTTTTGCATTGATATCCTTTGAATCTTTAGCTTTGTCTTGTGAACAAGATTCTCCTTTCATAGTTTCATTAAAACCAAGACCAAATTTAATAGAGGGAGACCTTTGACTCCTAAGAATATTATCCAGAATCTTAGTACTATATTGAAACCTCAAGAATTTATCCTTTTCTTCTAATTTACCTTTTAAAATGTTTACCTCAACCTCCAAATTTTGGCACTTCTTCTTCATACTTTCTTCTACCCTCTTTCCTTCTTCTACTTGCTTATTCAAAGTTATAATTTCTTCTTTAAACTCATTTTGTTTTTCTTCACATGTTTTTAGAAGTTCTTCATTCTTCTTATTTGATTTTTCTAAATTTGTTTTAAGAGAGATGATTTCTGCTTCAAGTCCTTCACTGTGATTGGTTACTTCATCCTGCAGCCTTTGATACTTGTTTATCTGTCCATTCATTCTAGAGATCATATCCTTGTATATAGATTCCATCTCATTAAAGAATCTTTGTTGATCTTCAACTTTAAACTTGATATTTGCAATTACTGCTTCTAAATCCATAACATTACTTTCACCTTTGTTTTCACTATCTTCACCATTGCATGCACAAGAAAAACAATCAATACCTGTTTCATCTTCTTCATTTTCTATACATGTTTTCTGAGATATCTTCTTTCTTTGAGTAGCCTTCTTCTTTTAATTCCTTCCCATTGTGACGGATCTTCTTCAAGCGATCAATCTCCTTTAGAAGAACCTGCGTTGATACGAATTTTTGGGAAAAATACTGAGAGGGGGGGTGAATCAGCATTTTAGAGCTTACTCAAAACTTTTACTTTTTCCTTACTAAATTCCATATGCTACTTTAATGAACCCAAATCACGTATACACGTGGATAACCTTATGAAAACTTTTGTATTCCCAGAGATCTTATTATGCATATAATTCTTTACTTAGATCAGTGCATCATTAATTCATCAGATGTTTAATAAGCAGTAAGCATGTGCAATAAGAATGGAATAAATCATCACACATAAGAAACACACATGAACACTAGGATTTCAGGTGGAAACCCAATTCAGGAGAAAACCACTGCTGCTGTCGTCTCTATCTTCGATATTTATTATAAAGAAATCTGCTTACAATCATGTACTAGCACAGACTCATACCAACATGTAGGTACCCACCTGTAGAAGGCTGCAACCTTCTCTCATTATCCAGTTACTACTGGAAGGGAGCTTCAACCCCCTGATCTCGTTTACGAGCCACTCCTGGAAGGAAGCTACTACACCCTGATCTCGTTTACCAGCCACTCCTCGAAGGGAGCTACTACCCCTTGATCTCATTTACCAGCTACCACTGGAAGGGAGCTACTACCCCCTGATCTCATTTACCAGCTACCACTGGAAGGGAGCTACTATCCCCTGATCTCATTTACCAGCTACCACTGGAAGGGAGCTACAACCACCTCACTGAAGGCTTCAATCCTCAGCACCACCATGGACCACGTTTCATCAATTTTCATACTGTATCCAAAAGCTTCCACACAACACACCTTGTAGGCCTCTTTTACTTAGATTTTCAGACTGGACCCACTCGACACATTTAAGCTCAGAGAAAATCAAACTAAAACTTATAACTCCATCAATTCATTCATTGAATCATCAACCAATCAACCAACATTTGATCTTTAATCATAATCAACTAGCAACATAATCAGTATTAAAACAACTAAGATCTGTATGAAGACATCTTGACAGACAACAGTAATACAACAAAACAGATCAAAGATTTCCTTCTGCATACTTCAGCAGAATCCTAGATTCCATACGTGCTTTTACTTCACTGAACCCGCGTATATACGCGCTTTCACAGAGACAAACCTGCGAATATATCTGCAACTATTTCAAGACTGACCTTTGATTCCATACACGCATTTACTAAAACTGAACCGCGTATATACGCGCTTTCTCTGCGAAGAACCTGCGTATAGATCTACAAACATTGCACAGCTGCACAACTCTTCAGAATAGATAAAAAGCTCAGATATTACCCTTTACTTTAGAAAAAATTCGCCACATCTCAGATCTAAACGGATCTAGAAGATATATAGTCATTTCAGGTCTAGAGATCCCGATCCATCATTTTATTCATAGGTGCATTATTAATTTAGATCTATCAATAAACTGCAACCCATTTCATGTAGATATACTTCAGAGTGAAGTATTAATTCAATACCCAGACTTTAGAATAGATATGCAGATACAAAATCAACCCTAAATAATCATTAATTCAAATATAATACGCTACTTTACTTCACTGAAGTTGTGTACATATGTGCTTTTCTGCACACCAACCTGCGTATACTTCTGTGGATTCTTCAGAAAACCCTAACTGCCATATGTGCTTTTAATGAAGTGAACCCGCGTACATACGTGATTTTACTGAAACCAAATAGCATATAGATCTGTAAATGTAAATTTTTCAGAACATACCAGATCTATAAAACTTACCCAGATTTCTTCATTTTCTTCAGCAGACTTGTCCTAGTTCTTCATCATTTCTTCAGTAGATCATACTAGAGATTCATCATCTTCATATCTGGAGATCTTAAACCATCATTATATCCATGGGTGAATCGTAGATTTAGATCTATCAATTAGAAACAGAATTCATCCATGCAATGTTCCTTACAGAATGTTTCATTCATTAACAACACTTTATCATGCACAGATTGCACTATGATCTTCTTCTCCTTAAAAAGATTTAGCTTTTACCAATACCATGAGTCAAGACCACTCAAATTCTGATGGTATTCTTAGACGGAATCAAATAGACAATGCAATGCTCCATATTGTGGGCTAATACCATGGTAATGCCCCTTGGTATCATAATTTTAGAGTGCAAAAGGAATACGCGACTTGGAGCATTCGTTTCCGCATGTATACACAACTTATCTTCATAAAAAATGTGTATATGCTAACCCTGAATGTATATGCAGGATGCCTTCACAAAAGTAGCATATACATTGTATCCATATGCGGGTTGCCTTCACAAAAGTAGCGTATACATTGTGACATATTATATTTATCATTTCTATGGCACTTACTAGAATTCTTTTCTCTGTCACATCTGAACTAATCTGTAGCTACATCATTCTTACATCTTTAACACATATGTTGCTTATCATTGGCAACTCATCAAGTAGGATTCCATCAAGGACAACTTCATCAAGTAGGTTGCCATCAAGGACAACACATTACACCATATTGCCAACATTTCTATCTATGTTTATTTCAAAATTTATTAGTTACATATTAACTCATCTTGCTTACACTTATTACCTCTATATCTTACTTCATTATTGATCACACCTTTATGTTCTTCAAAGCAAACAATAAACTTAGATCATGGCTATCGTACCTTGGAAGGAAACAATTATTTGAATGGCTTTAGCCTATTCCACTCCCTGGGGCAGCCCTCGACTGGGACTATTTGGATAGCAATTTCATAAATTTGTTGTTTGCGTAATCTTGTTTGCATATTCTCTTGCTTTAAGCATGGTGCATATCTTTTTTCACTGATTTCTGGAAAAAGGATCAAGCCCTATATACAATACAATTAGATACAGTGATATCACTTTAAGTGGGTAGCTACCTCAGTTTCATGTTATTTTTATCTATGTTTCTTTCACTATTTATTAGTTACATATTAACTGAGCTTGTTTACTCTTATTACCTTTATATGTTACTGCATTATTGATCACACCTTTATGTTGTTCAAAGAAAAAAATAAACTGAGATCATGGCTACTGTGCATTGGAAGGAAACTGTGGAGATGCATATATACATTAGACTGAACCCCACTTTTTCCAACTATTATATCACTACACACTCCATTGAAATTTCAGTGCATATCCTTTTCTAATTATTCATAAAATTGTGAATGCAAACAACAAAAGAAGAAAAAAAATACACTTAAAGAAAAACTATCATTATTAGTGTTGTAATGTCTATAAGACTTCACCTATATTGTATTATATTCTCTTATAATTTAGATTTTGAAATGTTCACCTAACACTCCATCCACATTAATTATTAATTCATATTTTTTAAATCTCGCCTATTGTTACCCACCACCATTGTGTACTCCAATAGATACACAATAGAATATAGAGTGTAGAGCATATACAGTTGCAACAATCTCCTTTTGTATGCGAGTATTTGCATCACTATTCAACATTGCAGATATCGAATCCAGTTTTATGATTTATATGGATGGGTTTGGAAAATTATCACTATCAACCCAAAATGTGTGGCAAAAAATCCATTTTTCCAATACCATTGACACCTAAAACATGAGATAATGTGCCAATATATTGTTTAAATATATCTAACTGACCATAATTTTTGGAATATAAGAAAATTTTTATATTACATCAGATGACCATTTGTGTTTTGTATTTTTAACACCATAGACCTTATATTATGGAGACTCAAGACGAGGCCTGAACACTAGATACTCTTCAACCCTGTAGGTGGGACATTGGCCCTCGCTATTATGAGAACCATGTACATGTCATTTCTACCATAAAATTTAAGGCAAACCATGTATATGTCATTTCTCCCATAAAATTAAGGCAAACATTAAGGCAACCCATGTACATGTCATATATCCCATAAAATTTAATGCAAACCATGTACATGTCATTTCTCCCATAAAATTTAATTTAATATATGTTTAAGGAAAATGCTAGTGTTTTTGGAAACCATGTACATGTCATTTCTCCCATAAAATTGAAGACATTTTCTAGTGTTTTAGGAACAATGTACATGTCATTACTATGTCATTTCTCCCATAAAATATAAGGAAAAATTTAAGGAAAACCATTTACATGTCATTTCTCCCATAAACTTAAGGCAAATCATATACATGTAATTTCTCCAATAAACTTTAAGGAAAACCATGTAAATGTCATTTCTTCCATAAAATTTAATTTAATATATTTTTAAGGAAAATTCTAGTGTTTTTGGAGACCATGTACATGTCATTTCTCCCATAAACTTAAAGGCATTCGCTAGTGTTTTGGGAACCATGTACATGTCATTTCTATTTCATTTCTCCCATAAAATTTAAGGCAAACCATTTACATGTCATTTCTCCCACAAAATTAAGGAAAAATTTAAGGCTAACCATGTACATGTCATTTCTCCCATAAACTTTTAAGACATTTGCTAGTGTTTTGGGAACCATGTACATGTCATTTCCTGTCATTTCTCCCATAAAATTTAATTTAATATATTTTTAAGGAAAATACTAGTGTTTTTGGAAACCATGTACATGTCATTTCTCACATAAACTTAAGGCATTTGCTATTGTTTTTGGAACCATGTTCATGTCATTTCTCCCATAAAATTTAAGGAAAAATTTAAGTCAAACCATGTATAATTCACTTCTCCCATACACTCAAAGAAAACTTTAAGGGAAACCATGTACATGCTATTTCTCCCATAAAATTTAAGGCAAACCATGTACATGCCATTTCTCCCATAAACTTTAATTTAATATATTTTTAATGAAAATGCTAGTGTATTTGGAAACCATGTAGATGTCTTTTCTCCCATAAACTTTAAGGAATTTGCTAGTTTTTTGGAAACTATGTACATGTCATTTCTATGTAATTAATCCCATAAACTTTAAGGAAAACATTAAGGAAAACCATGTACATGTCATTTCTCCCATAAAATTAAATAAAACTTCAGGGCATACCATGTACATGTCATTTCTCTCATAAACTTTAATTTAATATATTTACAAGGAAAATGCTATTGTTTTTTGAAAGCATATAATGTCAATTCTCCCATTTTCTAGTGTTTTTGGGAACCATGTACATGTCATTTCTATATCATTTCTCCCATAAAATATAAGGAAAACCATTTACATGTCACTTCTCCCATAAATTTTAAGGCAAACTAGGTACATATTATTTCTCCCATAAACTTTAAGACAAACCATGTACATGTCATTTCTCCCATAAACTTCAAGGAAAACCATGTACATGTCATTTCTCCCATAAAATTTAAGGAAAAACATGTACATGTTATTTCTCCCATAAAGTTTAAGGCAAACCATGTACATGTCATTTTCCCAATAAACTTTAGTTTAATATATTTATAAGGAAAATGCTAGTGTGTTTTGAAATCATACAATGTCAGTTCTCCCATTTGGTAGTGTTTTTGGGAACCATGTACATGTCATCTCTATGTTATTTCTCCCATAAACTTTAAGGAAAACCATGTACATGTCATTTCTCCCATGAATTTTAAGGCAAACCATGTAAATGTTATTTCTCCCATAAACTTTAAGGAAAACCATGTACATGTCATTTCTCCCATAAAATTTAAGGAAAACCATGTACATATCATTTCTCACATAAAATATAAGGAAAAACATGTACATGTCATTTCTCCCATAAACTTTAAGGCAAACCATGTATATGTCATTTCTCCTATAAACTTTAATTTAATATATTTTTAAGGAAAATGCTAGTGTTTTGGGAAATCATGTACATGTTATTTGTCCCATACACTTTAACTTAATTATTTTTAAAGAAACTTCTAGTGTTTTTGGAAACCATGTACATGTCATTTCTCACATAAACTTGGAATTTTCTAGTGTTTTTGGGAACCATGTACATGTCATTTCTGCAATAAACTTTAAGGAAAACCATATACATGCCATTTCACCCATAAAATTTGAGGCATTTGCAATAACATTTAAGTCATTTGCAATAAATGTTCATTTAATATATTTTTAATGAAAATTCTAGTGTTTTTGGAAACCATCTACATGCCATTTATCCCATAAAATTTAAGGTAGTTTCTAGTGTTTTTGGAAACCTTGTACATGTCATTTCTCCCATAAACTTGGCATTTGCTAGTGTTTTTGGGAAACATGTACATAACATTTCTCCCATAAACTTTAAAGAAAACAATGTACATGCCATTCATCCCATAAAATTTAAGGCATTTCCAATAAAATTTAAGACATTTGCAATAAATGTTCATTTAATATATTTTTAAGGAAAATGCTAGTGTTTTTGGAAACCATGTACATGTAATTTCTCACATAAACTTTAAGGCATTTTCTAGTGTTTTTGGGAACATGTGTATTTTGGATAGTTGAACTACAATTGGCATGTGATCACATGTTGTGATATAATGTTTTCTTTTTAAAACTCAGGTTGTCATTTTATTTGTTAAATATAAAATGAATCTAGATGGAAATTTCAAATTACAAAACACATGTATATTTTTCATATTTGAACTAAATTTGGCATGTGATCACATGTTGTGATATAATGTTTTATTTTTAAAACTCAATTTGTCATTTTATTTGTTAAATATAAAATGAATCCAGATGGAAATTTCAAATTACAAAACACAAGTATATTTTGGATTGTTGAACTACATTTAGCATGTGATCACATGTTGTGATATAATGTTTTCGTTTTAAAACTCAAGTTGTCATTTTATTTTCTAAATATAAAATGAATTTAGATGGAAATTTGAAATTACAAAACACGTGTATATTTTGGATAGTTGAACTACATTTGGCATGTGATCACATGTTGTGATATAATGTTTTATTTTTAAAACTCAAGTTGTCATTTTATTTGTTAAATATAAAATGAATCTAGATGGAAATTTCAAATTACAAAACATGTATATTTTGGATATTTCAACTACATTTTGCATGTGATGACATGTTGTGATATAATGTTTTGTTTTTAAAACTCAAGTTGTCATTTTATTTGTTGAATATAAAATGAATCTAGATGCAAATTTCAAATTACAAAACACGTGTATATTTTGGATAGTTGAACTACATTTGCCATGTGATCACATGTTGTGATATAATGTTTTGTTTTTAAAACTCAAGTTTTCATGTTATTTGTTAAATATAAAATGAATCTAGATGGAAATTTCAAATTACAAAACACTTGTGTATATTTTGGTTAGTTGAACTACATTTGGCATGTGATTACATGTTGTGATATAATGTTTTGTTTTTAAAACTCAAGCTGTCAATTTATTTGTTAAATATAAAATGAATCTAGATGGAAATTTCAAATTACAAAACACATGTATATTTTGGATACTTGAACTACATTTGGCATGTCATCACATGTTATGATATAATGTTTTGTTTTAAAAACTCAAGTTGTCATTTTATTTGTTAAATATAAAATGAATCTAGATGCAAATATCAAATTATGAAACACGTTTATATTTTTGATATTTGAACTACATTTGGCATGTGATCACATGTTGTGATATAATGTTTTGTTTTTAAAACTAAAGTTGTTATTTTATTTGTTAAATATAAAATGAATCTTGATGCAAATTTCATATTACAAAACGTGTGTATATTTTGGATAGTTTAAGTACATTTGGCAGGTGATTTTGTTTTCAAAGCTCAAGTTGTCATTTTATTTGTTAAATATAAAATGAATCTAGATGGAAATTTCAAATTAAATTTAACACATACATTGGTACATCATATGCATTTGAACATGTGTGAACGTTATATAATTTTAGGATGTCTATTATTTAGGTGATACTTAGTTACATTTTTCATGGTCATACATGTCATTTAAAACAATCATAGATGGTTTTACATATTTAAGTTCAATAATATATGTACAAATTATTGAAGTACATGTTTTCATATATGCAAAAATGATTGAAGTACAATTGAATATATGTAAAAATGATTGAAGAAAAATACATATCTATGTATATATCTAAAAACAATCATAAAATTCTAGGTGTTCATATATGTGTCAAACAATCATTAAATTTTAAAATTGCATTAAAACATGTATCCAGTACACAACATTTTTCATTAATGTACATGGAAAAGCTACTTTCAGTTAATAGTAAACTAGAAATTACAAAACATGTACCACACATTTTGCATTCAAGAATATATATTATAATTTTTTTAATAGTTACATTTAAAAAAAAATAATGCAATTTAAAATTTTCATTATATCAACTATGCTAGATACACAGATATGTACATTTTGCAATAATGAAATTATGACAAATTGTACCAGAATGTATGAAATCTTTTATGACCAGATAATGTAGATGTTTATGTGTAAACATGTATATAAATTTCTCGTGTGCATGTACCAAAACAATGTACATGTGCAAACACTTGTACATATAACATAAAATATACATATTATAATAATTGTAAAACTTAAGAATGCAAAAAAAAGGGTAGTTCAAATTTTAGTTGAGTTCTGGAAGTTCTAAAAGATGAATCCAAGGAGAAGAAATTGTTGGTCAATTCAATAAAAAAAATCTAATGGAATGTCATCTTCAATGATCTGTTCATGATCGAATTTTGACATTTTCCATTTCTTAATTTTCAATTTTTTATTTGATTGAACTTCTATCAGGTTTATGTGTGCTGCACACACCAAGTGACTATAGTGACAACTTATGACATCATGTTCATAGCCTTGAAAGTAAACAAAATCCCAACTTTGATGAGTTTGTTGGAAAAAATAACCTTTCAGTATAATAGACCCTTTGTCATATATAAACCCATTATCACCATAGTTTTCCAATAATTCCATCCTTCATTCGATGCAACACATCAAATAATACTTCACATTTTCATCGTTGACAGTAGGTGCAACTACAACAAAAACATCTCCTCCACAATAAAAAAGACTTACATTTAAATTTAGATCATAATTAACATGAAAATTTAACTTTAAAATTAACATGTGTATATGATTTTATTATCTATTTCTAGATCTCTATCATTTGAAATCAATCTTTTACATTCTCTAACAAAATCATAAACTCGATAACCTTCAGATGATACTATAGTCTCCTCTGATTGCATTTCTTCAAAGTTTGCAATGAATATTTTCCCCTTTGAATTTAGTTCTGTATGTTGCCAATATTTTACATGCATTTTGTTTTTTCACAAACATCATTGGATTTTTTTGTTGTCTATGCAAACATGAAAAAAACAAGAATATTTTCTTTTATCAAATGCAAACACATTTTTGTGCAATTTTTTTTAATTGAATGCAATTTTTGAGACCCTTTTATTGTTTCAACGTCATCTCTAATCGATCTATCTACATATTGGACCACAATATGTAAAAAATACCTTTATGGAAAATTCAAACAAGAATATAAATTATATGTTATTCAAGATACCATCAAAGATAATCATTGTGATAAATAATATTTAAAATTAGAAATCCAAACCAATCAAGGGAAGTACGAAGGTGCATGTATATATATATATATATATATATATATATATATATATATATATATATATATATATATATATATATATATATATATATATATATATATATATATATATATATATATATATATATATATATATACATGCACCTTCGTACTTCCCTTGATCGGTTAGTCTCATGGCTTAGTATAACAATCCACAATTGAACAAATTGTTCAGCTAAGAAAATTTGGTTTTCAGAGTGGCCCATTTGATATCTTCGAAGTGCTTGTTTTATACATGCCCCTGCACCGTCATGTTTTTATTTTCTATGACTAGTCTCAAATAAATTACAACAATGTTTAATCTAGGTTTTCATATGAAGATGACACAACCAAAAGAATTATCATGAAGATTTGAATTTCCCATGCATCCATCTGACCATATCCAATGTTCATTTAATTTTATTTCATGATTTTTAAAGGAGTCCTAAATCTTTTCAAAACAATTTTGTACAAAATATGTATCATGTGTACGATCGGGATTGATATAAAAGTGATATTGTTTAATAACATGTTGATTTTCACTGGTGCTTTCTATATGATCAACATTTTTTTCAACATGTCTATATAGAATATGGACAAGCATCAAGACTTGGTTAGAATGATAGTATTCATTCCATATTATTTTTATGGAACAAATGTGTAGTTCTATACAAAATCAACTATTGATTTAATGGTACATGGTGGAAAAAATTCACGGGATTTTTTGAATTTCAAGTCCTGCCATCGAGCTCTATGAGAATGCTTTTTATATTTATAAATGTTTGCCTAAAACTTTCTCAAAAAATCTATCAAAAATAATTCTTCTTCTTGTAAATCAATTTTTTTAGCACTTGTAGTACTACTTGAACCAATTAATGTATGAATATATTCAAATCTCTTTCATTTCACTTTTCTGTTGGACAATCATTGATCATTTATATTACTACGATATTTGTTTTGAAATTTAGTCAAGTTTCCACAATCATCGCTTTTTTTACCACCAACACATTTCCTTTGATAAAATAATTCATGGCTTTCTCTTCCACATAGAATTTGAGATATTAAATCATGGATAGTCGAAGGATGAGGCGAACCTTTACAAAAAAAACTACAAAAATTAGGGAATGTATCATAATATAACTGAAATTCCACATGATAACGACAACAACAAGTGTCGTGTACAATTATAGGTTTAACATACCATAGTTTTTGTTGCACAAAATCACTGATTGGAACATTAATTTCACGTTTCTCTTATATGAAATTTTTGAAAAACTCTATCAGAGTGGTGTCCAAGAAATTTTTTGCGTGTTCTTCGTACTAATTTCGTGCTATTCTTATTCGCATCACATCCCTTTTTTTGGGGGAAATACGTGAATTTTTCATCTAGTATTCATGTATTATTTTTTCACATATTCTCAAGGTTTATCTTTGTTTGTTTTCCTACAAATAATTGTCCAACAAGCGAGTTCATCATTTACATCTATTTGCAATCGAAATTTATGATTTTTGTGAAAACTTTTTTCGTGAGGTTCCTAATGCTTGTGCCATAGATTTTACCAACTGATTCACTTTAGTACTTGATAAAACCACTACCAATTGTATTTCTCTACGTGCATCTAAATCACTTTTCTTTCTAGATATTCCAATTGACTTTAGAGCACTATTTATATTTGTATCAAATTTTATTTCATTTTTTATCTTATGTTGATTTTCGAATACCCAATTAATTCTTAGATTCTTTTAATTTATTTGATGTTAAGAGACTTTTCAAAATTTGGGCTTGAACTTCCACAGTTTCATCTTTGAAGAACGAATCAATAATGCGCTTAACATGATATCGTATAACATGGTCAACTTTTTTATCTTCATATGTGTGAGTGTCAACATTTTCTAACATCTCATCATAGATATTGATTTCATCTGTACATATTAGAATTAAATGTACATAATGATTTTAAATATTCAATAAATAATTAAATTAATAAATATGTATAATTTCCATAATACACATTCAACATATATATATATATATATATATATATATATATATATATAGACATGGTGATTCAATTTCTTCACTTGAATTTCTTTCAACATTTTCAACATCTTCAATCATTGGTTCAATATCTCTCTCACTTTCTATTTCAAAATTTTCTATCTCATCCTCATTTTTTTGAGGAATATCTCTCTCTGTTTACATTCCCAAATATTTTTCACATTAGTTCATCAAATAAAAATTAAGTTTCACAATACACTAGTCAAATTTTAAATATCAAATTTATAATATTTACATTTAGATACCTGCTTCAACTTCTAGTTGTGGTTGATTTTTCCTTTTAATTTTTGAGCATTCTTCTCTCTTTTTTTTGTGATATTCTCTCCCCTGTTCCCCTATGTTCCTCAGGGACTCTTGTTCAATCATATTTTTTCTTGCAATTCCTTCGATTTCCCATAATAATTTAGTATGAAGCCTAAAAAATTTCCTTCAAAATCCTGTAAAAAAAGCGAACTACATCAAAATTTAGATAAAAATTCAATTAAAAAAAGCATCACAAATGATTTAATTTAAAAAAAACTCATTTTAATTTTTTTTAACAAAATACATAATTCAACCGAAAACACTTTGAAAATACCGCCAAAAAATGTCTTTTAAAAATGAAATGAAGCTCATAATATTTCCTTCCTAGTCCTACAAAAAAATTTCATTTAAAAATTTAGACAAAAACTTACTCTAAAATATCATTATAAAAGATTTACTTCAACCAAAAACTCTAACTCTAAAAAAATGTCACTTTAAAAATACCTCCAAAAAATGTCCATTGAAACTCTAAAAAAATGTCACTTTCAAAAATACCTCCAAAAAATGTCCTTTGAAAATTAAGCCCAAAAAAATCTAAAAAAATGTCACTTCTCCAAAAAATGTCCTTTGAAAATTAAGCCCAAAAAGATTCCTTTGAAAATTAAGCCCAAAAAAAGTGCTTTGTAAAATCAGCCCAAATGAATAAATACATGCGAAAATATGTGAAAATAATGATTTTGTTTTTGGCTATTTATATAGCTACGAAATGTTTTTTTGGAGGGACTTCACTGAATTTTCTGGGTGACATAATTTGCGAGAAACATTTCGGTCGATCTTCTGTAAAATGTTTGGCTGAACTTGTTTGTCGTTAGAATTAATGGGACAGAGCGACAAAAAACAATTCGACCGAACTATTTTAAAAGATAGGCCAAAATAACACGTCTTCAACTACGCAACAACTCGAATCTGAACACATTTCTTCAACTTTGCAACGATTAAATCCATCAAACTTTATGAATTAACTGTCAGAACGAAGACAAGTATTTGCATAATTCAATCTACTTTCATGAAATATAACTTTTATGGAATTCTATAAATATTTACTAATTTTAATTAATTTTGTAAGAAAATGGGTGCAAACAATTTCTGAAGGTCATTATGATTCATTGAAATCAGAATTTTGTATATTCCAAAATACACTGTAAAAAATCAAAAAATTATGGTGCATTAGATTTGTCCGTCATCTGTAATCGGTACTTTTCATAATTTTAGTTTATAACTAATATGTTGAGAAAATTCACGTGAGCCGAAGCATATTCAAAATATGATTTTTTTCTATATTAGATCAGTTCAAAAATTTCTAGTAATTATGGTATGCATAAGTTGGTTTCGTAAATATAATGATACCGAAGTAGAATTTGTCTAGATTGTTGTAACACATTTTTTTTCTCAAAAACACAAAGTTTTGAAAGAATACACCAACGCGTTGAACATGAATTTTTATGAATCCTTTGATTGTTAAAGAACACAAACTCAAAGAAATGTTAAGTTGACATATCAAACGTGAATAATAAAATTTCCAAAATATAAGTAATATAAAGCTAATAAAATTTCTGACAAGTTTTATTTTTATTGTAAAATGAAATTCTAAACAGAAAAATTGTTTTGGCTTGTAGAAAGTTGAAGAATAGAAAAAAATGATATTTTTTTCTCAAAAAAGAGCAAAAAGTGTAACCCAACTTCACATTTTTAATAAACAAGATCAATTAGATTAAATTATTTATTTATAACCATTATTTTTACTTTATTAATAAATGCAAATAATTTAAATTTCTCGTTAGGTAAGTACATAATTAAATTTCCTCCTATTTTAGTCAAACTAATCATTATACTATAATGACTAGTTTGATCCCCTGTGCTTCTATTTTTCAAATATTTGACTAAAATGTTATTTCATAATTAATATAAAAATTATTAATAATTGGAGAAAAATTATTTATATTTAAAATTAAAATTTCAATTCAATTAAAATTAAAAAAATTTAAAGTAAATTTAATTTTCAAGAATCTATGAGAAAGTATTAAATTAGTTGATTAAATTATTTTATGTTATATTAAAAATGGTTCACGTGATTTTTGGAGATTGGTGACTGCTACATTCACTAAACCACAAAAGTAGGCATATCTCTTAACCATAGAACATAACCCCGAGAGTATCCATGACCTCTTAATAGAAGATATGTTTTGATCCATAAAGGGTCGTGGATATTGTACTCGATAGTTAGACACAACATATCTAATAATATTTTATTTAAAATCTAAAATTCTACACTAATGCAATTTTATTAAATATCTAGATATGTAGATTTATTTTTAATAGTGCATGCATGTGAATGAAATTTGTGCAAAAAATAGAGAAAGGAAAAATAAAACCTCTCACACACATAAGACACAATATTTTCTCTCAGAAACCCTTTCTGGAGAAAAACCTAGTTGAAAGGTTAGGTTGCCTCGCTCTCCTTCTCTGTCTAGAAATATGTGTGCAAGTACAAACAAGTATAGTGTGTGGCGGGTGGGTTGCTATAGGACACAAATAAACTCTATATGCTCTACCTCCTATCCCTCTTGTCTATTTACTCTCAACTATGCAACAAATCCGCTCGGCATAATGGAATCCATTTTTCTCTTAGTGGCTTGGTTATAACCACATTATAACACAACGTGATAACCTACTAGTGGTTAGGTTTGACTACCTCAACTTTTAACAAAAGTTACAAGATGGAAACTTCTAGAGTCTTTTACATCATACTAACCTAGCTAGCCCCTTTTCCATGAATAATGGGGCTGACATGGAATCCTTCCAAACTATGGTGGTGAAAACAAGAAGGTCAGCTTCTAGGTGGCATAACTTTCGCATACATATTTTGATTGATGCACATCTTATGCTATTGCAAAGGTATCTATAAGGAGAATAACATGAAAATTTATGGTTCTCTTGAGGATAATTTTTACTCCCCAAAAACAATTGTTTGATGCCTCAAAACACTCTCAAAAGGTTTCAAATTATTTTTTTTTCCAAAAATGGTCCCACCAGTAAAAATGGTGTCATGGGTTGATTCCTCTGCTTCTTCCCCAATGAATGCATCGAGATGGATGAAAAAAAATATAATGATTTTAATTTCTAGATCATGATTGAACATAGGTACTCAACCAACTGAGCTAACCATTGAAGCTTATTATATTAAAAATTATAATTTGCATAAATATTAATTAAATGTCAATTCATGCTATCTCGATTGTTTGGAAAAAATGGTTATTATCTTCCCCACCTAGGTTCAAATATTCTCTAGTAACATGATGAGCATTGTTGTAATGTTTTCATGCATATGAATATTTTTGTATTGCCTTTGTGCCTATAATTTTGGTCTAACTTAACAATAGGAACTTCCCTCTAGTTCTCTAGCTAAGAAGGAGGTTGATTTCTTCCCAAATAAAATCTTTGTGGGTTGACTTGACACTAGGAACTTCACTATAGCTCTCGAGCTAAGAGGGAGGATGATTTTTTTCCAAAGAATATATATATATGAAAATATATAATTTGTTGTTAAAAAAAAATTTAGATTTTTTATTTATCTTTATGTTGACAGTGTTCAACCCGCCAACATTTAGGGGATCTCCCTAATATGAAGTCCCAACTAGACCTCACACCATTTGGAGTATGAGTCCCAACAGTGAGGTATTTCATGATATGCCTTAGATTTCTAAACAAATAGAGTGGTGCATGGTGTCTTTGGTTAAATAAAGTGTGTGACCCTATGGAAAGTCAATATGATGCATGAGTGGTTCCAACACACGAAGGGAAAATAAGTGTTCTCCTTGGAAGCCTATAATATTATGCGTCTTGAAAGGAACACATGAGCTGAAAATAAATCACAGAAACTAACAAGAAGGATATTCCACAGGTTAAAGGTGATGGGTTAAGACATGAACACGCATTCAACATGAATCATACAAATGCAAAAAAAATATTTCATAAGAATATGCGTAAGTTAAACAAAATAAATAAAGAATATAACAAGAATATTCCTACTACATTGACAATATATGCATGAAGACGTGTCAACTCTGATTTTATTATAAGTGAAAGTTCCATTCATACATACAACATGATGAACCACATGCCCCAATAGTGGAATGTGAATTCAAAAACACCTGTTCCTCCTAAAGAAGCATACTCCTCTATGCTATGAAGAAGCCAAGGCTGGGACAAAACTCCCAAGCCCTTTCTAAGCCTAAGCCTAGCCAAAATATCAACTCCCAAAAGCACTTTACAAGATTTATGAGGATTTATTTTTAAGAAAGGGGGTTGACTCTTGGCATGACCCCTTTGTGACTCTTGGACACACCTCATGACTCCTCACATTACATATCATTCTTCACATTCAATTATGAACACATGGAATTTCACTCATATAATAATTACAAATAATATTACAATTTTCACTCATACTCATATAAGACAAAATACGGTAGAGACATCTTGACAACCTAACAAAAAAAAACACTATGATGTTGGATTCGGGGTGAAATCAAGTTAGGCATCTTATACTTGGTGTCTCTCAGTCACATACTCATGTCAAACTTGGTATTGTGTGATGGCCTCCCCAAATTGTGAGATAGTGTCAAGCTGGAAGCGAACTCTTACCTCCATGGCATCTGGGTATAATTTCTTGGATCTGGTCTTAACCTCTTTCTCAATCAGGAGAGAAAATTGTTCTGATCTGAATCGACCCATCGATGTAAGTCTACAAGTTTTTTCTATTCACCTCCAAGTCCTCACGAGTGGCCATCTGCTCCAACTTCTCTAGGTACTTATCAATCTCTTGTCGGACTTGCCATTTGATTTTAGTCTCGGTGAGTGTACTAACTAATGGCCTTCGATGGGTTCTCACAACGAATTCAAAACTGTTGTATATATGTACATATGAGGCCGAAATGTTTCCGATGAATGACACGAGCTATTTTATATTATGGATCAACATCCAAACTATGTCTTTCTCTAATTCTGCCCGTGGCTTCATCTTCTTCACCAGTGTAAGCGATGTGATCATATATCACATTGTCCACTCATGTATGATGATGATGCAGCTTGTACATTCTTAAGGATCCTGACAAACTCTTTGCTTTTTCGTTGCAAGTCATTTAAGAAGAAAACTTCCTTACGTATGGTCACAAACTCATCATAAAGATCATGCATATTGTCTCCAAGTCTGGATACTTCAAAAAGTATTACTTCCCTTAGCTCGTTGTAGTAGACCTATATGGAAGGCGCATCCTATGCTGTTGCATGGTGTTGTTCATTCTATTGTTGGAGTTCTTATAGATTCTGTGGAAAAATATTACTCTTAACAATCAAACAATGAGTGTTAGATTTGGCTTCTCCTGTGAAGTCCAAGCTAGCATCAATAATGGCATTTGGATTCTTTTTTGTGTCTGCCACTATCACCCTTTCTCTCATGAATGCAGGTGATAAAATTCATCCGGGAAGTGATTTCTCCGCACTTGTACAATATTTTTCTGCGGTTAATCAAGTGAAATATTGTACACATCCATCATTGGATCATCATCAAGGGGAACTACCCCCCCCTTCCTCTCTCAGGGCTTACTCTATGGCTAAAGGTGGTGGAGTCTAAATGGTGACCTGTGGTGTGTTGAGAATCAAGTCTACATCCTCATATCGTGACTCTGGTCCCACTTCCATTTTTGTGACTTCAATCAATTGTTTAAGATCTTTAGCAACCTCCCATTCCTGCATATTTTCGCTCACTCCTTCTGATGTTGGTTGATCCTGTATCTTCTCTTCAACTTGTATAGGTGTTTTCTCTTCTACTGTGGCAGCTTTTCTCTATTCCTCTTTCTACTTTTGTCTCTCCTCTTTTCATCTTCTTGTAACCTCTTGTTCTTACTTCAACTCTTTTTTAGCTCTCTGCGCTCTCTACACTACTTCTACCAAGTATTTTTTCTCTCTATTTCTCTACTCTAGTCTCTACTACCTTTGTCCCCTATTTGATTTGATTGCAATATACTACAAATTGGTAAGTGAGATATATTAGCAGTCAGAGGAGGAACCATGGAAGAATTCTTATAACTCCTCCTGGACTCATGAACCGATTCATATGGTTGGGAATTTTCAGGTTGTTCGGTAGACGACAACAATTCCAGAAGAAGCAACAGCATCAAGAAGTGGTCTAGTGCAGGACAAAGGAAAGAGGAAGGTAGATGAAAATATAAAAGAGGAATAAAGATGGAAAATTAAATAAAATACTCTCACTGTTATCATTCATAGCTTCTGAATTTTGTAAAAGTAGGGATAGTGGGGGATCAATCATGGAGATAGGAAGGAGGAATAGACTAATGGGATGAATGGAAGCAGATGTTAGAAAAGGTATAGGATGGACCGTTATGACAGAATAAAAGGTGGAATATCGTTGAGTACATATGGATTTTATTCTAGTGTTTCTTCCAAGAGACATCACCTCCATCCCTGCCATCATCATAGGATGATTGAGTATTTTCTAGAGGAGTTCAAGAAATCTAGAACTTATAATTTTGACGGGGAAATGGAGGAATTAGAAGATGCAAAATCATGGCTACTAGGAATGAGATTTTTTTTTAGATTGCATGATTACTCATATAACAAGAAATAAAATATAAATACATTCAGTATCAATGGAAAAAGTAGATATCTGGTCGAAAGATGTTAAGAATGTCATAGGGATACAAGAAGAGAAGATTACTTGGGTTTAGTTCCAAATATATTCAAGAAGAAGTACCTATATGAGAGGTAATATTATGGGAAGGTCAAGGAATTATATGAGTTTGGGGTGGGTTTCATGACAAATGAAGAGTACAAAACAAAATTTATGTAACTCTTGAGATATGTTCCCTATATCAAGGATGCGAAGGGAAAGATTCAAAGGTGCATCAATGGACTGCTAGTAGAATTCAAATACTAGATTGAGTTTGATGAGCCTTAATCATTAGAGAAAGCCATCAAGTAGTTTAAGTATTGTTATGAGAAGTCTAAGTGGAAGCCTAAGTTCAAACATGTCTGAAAGGGTAATGAAAAGACTAAAGGAAAATGGCCCAAGAAGCATGGAGGATCTTGAGATGTAGGTAAGAAGGAAAATGTGGCTACCGATAAGAATTTAAATGTAGCTATGAAATGATATCGGTCTTAACCTAGAGAGCAACATAATAAATGTAGTCGTAGGGAACCATTGAAGTGTTGGATTTTTGTTAAAAGAAGGATTTTCAATTAAAATGGGCTAGCGAGCAATAGATATATAGTGCTCAGGAGGAGAAAATAGTTATGGATGTAGGTCATAACATTTCTTGGATCTAAGCAACACTTGGTAATAGGTAGGAAAACTATTAGGAAGACCTTGTATCAGGATGTTTACATTGTAATTGATCATAGATATAACTATAGTTATGTCAGTACTGACCTAGAAAATAAATGTTGTCTGAATGAAGAAGTGCATGTAGAATCTTGGTTGGTGGAGTTGGATACAAGGGCCAAGAGAAGAGTTCACCATTGGGTTAGATCTTATGCATTTGAGCTTAATGGAATTCCTACAACACACATAAATGTGCTTCTGATAGGTGCATATAGCACACTTTTGGGCATGGATTGGTTATTTATTCAAATAAGGAAGGTAGATTGTTAGTGGAAGGCCATTGAGTGCTTGGATGATGATGGACGAAGGAGAGTCTTGTAGGGAAAGAAGAATTCCACATGAGTGAGAATGGTTACTGTTAGAGTCGGTCTCTTCATCCCTTTCAGAGATCAAAATCTCTTTGGTTGCATTTCATTTTAGGTGTCTCATTCAGTCTAGTTAGTTGCATTCCATTAGGAGCATGGATCATCCGACAGAAGGGTATTTTCTCCCATATCCCTCATGTCATGTACCTGCTGGTCCGTGTTTGTTCATCAAAATCAATTCCAGTCATTTACAGTCATGTTTTGTCTCCTGGTTAACAAAGACTCATTTTAGGGTTTTAAACATCATTAGGTCTAGGGTTTCATCTTCAGAATGTCTAATAATGTCAGCAGGAACATGAGGGAGGCTCGAAATAAGTTTTCATCACAAAAATTTCATCGCCATAATGCTTAATAATGATTTTTCTTCAAAACTCTATTTTGAAGTAAAATCGTCAATTTTGTCTTTTGTAATAAATGCCATGTAATTTTCAAAAGATTTTCAGTTATGAAATTCTTCAGGCATAGCCCTGGTCACCTTTTCCAAGATCCCATGCCAGCTATCCCTGCAAAAATAGACAAGAGATTCATCATCAGTTCAAAAATCAAAGGAAACAAACAAAAACGGAGTTTATTTTAAAAAGTGCAAAATGCCAAAGTCTGCAACATTACAAAAGTGGGTTTTCTAAATAAAAAATCAAATTCCACGATTTATAAGATATTTTTGGTGTTTAAACAATCCATTTGTACACCAAGAGACATCATTGAGCCGAGTCAAAACATGGAAGAGAAAAACAGGGTTTGGAAGGCTGAACTGTTGGTGAGTTTACAGTCGCGACGCGTTGGGTGAAGGTCGCGGCGCACTGGCTAGTTGTGGCGCATAGGGCCGCTCACCTCCATGTAAATTACAACGGTTGCGGTGCACACAGTTGTCGTGGTGCATTAGGTTATGTGCGTGGCGCACAGGACCAGCACCCAAAATTTGTCATTGCCCCCAACAAATTCCAAATTTCTCGGTCTCATTTGTTCCATGTAAGTTCGGTTGATCATGTAATTGCCATTAAACAGTGTTTGGTATTGTTTGAAAGAAGGAATATGAGAATTTGAATGTCAAATTATAAACCCTATCCTTTTGTTAAAAACTGCTCTTTTAGAGTTTGAAATTGGTGTTTTAAAAATAGTTTTGTGCCAAACTTGTGCATTCCTCACTGTTCATCCCTCCCTCTCACTGTTATATTATCATTACAATCCTCTTTTCATCTCCCTACATCTCTAAAATTCACTCATTCTTAAGCCCTATTCCCCAAGCCACTCATACCATCTAAGCCCATTTCCCTATCCACAAGTCATTTCATTTCCTATCACTTTCCCTTCCCATTTCATTTGTAAAAATTCCCAAAACCCCAAGTTTCCCAAAAAGTCAGTGGTTGTCCCTACACTCTAATATCACTTGATTGAAGTTCATTTTCCCCACTGTCCTACTTTTCTCCACAGTCCCTTCCCTTTGATACATATTTGGAATTAAAACAAAAAGCACCAGATTCTCATTTTCATCTCATACAAGCCAAACATAGAACTTGACACACCATGGATACGGACACTGATACATCATATGACAGAGATAGTGATTCTACCACTGAGCTACATGCACCGAGAAGGCCTCGTAAAGGTGGCAAACACGTGAGAGAAGAGCCCACCTCATTGACTCAATTGTAGGCCTGTCCATTTGCCATGGCATGTTTTCAACAGCAGTCATGCTATCAGTATTGTGAGATGATTGCTAGGATTCAGCATCATCAGGAGTTGGATCGGTTGTTTGGATTACATTTTCATGATGGTCAGGTAACTCTTGCTGGTGTAAATTTCACTTTGACACCGGAAACCATATCTCAAGCAACAGGAATACCGAATGTGGGTGAACAGTGGAACAAAAGAAAGCAGGTGGACAGAGTGCATTATGAACCATACATCAGGCCTAGCTATGTGAGATAGCTCAGCAGGGTATTCCCATTCCAGTTCCTAAAGGAATCCTATGCGCCTTTGATGAGACTCATTATCAGATACTTCAGTTCTAAGGGCCGGTTCTCACGCCTCTATGCATACCACATCAGGTTATTGATGAATTTCACTAGGGTGAAGATGATGAACATACCTTATTTCATGTGCTGGAACATCAAGAGAATGACCACTCTTGTGCAGAAGAAGACTCCCGAGCAGCAGTACAACAGTATTTATCACTATGCACTCGTCAAGATTTTTGTTGTACATTAGCTTGGATTCCAGGGTATTGCATGGGAGGATTTCATTTCCCATGACTTCTTCACAGCCCCTCAGCCTCCTCTGGAGATTTTTCATGAGCCAGGTGAACCTTCACATCAGCTTGAAGGTCCCGAGATAGAGTTTATTAGTGTGCCAGTGTTTGTTACTTATCAGAGAGGCACCAAAGCATTATTTGCGGCAGCCCGACGAGTACTATCTCCACCCGGGGTGGAAGGGGTCTCGTTGCCATCATTAGCAGTACAGGTATAGGTACAGGACAGATGTAAGAGGCCTATGTAGGATGAGGGCCCTTCAGGAGGCCAGGATACTGATTTCATATTGATTGATGAGGATTTGAGCTGTCCAAGCTCAAAGCTGAGAGAGACCATTCAGGAGCAGAAGGCTGAGATCGATACCTTGACCTTCAAGTTGCAGAGAGCTCAATGGATCATAAAATATCTGGAGTAGTGGAACAAAATGTTGGAGGATCAAGAGACTATCATGGAGTTGAAAAACATCCGTGAGAACCGGCAAGATGCCCGAAGAAGCCCAACTGAGATGACACCTATTGAGCGGGAGATTGAGGATGATAGAGAGACTTGGCTTGAGAGGGTCAATATTCATCTCGAGAAGCTATTGGCAAAGGAAAACAAGGAAAATAACATGCTTAGACACATGAAGAACCATTATTGGGCGCGAACTCATGTTTGCAAAGCGAGGATCAAAATCCTGAAGGCAAGGCTAAGGAGGGAACTAAAGCGTCACAAAAGGCATGATAGGCTCCAAATTTTGGCCGAAGCTTCTTTGGCCCAGCATAGTGCTTGATGAGGGACCTTTAGCCCAAATTTCAAGAAGTTTGGGAAAAAATTTGTCAATTTTGAATTTTTTGGTCACAAAACAGATTTTCCTGCCCGACGCGTAGCGCCACTTGGCGCGCGCTTATAATTGGAAGCTCTTCAGGGGGGAAACTTTGCATTTATAGAATTTTTATTAAAATTTATGCATGTCTATGGATTACCTAAGGATTTCATGAAGTTTTGGGTTGCCTAAAGGGTCAAAAACACCCTAAAAATGGCCTTTCTGCCACTTTTTGTACACACATGAAGCAGTGTTGGGAGATTTGATTTTTGGAGGGGAAAATGGCAACCAAATCCACAAATTCCACTTATTTTGGAAAGTAGACAGGTAGGGATTTCCAACAAGCTATCCTATGCTGAATTTTGACTTGGGGAAGGCCCTCAAAATCAGCCTCAAACTTGTGCTACGCATAGAGATTTCAGGCGCGGTGCATAGAGAAATTTGGCCTAGTTTTCACTCAGCAGCTCAGAATTTCGCCTAGTTTTGGCCAGTTTGACTTTTTCATGTAACTATTGATGTACCTTGATGTAATTTCATGAATTTGATATAATTTTGGCACATTTTTACTCATCATAGTAGATTCATTCACCAAAAAGTGAAATGTAAGTGAATGAATCAGTTTCCTATCATATAGAGGCAAGTTGTTTCATTGCCTATTTTTCAGTTCCTAGTTTAGATATGGATGAAATAGCTCACAGAATGATTTTCTCGACCCCTAGAGGCATGGGAATGAGTTAGGCTTGTATATATCATGTACTTCTTCAGTCATTTTCAAGGTTGGACACTTGGGATTGCTTGGCACTTCATTGTACATTTCATCTCTGCAATTTTGGCAAAGGAATAGACCAGGATTTGCAGCACTCTTCGAGATCCATGTGGCTCTGTGTTTTGATGGTTTTTTTCTCTATGTAATTGTAAGTTGACTGATGTTTATGTGTATCATTTTCCCTCTCCTTTCTTCTCAGATTAAACAAACAAGTTTTAAAGGTGGAATTCATTAGATTGCTTTTCTCTGCCTTCAGTTTTGTTTAATTTTCCATGTTTTCATCTGTTTGAAGAGGATTATTGAAAGCCTCTTGCCATCTTCATCTCCTCACCGGACTGAAACTTCCATTCAATCAATCTAAATCATCAAAACAATTGCTTTCCTTTCCCCAATCATAACTCTACAAAAACTAGGCCTTATCCCCAGATCCAAAACTGCCTTTCCCTTTGATTCCAACATTAACCCCCAAAAACACAATCAAAATCATTTACTTATATACCTAGCCTAAAATTAGCTTTTATTTCAAGTCATCTCAAGCCCTATTGATTATTTTTGTTGAGATTGACCCAGAGAGAGCCCTCTCCTGTTCTGGTAGGGCTAGCTACCAGACTGAGCGTGGTTTGATGTTACCCTGAACTCTGCCTTCTTTCAGCCTGAGGTAGATTTAGGCAATAACATAGTGGAGACCATACTGGGGAACAAAATGGTTTGATTTTTGGTGTTATTTGTTTTATAAGCTACAAACGGAGCCTGAAGTTATGCCAGGTAGCCTTCGAAACACTCTTGCTTTGCATTAGCGAAAGTAGATAAACGCTACTTCAGTAAATCTCCGGTCTAGCTTGTAAACGTGACACTTGACTTGTAAATTTCCCTAGTATATCAGATCATTCTGCACTTTGGGGGATGAATCTAGAATTTGATAGGTTGAGCGAGTTGGTTTTTTCCCTTTGATTTTTGAAAATAATTCAACACACTGGCTTCCAGAAGACATACTATAGCAAATCCGGATCCCGATCCACCTCTAGTGTATGAGAATCCCAATCTGATTTCAAGAATCCTTTGTCGATAAAGTCCCGTGATTCCTCTATTCAAATCTCATTCATGTCCAGTTGTGTTTGAATACCTTGAAGATATTGAATTTGATGAACAATTTGAGTTGTCGTTGTTTGAGATGAAGTCTGAAAGTGCTATTGGTTCTACTGTCATAAATCTCAAGTTTATCAAGTATCTTGAAATTGAAAAGGCTAATAGATCTATTGACAATTACATCTTGAATATTCAAAACTCCAATGTGGCAACAAATATTCCTGAGTTCATAGAGTCTGCATCTGAAACTCTTGGGCCATCAACATTTACATCCGGTTCACAAATTCACACTGAGCCTCCTTTCATTCCTACCATTCCCGTGCAACCATCTATCCCTAATAAACAATATGCAGTAGTATCGCCTCCATCCACACCACATACACCTCATAAATCTACTGCTCCTACTCCACCTATTTCCCCAAGACCGGTTATAAATCCACCAAGAGCGATGACTGCTAGATTCGCACCCCTTGTCTTGCCTCAAAACTTGGATGCCATGCCCGCTGATTATCAGAGTAAAATCCCATTGTTTGATGGCACTCCTAAAAGTGTTCCTGCTCAGAAAAATATTGATAGAATGGTAGATTTCTTCGATCTTCATGAGATTGATGCAGAAAATGTAACCATGAGATTGTTTGTGCAAACCTTTGGAGGTGAAGTAAGAAAGTGGTTTAGAGCTTTGCAGCCTAGAAGTATTGCTACATTGGCTGAGCTTCAGAGACAGTTCTTGGATCGATGGGAAGTAAAGAAAGATCCTCTTCAGATCACTTCTGAATATACCAAGATCAAGCGCAACGTAGGTGAGTCAGTCCAAGACTATTGTATTAGATTTAATGCGGTTTACAATGCAATTCCCAATGATTTAAGGCCATCTAAGAAGTCGGCTTTGCTTATGTTTCCATATGGTCTTGATCCGGACATGGCCTATCAATTGAGAGAAAGAGATCCGACCACTTTGGAGGACATACAGAAAATTGCAGTGAGTGTTGAAGCTAATTTGAATGACAAGAGAGCTAGATTGAGAGCTGAAAAGAAAGTCGCAATAAAGGAAGAAGCTTCTACTTCAGATCAAGTACTTCGCAAAGTGGAAAATATGATTGAAAGATTGACACTTCATAAGCTTGAACCGCAGGTCGTAAATCCTAACTTCCGTGGATAAAAGCAACCACAATTTAGGATCAAAAAATGAGAGCAGCGAGCACAAGAACCAGCAGCAGCACAACAACAGGTAAAGACTCCTTTACAGCAAAATTTTTTTGGCCCAGAATCAGATGATGAAGATAATGTAATAGGAGAAGAAAATCACTTCTTTACACCTGATGACATGCCAACCTTTATCACGGAAGATGAGGAGTATGCAGAAAACTTAGCTGTACAAAAGGATGAGGATTTTATCTTGGCAAATGAGACATCTCTTGAAGAAGAGTCAGATGAGTATTAGAGAGGTTATATGAATGCTTTGCCCACCCAGCAGTGACAATATTCACTTAGAAACAGAGATGTGCCTATCAACCCAATCCAAAAGAGAAAAGAAGTTTCAGCATCAAAGAATGATGCACCCATTGCAGAGAAGAAGGGAAAAGAGGTAGCTGATCCCGCTACTAGCAAGTCTCCATCAGCAAATGAAAGATCTAATCAGCCAATTGTATCAAGGGAGAAATTTGAAAAGAAGGATGCTCCAGCCAAATAGGTAGAAAAAACTTCAGTATTTAACTTAGAGAGTGAGATTTCTAAGTTAAAAGTTTCCATTCATTTGACTTAGTTGATGAGAAATAGAGGCTACAAGGGTCAGGTATCTAAAATTTTGAATTTCGATCCAATGTCTAATATGGTGAATGTGGAAGATGATCAACCTGAGTTGATATTTGGACCAGCATTGGATGGTGAGTCTCCCAATAGTGATGTGCCTCCTTTTTATATCAGCCTTAGATTGCATGATTTTGTGTTACATAATGCCATGTTTGATTCTGGAGCTTCTCATAATCTCATGCCAAGGGAAATCATGGAGAAATTAGGATTGGACATCACTAGGAAATTTCATGATCTTTATTCTTTTGATTCTAGCAGAGTAAGATGCATTGGGCTCATCAAAGATTTGGTGGTTAGTTTAGATCATATTCTGACTAGGAATGTTTTGATGGATGTGGTTGTGGAGGATATTCCTCCTAGATTTGGCATGCTTCTTTTCAGATCTTGGGGAGAAAAACTGAAGGGAACATTGCAGCTTGATTTCTCCTATGCTACCATTCCTGTGTTTGGTTAGATGAGAAGATTATATCGGGAGAAAAAGATGAAGTGTATGATCACCAGCAAGGAGAAACTGGTAAATCATCCGATTAATTATGTACATACAGATTTAGAGTCTTTTGTTTTGTATTTCGATAGTTTCAATGATGTAGATAGTCAGTTAGTTGAAACAGAGTACATTTCGGAGATCACAGAAAATTGTAGAGAAGTTTTAATGAAAGAAAGGCAAGAACTTGAGAGTTCCGCTAAGAAATTAGCCTTCCGACAACAGCAGAAAATTGATGGACAACAAGCAGAAATAACAGAGAAAACACAATTTCAGCACTTGGAAGAAGATGAAGACGATTTATGGACTATGGATTTTGATGGTGCAGTTGGAAGTGATGGTGCTGGAATTGGAATTTGGGTACGCAGCCCTTTTTCCGCCCAAAACAAGGTACCGAGTAATGTAAGGGTCTGCTCTTATAAATTAGCTTTTGATTGTTCGAATAATGAGGTAGAATACGAAGCTTTGATTTCTGGTCTGAAAATACTTAGAAAGTTGAATGCTAAGAGGATTGCAGTATATGGTGACTCCGAGTTGGTAATTAAGCAAGTGAAGGGTGAGTATCAAGCTAAGCATCCTCGAATGCGGGCTTATCAAAATGCAGTTCTTGATATCTTGAAGTTGTTTTCAGACTATACTTTGACTTGTATCCCTCATATTCAGAATGGTATTGCAGATGATCTTGCTAAGGCAGCAAGTAATTTGAAGATTCCTATGAACTCAAGTAACAAGTTTGAAATTCATGTGAAACATCTTCCAACTGTCCCGGAAAATCAAAGGTATTGGCAAGTATTCCAAGATGACAAAGAGATTGACGAATTTCTGCAAAACAAAGGTAAATTCAAAGAGACTTCAATTGACATGGAGCATGATGATGGTGAGGCTGATGTGCAAATAAATCAGATGGAAGTATTGCAGCTGAAGGATAATTTCATTGCTAAGGGTTTGATACCTTTAGAAGAGATTTTTGATCAAGATGACGTAGCTAGAAAACCAACCTTGCGGCCAACCGAAAAGGGAGTTGAAGACGTGAACATTGGATCAACTGAAAATCCAAAGATGGTGAAATTTTCCAAAGCATTGCCACCTGAGGTAAAAGAAAAATATGTTAGTTTATTGTCTTCTTTTGCTGATGTATTTGCTTGGGACTATTCATATTTGAAGACATATGATACCAATATAATTCAGCACACCATTCCTATCAAGCCAAATCAAAAGCCCTTCAGGCAGAAGTTGAGAAGGATAAATCCGAAGTTGCTGCCCTCAATTGAAAAGGAAGTGAATCGACTATACAAGGCTGGTATCATTGTTCCTATAATATTTTCAGATTGGATTTCCAATTTGGTGCCCGTACGCAAAAAGACAGGTGAGATTTTTTTGTGCATTGATTTTAGGAATCTGAATAAGGTTTCTTTGAAAGACAATTATCCATTGCCGAAAATGGATCACATACTTCAGCGAGTAGTTGGAGCATCTCGTATGTCGCTACTCGATGGTTATTCCGGGTATAACCAAATTTTGGTCCATGAGGATGATAGAGACAAAACAACGTTCACCACTCCGTGGGGGACTTTCCATTACGCTAAATTGCCTTTTGGTTTGAAGAATGCCGGTGCGACATTTCAGCGTGCAATGGATATGGCATTTGTGAATGAGACAAATGTTTTTCTAGTTGTGTATCTTAATGATTTGACAGTCTTTTCCAATTCTGATGAATAGCACCTTTACCATTTGAAAATTGTTTTTCAGCGATGTAGAAAGTATGGTGTGTCACTCAATCCAAAGAAGAGTTTGTTTGCCATGGATGAGGGCAAACTTTTGGGTCATATTATCTCAAAATATGGCACCTGTATTGACCCAGCTCGAGTTGAAGCAATTCAGCAAATTGATCTTCCCTGGAATAAGAAGGAGATTCAATCCTTTAATGGTAAGACAAATTTTCTACGCCGCTTTGTGCCTAATCTTGCTGAACATCTAAGGGAGATTACAAACATGCTTAAGAAAGACAATGCAGTGAAGTGTACTGAAGAGGTGGTAAAATATTTCAATTTAGTGAAGTTGGCTCTTTCTTCAGCTCCGGTTTTGATCAGCCCGGATTATACTCAAGATTTTATTTTGTTTTCATTTGCTTCAGAGCATACTATGGCAGTAGTATTGATGAAAAAAAGAGATGGGCATGAAAAACCAATTGCTTTTTTCAGCCGTACCATAAGAGATGCAGCTTTGAAATATAACATAATTGAAAAGCAAGCTCTTGCTCTTGTGAAAGCGTTGAAAAATTTTCGCGTATATATTCTGCATTCTCATATTATTGCTTATGTTCCTAACACTGTTGTTAAGGATGTTTTAGTACAAACAAATCCAGAAGGGAGACGAAGCAAATGGATTGCTTCCTTGTTGGAGTATGATGTGGAGATAAAGCCTACAAAGCTTATCAAAGGACAAGGGTTGGCTAAGCTAATGGCTGAGTCAAATTTACATGCCTTGGAAATCAATCTCATTGTTACTATGTCTGAGGAGAATGATGAAAGTTCATCAGTTCAGGTATCAGAAATATTTGTGCTTTCTCCTTGGTATTTAGATGTTGTATATGTGATTCAAAATTTGTCACTACCGCCCGGCATGGATAGAAATAAAATTAGAACTCTGAAATTGAAGGCTGCTAAGTTTTGTGTTTTGAATAGTTCACTCTATTGGAAAGACCCCAGTGTTGTTTTGTTAAATTGTTTGGTGGAAGAAGAAGCAAAGCAGGTTATGGAGGATTTTCACAAGGGAGATTGTGGGGGTCACCTTTTTTGGAAAATGACGGCCAATAAAATTTTGAGAGCGGGATATTATTGGCCGACACTTTTTGCTAATGTGTATAAGATTGTAAAAAGCTGTCATGAATGTCAGATTTTTGAAGGGAGGCAGAAATTGCATCCTTTGCCACTTAAGCCCATTGAGGTTAGTGCTCCTTTTCAGCAGTGGGGTTTGGATTTCATTGGAAACATTCATCCCGCTTCTTCAGCTTAGCATAGGTGGATCCTAACAGCGATAGATTATTTCATGAAATGGATTGAGGCGATTCCCACCAGGCAGGCCATGGATTCGGTAATAATTTCTTTCCTTGAGAATAACATTTTGTCTCGTTTTGGTTTCCCGAATAAGTTAATCACTGATAACGCAGCATCTTTGAAATCAAAAAATATGATTGAGTTTTGTGACAAGTATAAAATCACTTTGGGACACTCAACCGCTTATCATCCACAAGGCAACGGATTGGCAGAGTCTTCCAACAAATATTTGGTTAACATCATTAAAAGGTTGTTAGAAATAAACAAGAAAAGTTGGCATAAGAAGTTGGTCAATGCACTTTGGGGAGATCGAGTGAGTCAGAAGAAATCCATTGGTCTGTCCCCTTTTGAGTTAGTTTATGGACTTGATACAATGTTTCCTACCTCTCTCGCAGTTCCAGTGGTCAAACTTCTACAGGAATATGGCAGTGAAGACGATCATATTCAAAGAAGAATAAATCAAATGATCCATTTGCAGCAGACGAGAGAAGAATTTTTTCAAAGAAAATTCAAGCTGTAGGAGAGAGTTAAAAAAATCTATGACAGAAAAGCAAATGCAGACAAATTTCAATTGGAAGAAGTGGTGCTGAAATGGGATGCAAGAAATGAGGAAAAGGGTAAGCACGGTAAGTTCAAAAATATCTGGAAAGGAACCTTTAAAATTGCTACATATCAGGGTTAGAATTATTTTCTTCTGAAAGAGATGAACGGGGAAGATTTTCCAGGAGGGTCAGTCAATGGTCGGCTGCTCAAGTGGTATCATTTCTGAAATGTTTTCTATTGTTTACATTGTCACTGTATATACCGTTTATTTCAGTTTCATTGCAACTGTGTGCTGTGATTTTTTCTTCAGTTTGGGGCCCGAAGTGAAGGCTATAATTCTGAAGATTTATTTCAGCTTTGGTTTGATTTTTTCGAGTCAGGTTATTCAGTCATTTTAGTTTCAAAAATGAGTCAGTTTGACTCAATTTTTAGTCAATAAATGAGTCAAGAGTCTTGTGTTAATTTTCTGAAGTTATGGACTCCATAGCCCAATGGACGAAGGCACTTCCTACTCTCCCAAAAATCTGTAGTTTTTGGCACCTCCCAGGAGCTACCATCCCCATTGGAGCCAATGTTAGAGTCGGTCTCTTCATCCCTCCATCAGAGATCAAAATCTCTTTGGTTGGATTTCATTTTAGGTGTGTCATTCAGTCCAGTCAGCTACATTCCATTAGGAGCATGGATCATCTGACAGAAGGGTATTTTCTCTCATATCCCTCATGTCATGTACCTTTTGGTCCGTGTTTGTTCATCAAAATCATTTCCAGTCATTTACAGTCATGTTTTGTCTCCTGGTCAGCAAAGAGTCATTTTAGGGTTTTAAACCTCATTAGGTATAGGGTTTCATCTTCAGAATGTATAATAATGTCAGCAGGCACATAAGGGAGGTTCGAAATAAGTTTTCATCGCAAAAATTTCATCGTCATAATGCTTGATAATGATTTTTCTTCAAAACTCTGTTTTGAAGTAAAATCATCAATTTTGTCTTTTGTAATAAATGCCATGTAATTTTCAAAAGTTTTTCAGTTATGAAGTTCTTCAGGTGCAGCCTTGGTCACCTTTTCCAAGATCCCATGCCAGCTATCCCTGCAAAAATACACAAGAGATTCATCATCAGTTCAAAAATAGAAGGAAACAAACAAAAACAGAGTTTATTTTAAAAAGTGCAAAATGCCAAATTCTACGACATTACAAAAGTGGGTTTTCTAAATCAAAAATCAAATTCCATGATATATAAGATATTTTTGGTGTTTAAACAATCCATTTGTACACCAAGAGACATCATTGAGCTGAGTCAAAACGTGGAAGAGAAAAACAGGGTTTGGAAGGCCAAACTGTTGGTGAGTCTATAGTCGCGGTGTGTTGGGTGAAGGTCACGGTGCACTGGCAAGTCGTGGCGCATAGGTCTCCTCACCTCCATGTAAATTACAATGGTCACGGCACACAAATTTGTCGCGACACATTGGGTTATGCACGCGGCGCACAGGACTGGCACCCAAAATTTGTCATTGTCTCCAATAAATTCCAAATTTCTCGGTCCCATTTGTTCCATGTAAGTTCGAATGATCTTGTAATTTCCATTAAACAATGTTTGGTACTATTTGAAAGAAGGAATATGAGAATTTGAATGTCAAATTATAAACCCTATCCTTTTGTTAAAAACTGCTCTTTTAGGGTTTGAAATTGGTGTTTTAAAAATAGTTTTGTGCCAAACTTGTACATTCCTAACTATTCATCCCTCCCTCTCACTGTTATATTATCATTAAAATCCTTTTTCAATCTCCCTACATCTCTAAAATTCACTCATTCTTAAGCCCTATTCCCCAAGCCACTCATACCACCTAAGCCCATTTCCCTATCCATAAGTCATTGCATTTCCTATCACTTTCCCTTCCCATTTCATTTGTAAAAATTCCCAAAACCCCAAGTTTCATAAAAAGTTAGTGGATGTCCCTACACTCTAATATCACTTGATTGAAGTTCATTGTCCCCACTATCCTACTTTTCTCCACAGTCCCTTCCCTTTGACACATATTTGGCATTAAAACAAAAAGCACCAAATTCTCATCTTCATCTCATACAAGCCAAACACAGACCTTGAAACACCATGGACATGGACACTGATACATCATATGACAGAGATAGTGATTCTACCACTTAGCTACATGCACTGAGAAGGCCTCGTAAAGGTGAAAAACATGTGAGAGAAGAGCCCACCTCATTGACTCAATTGCATGCCTGTCCATTTGCCATGGCATGTTTTCGAGAGCAGTCATGCTATCAGTATTGTGAGATGATTGCTAGGATTCAACATCATCAGGAGTTGGCTCGGTTTTTTGTATTACATTTGCATGATGGTCAGGTAACTCTTGCTGGTGTAAATTTCACTTTGACACCGGAAACCATATCTCAAGCAACAGGAATACCGAATGTGGGTGAACTGTGGAACAAAAGACAACAGGTGGACAGAGTGCATTATGAACCATACATCAAGCCTAGCTATGTGAGACAGCTCAGCAGGGTATTCCCATTCTGGTTCCTAAAGGAATCCTATGCGCCTTTGATGAGACTCATTATCAGATACTTCAGTTGTGAGGGCCGGTTCTCACGCCTCTATGCATACCACATCAGGTTATTGATGCATTTCACTAGGGTTAAGGTGATAAACATACCTTATTTAATTTGCCTGAACATCGAGAGAATGACCACTCTTGTGCAGAAGAAGACTCCCGAGCAGCAGTACAACAGTATTTATCACTATGCACTCATCAATATTGTTGTTGTACATTAGCTTGGATTGTAGGGTATTGCATGGGAGGATTTCATTTCCCATGACTTCTTCACAGCCCCTCAGCCTCCTCTGGAGATTTTTCATGAGCCATGTGAACCTTCACATCAGCCTAAAGGTCTCGAGATAGAGTCTATCAGTGTGCCAGTGTTTGTTACTTATCAGAGAGGCACCAGAGCATTATTTGCAACAGCCCGACGAGTACTATCTCCACCCGGGGTGGAAGGGGTCTCGTTGCCATCATCAGCAGTACAGGTACACGTACATGATAGAGGTAGGAGGCCTATGCAGGATGAGGGCCCTTAAGGAGGCCAGGATACTGATTTCATATTGATTGATGAGGATTTGAGCTCTCCAAGCTCAAATCTGAGAGAGACCATTCAGGAGCATAAGGATGAGATCGATACCTTGACCATCAAGTTGCAGAGAGCTCAATGGATCATAAAATATTAGGAGCAGTGGAACAAACAGTTGGAGGATCAGTAGATGATCATGGAGTTGCAAAACATCCGTGAGAACCGGCAAGCTGCCCGAAGAAGCCCAACTGAGATGACACCTATTGAGTGGGAGATTGAGGCTGATAGAGAGACTTGGCTTGAGAGGGTCAATATTCATCTCGAGAAGCTCTTGGAAAAGGAAAACAAGGAAAATAACATGCTTAGACACATGAAAAACGATTATTGGGCGCAAACTCATGTTTGCAAAGCAAGGATCAAAATCCTGAAGGCAAGGCTAAGGAGGGCACTAAAGCGTCGCAAAAGGCATGATAGGCTCCAAATTTTGACCGAAGCTTCTTTGGCCCAACATAGTGCTTGATGAGGGACCTTCAGCCCAAATTTCAAGAAATTTGAGAAAAATTTTGTCAATTTTGAATTTTTTGGTCACAAAACAGATTTTCCTGCTCGATGCGTAGCGCCACTTGGCGCGCGCTTATAATTGGAAGCTCTTCAGGGGGGGAAATTTGGATTTCTAGATTTTTTATTAAAATTTATGCATGCCTATGTATTACCTCAGGATTTCATCAAGTTTTGGGATGCTTAAAGGGTCAAAAACACCCTAAAAATGGCCTTTCTGCCATTTTTTGCACACACAGGAAGCAGTGTTGGGAGATTTGATTTTTGGAGGGGCAAATGGAAACCAAATCAAGAAATTCCACTTGGGTTGGAAATTATATGGGTAGGGAATTCCAACGAGCTATCCTTTTCTCAATTTGGACTTCAGGAAGGCCCTTAAAATCAGCCTCAAACTTGTGTTATGCATAGAGATTTCAGGCGCGACGCATAGAGAAATTTGGCCTAGTTTTCACTCAGCAGCTCAGAATTTCGCCTAGTTTTGGCCAGTTTGTTTTTTTCATGTAAATATTGATGTAAATTGATATAATTCATGAATTTTATGTAATTTTGGCAAATTTTTACTCATCATAGTAGATTCATTCAACAAAAAGTGAAATGTAAGTGAATGAATCAGTTTCCTATCATATAGAGGCAAGTTGTTTCATTGCCTATTTTTCAGTTCCTAGTTTAGATATGGTTGAAACAACTCCTAGAATGATGAGCTCGACCCATAGAGGCATGGTAATGAGTTAGGATTGTCTATATCATGTACTTCTTCAATCATTTTTAGGGTTGGACACTTGGGATTGCTTGGCACTTCATTGTACATTTCATCTCTGCAGTTTTGGCAAAGGAATAGACCAGGATTTGTAGCACTCTTTGGGATCCATGTGGCTCTGTGTTTTGATGGTGTTTTTCTCTATGTAATTGTAAGTTCACTGATGTTTATGTGTATAATTTTCCCTCTCTTTTCTTCTCAAATTAAATAAACAAGTTTTAAAGATGGAATTCATTAGATTGCTTTGCTTTGCCTTCAGTTTTGTTTAATTTTCCATGTTTTCATCTATTTGAAGAGGATTCTTGAAAGCCTCTTGCCCTCTTCAGCTCCTCACCGGTCTGATCCTTCCATTCATTCAATCTAAAGCATCAAAACAATTTCTTTCCTTGCCCCAATCAGAACTCTGCAAAAACTAGGCCTTATCCCTGGATCCAAAACTGCCTTTCCCTTTGATTCCAACAAAAACACCCAAAAACACAATCAAACTCCTTTAATTATATACCTAGCCTAAAATTAGCTTTTATTTCAATTCATCTCAAGCCCTATTGATTATTTTTGCTAAGATTGGCCCAGAGAGAGCCCTCTCTTGTTCTGGTAGGGCTAGCTACCAGACTGAGCGTGGTTTGATGTTACCCTAAAATCTACCTTCTTTCAGCCTGAGGTAGATTTAGGCAATAATAGTTACAACTATGCAAGCTAAGTGTAACAATATAAAAGGATGTGTATTATTTGCATTCCATGTTTTGAATGATAAAGGGAAGGAAAATGAGGATGATGATGTATTGAGGAAGTATCATATCTTACCATAGTTTCAGTATGTGTTTCCTGCAGAGATTCTAGAGCTTCCACCTCACAGGGAGTTGGATTTCTCCATCAAGTTGTTAATAGGAGAAACACCAGGATCTAATGCATGATACGAGATGAGCATTTCAGAGTTGTAGGAGTTGAAGTTATAGATTAAAGAGATGTTTGATAAGGGGTACATAATACCAAGTGTGTCTCATTAGGGTGAACCAACGTTGTTTGTAAAGAATAAGAATAGTACTCTTAGATTATGCATTGATTATAGGAATCTGAACAAGGTGACTATCAAGAAAAAATATCCATTGTTATGGATTGATGATTTTTTTGATTAACTAGATGTAGAAATACTATTTTCAAAGATTGATCTCAGATCAGGATATCATGAGGTGCACATCAAATAAGAAGAAATCTACAAGATGACATTCCATACAAGGTATGAGTGTTGTGAGTTTGTGGTAGTTCCTTTTGGTATTATCAATGCTCCATCCACTTTTAAGTGTTTTATAAACAATGTGTTGTGTCATTATCTCGATAATTTTGCGATAATATATGTTAATTATATATTTGTATATTCAGATAATGAGGAAGAGCATGCAAAGAGACTAGAAACGGTGTTGAGGTTGTTGGGAGAGAAAAAGTTTTATGCCAATATTAGTAAGTGAAGTTTCTTTTAGTCTTAAATTCATTACATGGGACATGTTCTTTCCAAGTAAGGGATAATAATGCATATGGAAAGGCTAAGGCTATCATGGAGTGGCTAGATCCAAGGAATGTGGATGAGGTCAAATCATTAATGGGACTAGTAGGTTATTATAGGAGGCTTATTAGGATTTTTTCAATATTGGATATCCTATCACATCCTTGCAATGGAAAATAAAGACACTTGAATGGAAAACTGAGTGTGAAACTAGATTTAATCAGTTGAAGAATTTTCTTACAAATGCTCCAGTTTTGAAGATTGTAGATCCTGATAAGGAGTTTTTATTCTGGACATATGCATGTATGAAATGAATTGGTGGATTCTTGATGTAGGATGAGCAGGCGGTTTTCTATGAATCAATAAATTTGAATGAACATGAGAAAAATTACGTGACCCATGATCTTGATCTAGAAAATATCATTCATGCATTGAATATGTGGAGATATTATCTTCTTAAGAAGATATTCATCTTGATGAGTGATCATAGTGGACTGAGGTACTTGCTTGACCAACCTAATTTGAATGCAAGGGAATCTAGATGGTTGGATATTCTCAATGAGTTTGATTTTGAGGTGAGGTACATAAAGAGAAAAGAGAGCATGGTTGCAGATGCTCTCAGTAGGAGAGTACAAGTGAATCACATTTCAACTATGGCCTTTTATTGGAAAGACTTGTAGGAGTGGATCTTACATGTAGGGCAGTGGGATGACAGGTAATAGCAGTTGAAGTAGAGATTGTAGTAGTAAGTTGAGGGTGACCAAAATGAGGAGTACCACCTCAAAACATATGTCTTGGTCAGATTCAGGATAATAATTTTGCGTCGGATATTATTGAGTTGAAGAAGCTTTTTTTGAGAGAGTTTCGTGTAAATTCATATTAAGGCCATCCATGGCACCAAAATACTTTGATAACTATTAAGAATGTTTACTATTAGCTGAATTTTAAGAAAGAGGAGGCTAATTTTGTTGATAAGTGCTTCGACTGTTAATAGGTGAAAGCTGAATGTAAGCATCCAACTGGTTTGTTACATCATATTCTGATTCTAAAATGGAAATGGGAGGTCATTTCCATGGACAATGTTATAATATTACCTATGAAATCAAGAAGGCATGCGTCCATCATGGTCGTGGTTGAAATTTTGATTAAGGTATCTCACTTCATTGCAGTGAAATATAATAATTTAGCTAGAGAAGTGGATTAGATATTCATCAGGGAATGGTAGGTTGCATGGAGTTCCCAAGAAGATTATATCAGATATAGATGTCAAGCTAACTTCCAATTTTTGGAAGGAATTTTTTGTAGGATTGGGGACAAAACTAGATTTTAGTACAACTTATCATCCATAGTAATATGGGTAGAAAGAGAGGGTTAGAAATATCCTTTAGTATTTGTCGAGGATGTATTTCATGAATCCATAGAGGAAGTGGGAGAAGTATGCTCCACTGGTGGAATATTATTATAATAATGGGTATCAAGAATCCTTGAATATGAGTGCATTTGAGGCTCCTTATGGGTGGAGTTATAATACTCCTACAATTTGGAGTGATATAGTGAACATGGCGCTAATTGGACTGGATATTTTGGAAGATATGGAGCGATACATGTAGGTTATTAAAAACAATTTAAAGAAATAACAAGATATGTATAATATATATGCATATTACCATAAAGAATTCAATGAGTTTCAGGTTGGAGAGCATGTCTAATTTCCCATCAAGTCCGATAAAAGCTCCTTGAGGATTGGGTCATGTGTCAAGTTGGAACCTTTGTATTGTGGGTATTTTAAGATCCTTGAGAGGATAATACCAGGGGCATGAAAACTTGCATTGTCTCAATCAGTTAGAGTACATGATTTTTTCCATATTTCATTGCTTAAAAGATATGTACATGATCATAACCATGTGATTGGTTTGTCTCTATTACAAGTGTAACATGAGGGAGAGTTATAGCGAGAGGAAAAATGAATTTTGTAGCAGAAACAACTCATGCCCTGGAACTGAGCAATAGAGAAAGTTAAAGTGCAATGGAATCACTTTGGGCTCGATGAAGCTACATGGGAAATGATTAATCAAATGCAAGAATTTAATCGTTCCCTATTTTCTGGTTGAGAAAATGTGTTTGGTATATATCTATATATGCATATGTGTATTATAAATATCGGAATGAGCTATGTTATAAAGCTCCAATAACCAATATGTTTTTCATGGTTTTTAGTAGTTTGTCATGGTAAATACTACACTGAGTTTTGTTACAAAGCTCTGATAAGAAGTATGTTTTTCATGGTTTTCAACAGTTTTTCATAGTAAATATTGCATCATGCTATATTATAAAGCTCCATAAGTAGTATGTTCGTTAGTTTTATTCGATTTTTGGTCATAAGTGTAATATAATTTCGAGGAAAATGTTCCGAAATGGGGGAGGGGTTTGTAACAACCCCAGTTTGATTTTCCATGTAAATGTATGGACATTATAGAAGGAAAAATAAGACCAAAGTTATGGGACACGTATTCCAATCTGAATGGAGGGGAAAAAAATTATAGTGGGCATCAATTGTGGTTAATTATTGGCTATGGAAATTGGAATTGGCATTGGATAGAGGAAAAACACAATGAATGTTGATTATTTCAATAAATAAAGGAAAATTGAAGAAAAGTAAGATGAAGAGAGAGGAATATGCATGTAAAGGAAAATGAAGGAAATTGAAGAAAAAGAAAACAAAAGTAGAGAGGGAACATTCCGACACTCTCATACACTCTTGGTCGTATTGTAGCATGATCATCCTCTCTTGAAAAAACTTGGACATTCATTCTAGCATACACTCTTAGCATTTTTGGAGAAGAATGAGAGACAGAGAGCACTACAACAATATAAGAGATCAATTAGAAATAAGAAAGCAAGAAAACAAAGCGAAAGGAAAATAAATGGAGTGTAAGAAGAAGATTGGAAGAGCATATACAACAGGAATATTTTGTAGGTAATAGGTTTCATTTGTGCTTTCCTTTTGGGAATTGAATGCATGATGCATGAATTTGGTATTCATGGTATTTTTGTTGTCATTGGCATGAGACTTCCTAGATGGACAGTGCCTACAACCTCGCCTTTCCATTTCCTATATATTCATGGTGTGCTAGTATTCATTCTTCATTGAGATTTTGATTGCCAAAATGTTTTGGATCTAGGTTAGGTGGTGTCATGAAAAATCCCATGCATTAGTGTTCAAGATGGTTTTCTTCAAGAAGGCCTCAACAGGCAGGTGGAGATAGGAAAATTCCTTTGGGTATGGCATAGAAATTTGGAGGCATCTAAGCTTGTTTTGGTTTGGTGATCTATGTACTTGGTTAGGTGAAGTCACGGTGGCTTGATGGTGGAGGTGGTTTAACCTTCAGTTTCCCTATTGTTTATGTTTTGGTTTATCCCATGAGATCCCACATTAATGCTTAGAATATGGCACGAGATTGACTGGCTGAAAGAAAATTTTGGTTCAGCCCAATCTATGGTTGAGTAGTACATGTAAATCCATGACTTGGTTGGAATTTTCTTACATTATTATTTGTTGACTCTTATTGAGATTAATGAGCACACATTCTGATTTTATATATGATTTTATGACTAGTTTTTCATGGTTCCTTTCTAGCTTAATTTTGGTTACATGCATGGTATATTTCTTATTTTATTATGTGCTCTTGCTATGCATCCATTCCATCATTTTATGGTATCTTGGTTACATTATATGAATGCATGAGCTAATATGTGTTTTTACACCTGGTAATACAGGGGAACATACATTATTGGTGATTCTATGATGAGCTTATTGAATTAATGAAAAAATATGCATTCATGAGCTACAGGTACTATTTTTACAAAGTTTTTTCATAAATGAATATTGTGTCTTTTATTTTAAGTATTATTATAGCCTGGAAACTTATTTTTTAGGTTCCAGTAGCTGAATGATATATTTATGGAAAGTTATGGGCAAATCTAGGCAGTGACTTCAATACTAGCCTGAAAATCTGGATCTGTGTCTCTGGTCACACTCTTAGAATTGGGATATTATGGTTGTACACACATGGGAGATGGGTTGTGCTTGATTCTTGAGACTTATATATGCATTCACATACATTCATGCATGTATATAATTTTTGAATTGACTAAATAGGGTAATTCCAATCCAGGTAAATTTGATCTATAGATATTGTTTGACATCTGGGGAATTTGGTGTTCATGGAGGTTGCAATAAAATTTAAATATAGTAGATCCCACTTCCATAAATATATCTTTGTTTTTGGGTCATTCATAATAACTATCATCTCATTTTTACCCTGGAGATCTTGCAAAAGTTGTTAAATGCAGGGTGGGGTGGTTACAAATTTCGAATTTGAAAATTTTTCTCCAAAAAAAAAAATGAAAACACCTACTTCTTCTATATCCATCGGACAGATGGAAGATGAGGTTTAAACCTTCCAAAAATAGGAGGTTGAAGGAATAACCTATTGGAAATATGTTGTCATTGATGGACAAGAAAAATGAAAAAAAATTGTGAACTAGTAAATCCAATGGTAAGCGCGATACAAACAAAGAAAAGGCAAAGGAAAGGTGAAAGAGTTGCAAAGGAAATTATAAGGTGTAGGGTATTTGGAACCAATTCTTGAGCATCATATCATATAGTATGTATATGGAACCCACCTTAATGGATAGATCTCTGAAAGGTCTTTCTAGTGGTATGTCGAAGTCTGAAAATGGCCCCCTAGTTTGAAGGATAGACTTAGTAAAATTTACTCGACTCAAAATCAAATTATTATAGACTTATAGGTTTGGAGGAGAATTGGGGCATATCCAAATTTAGAATAAGTGAAAAAACTGATGGAAATGTTGGTGGAGCCTTTTTGCAAATCTCAGGGTATATGTGGCCGATAGTGCAGCAACGAGAATGTTTTTTGTTCGATAACACACAAATCCAACCCAATGAAGTTACCACGATGGATTTACCCCGATGGTATAGTTATGGTGCACAAAATTGTAGCATCAAAATGAGGAGAGAGGGTCTAGCATATTCGATAGTAATAGCCCAATATTATCACCCTAATGCAACCCTTTTGGTACACAAAAGTAATGGACCAGGATACAAGTGCTAGGAAACAAAGGTAGAGCCAACCAAAAAGAGATGAGCGAAGGTCCGAACTTCAATAGCTAAAACTACTAAGGGATATCCTAGAGGAATTACAAAGAGACACATAACAAATATCCAACCTGATAGAGGAATATAAGGCCTAAGCATTAGGATGTAAGCGTTAGGCCACGGGGCAACATTCCGACAACATATGAAAAATATGTCTTGGAAGCCATACACTATTACAAAATGGCTAATTAGTTACTAAAAGATGAATAAAATTTTATATAAACAACAAATTTTCAGTCGGTGACCAGTAGTATCTAATTTACAGTATCTTATAACGCGACCAACTTTTAGTCATTTTTAGCTTAGTCATTAATTGGTTGTCTCAATTTAATCATCTAGTAGTATATTTAGTCATTAATTTTGTCATTAATTATCAAAATGAATGACAAAATATACAAAAAAATATATTACTATATGATCACCCAAAAACCCAATTAATGACCAGATAAATATGAGCAAAATGTTAGTCGCGTTATGACATATTGTCAATTAGCTACTAATAGTCACATATATGAAAATTTTAGTCATTTTTGAAACCAATTAATGACCAAATAAATATGACTAAATTTAGGTCGTGTTATCAAATACTGTAAATTAGCTACTAATAGTCATATATATGCAAAAATTAGTAGTCATTTGTAATGACAAATTTATCTTTACAGTAGTCATATATATTTTTTTTGGTAGTTTCATATTCATTATATAAAGGACTAATTTATTAGTTTATATTCATTTCATTTACTTTCATTAATAATCATTATAAATGACTAATTTAGTCATATCCTCATTTTAGATACGTTCATAATTAATCAATATAAACTACTAATTTAGTAGTTTTAGATCTATTTTATGTGTTCATTATTAATCAACATAGATTAATTAGTATGCTTTTGAAACTATATTTAAAAAAATTCATACAATGTGTATTTTCGTCTAATATGAAAACACAAAGTTTCATATGTTAATTAAAATACTAAACAATATCAAGTGCAACTATAAATAGTTTCAACCATATAGATTATATTATATGAAATGTTAAAGTATTACAATATGATTTTATAACTTAATATTGGTTGGGCTACAATTTACACATGAAATGATGTTTCATCACTTCAAAACATTATCATTGTGTTGCCAAGGAATTGCAGGTAAATTCGCCAACTCTGAATACTTGACCATCTATCTCTATGTGTGTATCTTATGCGAGATATCAGATTTAAGGGTATTACTACACTGGTTCTCTTCTCTCTCTCTCTCTCTCTCTCTCTCTCTCTCTTTGCATGTGTCGCTTCACTGTTATTTCTCTCCTATTTCTTCAATTGTTGCTTCTTACCATAAATACTAAGTTCCCTTTTCAAAATAGAAGAAGATACAATGTAAGGTGTAGTGACATGAAATAAAATGAACACTAGAATATAAAATAAAGTCGACTATAAGGAATTTATACGACATATACCTCAACATCAACAATGTCAAAGCCATTTTTCCCCATATAAGCAAGAAACTCGAACAAGTTTCCTTCAGTTGAGAAATGGTGGCCACTATGTGCCCAGATGACCTGTATAAACAAAGAAAATAAAATGTCACCATAGAAAATAACACCTTAGTAACTTAGTATTCAACCTTTAAAGAAATCTTAGGCACAATCATGTCAAATTATATAACTTGTGAAAACAAATAATCTGATCTGTGATGTTTCATTTATGTCGTTTTATTCAAAAACAAAATTTCTTTTTCTAACACTCATTTTCTAACACATGAAATTAGTCAAGTATATAAACAAAATTTACTCAAATAACAACATGAAAGTAAATTTTTTTCATAGAAATGAAAATATTTTAACCCAAAATAGTTTTAAGGATTCCAATCAATATCGTGTAATACTAATTTCATCATCAAGCTTTTGTTGTTGTTTAAATGGACATGATACCAAGTATTTTCAATTTCATAGTTAAAATACAAAACAAAATCAAAAGAAATGTTCAAAATACAATCAAACAATAAAGAGAGGATATCATGGAATGGACATTGCAATTATAAAAATGTCTTTACCTATCCACTGATCTCTTGTCTGACATTCCTAAAAGATTTGCTTGCCCAAAATAACCACGAGGTGAAATAATCACAACATTAAAAAACATAGGAATACCTACTAGAAACATTTGCAAAGTTAATGGCTCAGGTGCCTCAAGGATCTCTAAAAACAAATTAATCATATCCAAGACATGCTCTGCATTGTATCCTTGTCATTTTTCCAATCACATTTCCTATAACCTACCCACAATATAGTCAAGTAACAATCAATCAAAGGCATTGACATTTTTTTTAATATTTTATATCTATAAATTTGAATCTCATTTGTTTCAGGATCCTTTTACTTCTTGATTCTTTTGTACAAAGTTACCATCCTCCCATGAAGTCAGTGCCTATACAAAGATGAAAAAAATGTTTCGAGGCATGGTTATTGTTAAGTCCCTATATTAATAGTGTAGGCCCTTATTGTTGTTAGTGTAACCCCATTATTATTATTATTGTACCCCTGTAACCCCCATATTGTTATTAATGTGCCCTTAAATTATTATTGTTAGGTCGGCTAGGATTACATTATGGCCCCATGGATTCCTATATATAGAAAGAGGTTTTGTAATTTGTATCATTCAAGAATTGTTCATTCATAAAAGTATTGGAGGTTTCCCCCTTGAAGTGGCTCATTTCTAAGGAATTGATATCTCTTTTCTTCTATTTTTGGAGCCAGTTTCATAACATTTGGTATCAGAGCTTTGGGTTCTAGGGTTTCGCTGCTCCAAACAGGTCATCGTGGAATTTTCGCTATAAAGTTTTTTATAAAAAGGTTCAGAAGCTGAAATTTTTAGTGTGCAAATCCAAATTCCCAAGGAACATCGTTGCAAAGTTTTAGAGCTTGGTTCACAATATTTTCAGATATATAATCTGTGGAATGTAGGTCATTTTGCAAGCTCCTAAATTTAACCTAAATAGGTCATCATGGAATTTTCTCTATAAATTTTTTTTTATACGAAGGTTCAAAAGTTGAAATTTGTAGAGTGCGAAGCCCAAATCCTGAGGAAAATATTCGCAAAATTTCAGATCTTGGTTTGCAATATTTTCAGAGATGTGGTCTCTGGAAGTTAGGTCTTTTTCAGGCTCCCGAATTTCATCTCAAAAAGGTGATCGTGGGAAAATCTTCATAACTCTCTTTCTAAGCATCGGATTGGAATTCTGTAAAATTTGGCTGCCATTAAACGGACTGTAGTTTCCTTTCTATAAATTTCAGAGCCAAAGGAGAAAAAAGTGACACATGGCAAGTCGTACAAGTTAACTCTACTCAACCAGTCCATAATTAGGTCATTGTGGGAGATTGGATATAACTTTGCCTTCAAGAATCCACATAAGGCAGACCTGTGGCATTTGAAAGAGGATTCAGAGTGCTACCTCAGGGAAATTTTTTAAATATTTAAGATCCATAATCAGAGAGATAATTCAGTTTCAATATACAGCTTCTCAAAATCAAGAAAAAGGTGTGTATTTGGTTTTTAAAATTGCATAATGTTTGTTTGAAAAGGAAGTTTGAAGTGATTCCAAGGGTATATTTTAGAATTTGTATCAGTATTGGGTTCTATAATGCCTCCAAAAAATAATTCCATACCCATTAAGCCCTTAAAAAGCTATACTATGATGCATGAAGAGGAAGAATTGTAGTATGAGATATCAAAATTACACTACCAAGTGCAACAAATTCCTATCTTATGAAGAGCAACCAAAGATGAAAAAGACAGTTTAAAAGCAGAAATGGAGGCTAAGTTGGATGGTTTGAAGGATCAAATAATAGCTAATATGGATGATAAATTAGTGGAAGATCACATCGAGCATCAACAACAAGTTCTCCAACTCTTAAAGGATAACCTAACTTTGGTGCAAAATCTAATGAAACAACAGTAAGATCAACATCACATCGAAAGAAGTTTTGAAGCAGTCACAGAAACAAGAACTTGACAAGTACGATCAATTTCGGAGTATCTCGGCAAGTGGAATAACTTTCTTGTAGAATATTCCACATGGGAGGATGATAATTTTGTACAAAAGCATCAAGAAGTAATCAAGCGTTAAGGACAACACTTGTTTGAAGGAGAGGGGCATCTTAAGTCCCTATATTGATAGTGTAGGCCCTTATTGTTGTTAGTGTAACCCCCTTATTTTTATTTTTGTACCCCTGTAACCCCCATATTGTTATTATTGCGCCCTTAAATTATTATTTTTAGGTCGGCTAGGATTACATTTTGGCCCCATGGACTTCTATATATAGAAAAGATGTTTTGTAATTTGTATCATCCAAGAATTTTTCGTTCATGAATGTATCAGAGTTTTCCCCCTCGAAGTGGCTTATTTCTAAGGCGTTGATATCTCTTTTCTTCTATTTTTGGAGCTGGTTTCACAACAGTTATGATAGGGTCCATGGACATGATATACACTATGGAGACATTGGGGCATATAATTAGAAAGTAGATACCACAGGGAGGAATCATTGCATATTAGAGAAGTAAAATGAGCTTATTAAAATGTGTTCCATCTGAAAACCATAGTGTTATTGATAAAAATAGAGATGTGGAAGATCCAAGTATCAACCTCAACTTTTTAACAAATAAATGTCAGGTTTTGACTCTCCCTTTCAAAAAATATTTCCAAGAATGTTTGTTTTGAACTTCAAAAGGATTATAAACTAATAGTTCTAAGTGGCGTAGAGGAAGAAAATATGGATGATGAAACCATTGGTTACAATCTTGTTTTGGATTTTTCTAGTTTGGATAATTTGGGTGAATATATATAGTGCCATTGAATTCGTTTGAAGCTTTGCGGGAGGTGTCACAATTTTATTACATTGGCATTATCTTACAATACTAGTTGCAAATAATAATCTCATTTCACACTACTATTAATCTGCAATGATATTCTAATAGAATATTCATGTGTCTGATGCATCACAAGTAAACTGGAAAATTGTTTAAACTGATGCTTGAGTAAAGCTATACTTGCAATTGTACTATGTTTCCCTTCTAAATTTATTATTTCTTCCTCTTGTAAATATTATTTAGTAACAACTTGTAGATGTTCATCAAGGGCTCCAACTTCATGCAACCTTTTCATGTCTCCCAAAATTTCAACCCTTTGAGTTTTTCCTCAAAATCAATGCTTTCATGACAAAAATTTGAAAACAATAAAATATTTAAATACAAGGTTGAAGTATTCAAAATAAAAGAATTACTCATATAACAGAACTTTTCAGGACATTTTATATATTGACACTATTCACAAAAGAAGTGCACATAAAATCCCCACTTAATAGAGATAATCGAGGGTCTTGATTACCTCAATCACAAGGGAAATAAAGGAGAGTTATATTCCTTCACAATTTAACTTTAACTTCATCTGCAACAAGTGTTTATGGTAATAATAAAGAACATAAAATATCGTATAGAATAAGTAAATTGGCTTGAATTACACTAGTTCTTGAATCTTTACTTAAGCTATTAACTTCAATTGAATACATTGGCTCCATTTTAGTAAGAAAATCTCATTACAACACACTCATTATAAAAGTTTTACCTAATTATTCTCGCTTAAGAAAGTAACATTTTCCATCACCTTAATGCACTTAAGTAATAACTGCATGCTATCAACCATTTTAGTTGTTATGGATGCTTTGAAAAAAACATTTGAGCCTCAGTCCTCCATAGCCTCATGAACACAAACATTGGTAGGGATTTTATAAATTTAAAATGTTTTATATGCCTGATCGTTTCAACTTATCCATTTTAAACATTCATCATGATATCCAAGAAAAAATCAACCATTAGTTCATAAAAATGTAATTCAGAAGCCAATGTTATTAAATAAACATAGAATTTGTAGAAAACATTCCTATATTTTATTTCATATTAATGAGAATTATATGCATTAATTTTTCCTTGAAGTATCTCTCCATGTAGACAAAAGTCACACGTAAACACCAGGCCACTGATATAAATATCTTAGTTTTGTAAAAGTACAATGAGTTCAAGTACAATAAATCAAACAATAATTTAGTAAAAATGTGCAAATATATAAAGTTATAAGGCCTCGGTGAAAATTGCTAGAGTAGAAACAAATTATCTCTAAATCACTACAAAATTGATAAGAAAACATATAAAATGAGACATGAAACAATATAATACAAATTACTGGGCTTTTCTCAAAGGTTTTTATCAAGGGAAAATATCCATTCTCTCTTTTAGAATAACAAAACAATTCATAACAACATCAAAAACAACATCAATGCCCCAAAGCTCTCATATCCTTTCCTTGAAAAGCCCCTCGACTCTTCTAACTGCGCCAAAGTGTCCTCTGGTAAATTTGTTGCAGAAAGTCGTAATCGTAGGAAAAATGGAAAAAGCATGCCAAACAAGCTTGTCCAATTCCTTGTTATTGAAGTTGTGAAAGAAATGAAAGGGCCAGTGCTCTTCTTTGAGTGTTTCACATTGCTTTTTATTAATATTAAAAAGGAGGGTGTTTTGTAGCCATTAATTGCCTGGTCAAAGGCCTTTGTGATCGAAACAGGGTCTATACGAGACATTTTATTCCCATGATACATTTCATCCTTTGCATTTATATCCCATTTTATACCTAGGTACATTGTCTATGAAGTTTATGTTTTAAATCCATAATCATGCCATTGGAGGAGTGCAAATGTGGTTTCCTAGTCCTTTCTCTTGACATGACACCTAAATTTACTTATGTGTCTTCCTATATTGTACACTTGTATGTATTATAAACATGTGAAACCTTTTCCTCCATGCATTATAATATTAGATGTCCTCTTTGCGATCAAAATACCTGAGTAGAATGAATTAGTACACCAAGGTCATTGGCGAGAAGCATTTGACCACATGTTGGAAAAAAATAATATTCCTGAATTCATTAAAATTGTATGCCCTAGCCCTTGTGAAGGTGCATGTGTATTAGGAATCATTGAAAATCTAAGTTCTATTAAAAATATTAAATGTGCCATCATTGATAAAGATTTTGAAGAAATTTGGATGGTTCCACGTCCACCTGAGAAGAGGACACGATATGTGTATTTCATTTATAATTCTTAATTTCATTCTTATGATGCTTATAATTTTGAAAATAAATTGTCGGTTTTTTATGATGTGGTGAATTAGAACTTGATATGGATTGGTCATTGTGTGCAAGAAGAAAGCTCCTATATTGGCCAATGCTCCAGCTCATGTAGATGTTGTTGATCAAGTTAATAAAGTTGGGAAATATGTCACCGTTTATGAATTTGTTGATCTAATCGGAGGTATGATGATATATGGTGTTCATAATATGGAAAAAAATAAACTTGATGTTGTCCAATGATGTGTTTTTCTGATGGAAGAGAAAGTTCTTAATTTTCTTGCGAATGCAAATGTTGGATTTGACTCTCGTTTCTCCGTGGAGAATCTTCCCACTAGAAATGATGCTCTGCTTTGGGCATGTGATGTAATAAAACCAAGGTAAACTTCTACATTTGATTTAAATTATAGAGCTTATGGATTGAAGACACACCAGATTCAGGTCTCGAGCTTCTGGATTGATGAAACACCACATTTCAGTCATAAATTTCACACCACTTGCACTAATAAATGCCATATTATACTAACTTAGACTTGAAATATCAAGTGGATATTTGGGTTTTCCATAATATTGGAAAATTCCCAATGGCTTTCAAGTTACTGGGTGTTATGATCTTAGCACCTTCATCAAGAAGGCTAAATAAATATAGTTCGATAGCTCCACTCTGAATTGGAGTTCCCTTACCGCTCATCACTTATTTTATAAGGCTCTAATTGAAAATTTGTGCAGACATGAGATTCACATTTTTATCACCATCAATGGACCAACACACTTCTCCCACAATAATGGGAATATTAGGGAAGCCTTCTTTCTTGAGAGCCCAAATCAAAGTATCAAGATTTGCATCAAACACATTGTAATATTGCATTGTCTAATAATTTACTAATTGGTTAGTACAATAAAAGAAGGAAAATTCCAAAGGGGAATACGAATTATCATATAAACTCAGAAATGGGTAGATATTGACAGTAAAATGTGCTTCATTTTCATTTGGAAACTGAATAATCAATATCATGATATCACAAACTTCTGGCCTAAAATCCGAAGTTGATGGCACAAAGTTGGATTATGGGGATTTGAACACATCTGCATTGAGGGGCACAGTCGCTTTGATATGGTCTCCTAAACCTACCTTGTTGAGAGCATGCTGAATATTTTGAAGCATAAGAAGGGTAATACTTATATTCATCATTATATATCTTATGAAAGGCTCATTTATAGTTGTAACCTACCTGCAGAGTGCAATAATTTTTGCAACCAATATTATTACTTTAGAAATATTGAAAGAAAGATACATAACAAATGTTTATATTCTAAACCAATTAGATTCTCGTACTTCGTAAGAGTACCTCTAAGGCTCTTATTTGTCCAATTTCCCAAATATACATTACAATATTGTTGTAATCTTGTGACAAAAAAAGAAACATAATTGACTATTAAAGTACTTTGACAGGAAGCAATGTGCATCACTGAAGATAATCTTGAGGAAAGGTACATAGAAAGAATATATAAAAGGAGTAAAAAATTAAATTAGGGCTTGATGCCTTGAACATCTAAAACAAAGTTACAAACACATAATGTCAAAGCCATGATATAGAATATGGAGGCCAATTTAATTATCACAAGTAGTTGGGTAGTTTGTTGCACAATGTTTGCACCCAAGTTTTTCCATCATTGCTTTGGATCATGTCCCTTACTCTTGTAAAGTTTTCATCTTGTTGCCAGAATAATTTGATGACATTAAGTACTCATTTCCTTGATGTGTACTTTCTACCATCAATGTTTATGCTCTCTAACATACCTGATTCACTGTATAATTGCTTCTTCATAAACAATGATATGATTTTTTCCAAGTATGTCCTCCCTGCCTCACCAATTTATTATTGATTTTCAAATTTTGCATCTAGTATGGTTTTGGAAAAATTAGAGAAAATCATCAACTGCTTCTTTTGGAATGGTGGTAATGGAGACACTGCGTAATTCACCCTTGTCAATTAGTAGGAAATATGTAAACTCATATTGTGTGGGATATTTGACGTTGAAAAACATAACTGGCTAAACAAATTTCTCGGGGTCAAGATGATTCAGAGGATGGTAGCTAGTAAATTCTCCCTTTGGAAAAATATCATCCTATAAAATTGTTGCCCAAGGAAATGGCCTAAAAGCATCATGTAATCTTCAGTGGATCACAACCCTAGGTCTAATTTCTATACAAAACTAAAGATATTCATCCCCTAATAAAGAAGAATATTTCATGCTTCATATGGATGGGAAGATAGCAATATTATGGTTCCATTCCATATTAGCCCACACCCTCTCTCGCGCGATTTAAAATTTTAAATAACATAAAATATTGGTTTAGTTTTATGAACTTCGCAAACATCATTTTTGAGGCTATCCTTATGAGAAATGTAACTTTGGAGCAAATGAAGAGCTTTGTTCATAATGTTATATATTGAGAAAGTTTTGAACACAATAATATATTTGATTGAAAAGCAGCTTATGTTTTCTTTCCTCATGAATGACGACACTTTCAACCAAGGAAATATTTTTGATATTTATGACATGAATAATTTTCTTACTTCCAACAGTCTTGATATTATTTTGGCTAAATTAGAATATGTTAAGGAAGGCCTTTCACCAAAGTTGTAAGATTCATATTTGGAATGGAAAAGAAAATTTTCTAATTTTAACCTTGATGCGACCTCAAGTAATTTTGTTCTTACCATTGACACATTGAAAGACCTTTGTTCATCCATCTAAAGAGATGGGAAATAAGAATTCAGCTAGAGTGTCCTGCCAGTGATTAGGAAAGAGATGTTGATCGAGCCTAAGAAAAATATTGAATCTGAAAAAGAAACACCGGAAAAGATTTAGGAACAACAATTCAAAAAAAGGGGAATTTTTTTTAACTCAAACAAAAGAAAATTTGTCCCAAATAAGAATGCTTGGAAGATGTGTGTATATTGGTAGTTGCTTTGTTGGAAGGTCATATATATGGCTTGGGACTTTGGAGGCAAGCTTGCAAATTTCAAGTGAAGAATAAACACAATTAGTAGTGTTAAAATTTTCCCTTACACTGTTATGAATTACGATACTAGAGAAGATTTTATGGCAAGTTTAACCCTCCGTTTTGATGCCACAAACTGAAAAAGTGACCTAAAATCTAAGTTCAAGCCATCATTTGTTGATTTCAGTTCTATCCAAAATGACCTAAAAGCTAAGTTAAAGGCATAAAAAATATAGGATGGCACTAACAACAAGGGTGGAGGCAACCATATGAATGTGAAAATTCTTATCCCATTTAGGTATTAGGTAGATGGGCACCTCTACAACTTTCTGCTTCAACGTATCAAAATTTTGATAAAATTAATTTTTCCATTCAAACTTAGCATATTTTACCAGTAATTCCTCCAAAGGTTGGGTGATTTGGGTGTATAAATTTGTAAAAACATACTAGATTGCAGTGATACTGGTACCTTGTGTCTCCCATAAATTTTTTATACTTGAACTATCAATGGGTGGTGGAAAAGCAATAGTAAATTTATCTTATCTATACCGACGAAAAGTCCTGCACCTAATATTTCATGTCCTAGTACATTACCAAAATGAGAGAGTAGCAATAAATTCTATGAATTGAGAAAAACACCAAAGTCATGACAACATTATAACATTTGTCAGAGATTTGACATGGCGAGAGATGAACCTGTACAAAAGCTAGTTATCTAACTAAATTTCCAGGAAGATGTGAATGAAATATTTGAATACGTCTAACATGATCCTACTTAAAATAGAAGATGTGTTGGTTTAGCCAAAATGACATGATAGAGTAGCTATAGGATCCCCATTTGGTTGTAAAGGAGGTCTTTGGCTGGCCTTCCATAGCAATATTTACCTAAAAATATATGTTGAAGTCATATGTGACTGAGGAGAGATGTAACCTTGAAAACATCATAATATCCTCACTATAAAGTATCATAAAGAGATCAAGTATGATCACCTTGAATATTTTATTTAAAATTTTACTATAGCATTTTTAGAAATTGTTGTAATTTTTAGCGTAATAAATTTGCAAACTTTTGGTCCTTCTGCAATTTAAATTTCACAGGCAGAGATACTATAGATCAAATATTCCTCAAAAGTAAATGCATGTTTTGATTCTTTAATTTGGAAAATTTCAAATTTATTTAGGCATCAATATCTTAATGCATGTTATGTACCATAATAATATACTATATGAAAGTAAACATTCAATTTATTCAAGACAATAAAATGTAATTTCAATAAAATAAGTTACCTTTCTCTACTAGAGAATATTTAAAAAAAAAATCTCAACAAAAAACTTGCATTCTCTATCTAAGGGTACAAAAAACATACCTGTTGTCCCGGACGAGGGATTTTGACTACTGGTTGTGTAGTTAAAATTGCTGGTACAATGGTTCGTGACACATGTGGCACAAAGGTGGCTACAGGTTGGATATACAACACTCACTCCAAATGCAGTCACACCATTATTGTACTGAGAAAACTTGGGAGGTTGAGAAACTTGTTGTGTTAAAGAGCTTACTCCAACCCCTTCTTGTACGCTTTGTATGGGTGTCATAGGAGGAATATCTCCTGCAACATAAACAAGACCTTGAACCATTAGATATTTTGTTGGTGTAGGCATAGAGAAACATGGGGTATAGCTCTTTGCATTTGGATTAAGATTGAATTCCAGAAAAAAAAGGCCAATAATTTCACAACACAAATGACATGAATCCACAGGGTAAGGAAGGATTTGGATTTTTTATCAAGATCATTACTCTCCCTCCACCTGGCGAACAATATCTCTAACATTATTTGGAGAACGATCGATGGTTTTGTGGCCACCAAAGCTCAATGCTTAAGATAGGTTTCAAGTATGAAGCAATATACCAAATTTCATCGACTGCAAGGTATTATTCCTCCCTTAGTGTCCTGGATTCTAGTAGACAGGATTTGGATCAGAGGAGATCGTATTTCAACTCTCAAGTCTTGGGTTAGCACTCAGAGCTCTTTGAACTCTTCAATCCTGTAACGTGAAGAACTTTGTAGTTTTGTTGATCCTGGGGTAGGTTCAGCCTCTCAGTCTTTCTCATAGAGTTGTCTTGCATGTTCAAACCATTAATTGGCTGTAATATTATTTTCTATTTGGTTCTGCTAGAAACACTTTGGGTTATTTTTGCCTAGATTTATTAACTCTTCTCGCATTGTTTGCATGAACTAATTTTTTTCCTTTTTAGTATCTTTTTTACAATTCCATATCCTTGTAAATTTCTTTAATAAAACACATCACACTTGATTGAAGAAAACATGATACTTTTTTGTCAATAATAGAAAATTCTAATACAATTTGATAAAACAAATTGGAAATTTTGGTTATCGCTATCAAATTTAAAGATTTGGAGTAAATGGTGATGAATTTATTTCCATCATAAAAAAATCTATTCAAACAAAAATTAAATTTCTTGAGAAACATTTCACAATTTTTTTTTCACCAAATTCACAATTCAAAATTATAACCTCGAGATAGGAAAATGCTAAAATATAAAATCGAGTTTCACGTTCGACGACCCTACTTCCTCGAAATTTCCACTTGGTAAAGGCAACACGGTCTCACCGAATTTTGGTAAAGGAAACGAGGAAAAATAATTGCAGAGGCAGAGACCACCACACCTACCTCCATTTCTACATTGAATGAAATAATAATTAGTGTATTCTAATTATCTTATGCTTTAAAAAAACAGTGCATTCTTATTATTTTTAAGTTGTTGCGATTTATTATTTATTACAATTTCAGAACAACATCCAATAAAGTTTTCCATATTGACTTTAAAGCTCCACACCGACTTCCTCAAAACGTGAAATGCGCAACAAAGCCCGTGTGCAAGGCATGCACCGACCCACCAACTTTTGATAAGGATGACATTAACGCATCATTGCAGGGAAACCAATATGGAAAGCCTTATTTACAAGGCTATAGGATATTTAATATACCAAACATTTTATCATTCTTGATAATGCTATGGTCCTAGGTTTTCCTAAGTATCATCAAACTTTAGGAACAACATAGTTAAATGTTCCATGGAATGGCCCCATCATGGTGCACCATATGGTACCTCCACTCCTCCATGAGTTCATGTATGGAAATCCTTGGCCTATTCCCGACAGTGGGCCCACTTTGGCGTGACCTATTAGACTGAGTTACGCTTGTACATTTTGTACATAGGAGTGTGTGTGATGCTTTTTTTTATTTTTCATATGTTGTGCAATGTGATAATTTTTCCAATATCCCATATAAGCCAAAAATCCAAAAAATTTATAAAATTTAGAAAATAAAAAATATATGGTCCTATTTTTAGCTCATCCCTATTTTTCTTCCATTATGCGATTTAAACATGGGTCTAGTCTTTCTGGATGGTTTTTATAGGACTGGGTGCAATTTTTAATTGCAACAACCATTGGACCTTAGGTGCATTTCTCTAAACATGACATATGGGGGTAGGTCATATATCACTGTCACCTATGGATTATTGACCACTAGTTCCATCATTATGCCTTAGGTCTGACCCAATCAAGTTGTGACATTGGCCACTCTCTTATGCAACCTATATCTTGGTGGTACATCCTGCATGTAAATGGATGCCATAGTTTAGATATTCTTTTATATCTCGATATTCATGCAGTTGTTTTTATTCTGTTTCTGAATCCCTCCTTCTGATCCCCCATGACCTAAAATTTGAGCCTCATGGTCTCTTCTTTGTCATATTTCTAGCCTTATCTCAAGAGAATTCCACATTATATCCCTTAATATTGAGAAATTTTTTCATCTTGTTTATGCACGATGAGCCTTGGTTTCCTCATTCCATTATCATCGTATGCTTTTCCTATCATTTGTTTTCACTTGGTGTAGTATCCCAAATTGGAAATAGCAGCAATATAGCTCATAAAAATGTAAATCACAGAGAAAATGAACATGAAATAAGAGGGATCAATGTAAAACCACCATTTTATTAAGATATCAACATAAATATACAAAATATCATGAGGGACAAGCCACTCAAGCAATAGGAACAAGCCTCCAATGATCAAAACAATCAGCACATGAGTTGCTGCAACTGTATACAATGCTGGAGAGCAGTGAAAACACTAGATATATTAGTGTAGATACTGATGAATACATATATAAATGAAATTTTGATGATAGAAACAAAATAGATTCCCAACAAAGAAGATGTGGGCTCCAATACAAGATTTCTAGCCAACCCGAAAAACATGGCTAGAAATACCAAGAAATATACAATTTGAAAAATAACCTTGGGGTTAATATGCCACTGAAAAATATATATGATATGAAATCATGTTATGATATATCTGAAATGGTGATGTCCTCCTCCAATGGTATTTCTAAATAGAAGGTTGATCCCTCTATTCAGAGATAGACCCTCCTGATGAGCTCAATGAACCCTCCTAGCAATTGCCTCCAAAAATAACGCAGTTAAAAAATGTGACTGCGTTGTGAGGGATGGTAGATGGTTGGCTTGATGAAAAATATGTGAAAATACTCTTATGAGCCCTCCTTGCTGATCCTCCAATGGATAGGCTACCTCTCCAGTTAAAAAAAAACCTAGAAACATCTTTATATGATCCTCGTTTGCTGCACCCTACAACACAACCCAGCTCTAAACATAAACATCGTTGTAGCTGAAGGAGGTAGCTTGGCCAAAATTCTGGAATGAGGAAATTTAGCTCAAATAACCTCTCCTTACCTAAGGATGAGGTAGGAATTTCTGTTCAGGAACACCCTTGTGCTAATCAACACATCAACCCTGCTAAACAACAAGAGGAAGCAAAAGTCTAAACAGACCAATATCAAATGATAATATAAAACATGAATAAAAATGGTTGTTGTCCCCTCCATATATAGCATGAGAGCCTCCTCCCATTAGGTCCCATCCATACTTTCCACCAAGCTCATGCAATTTTTCCTCCACCAAAACTGTGATGTCTTATCATAAAGACCACTCGTCTATGACTGTGTTGTTGATTTGGTCAAAGTTGATTGAATCAACATGATTCAATCCCTGTTCACACCGAAAGGTGCTTAATCTAGTTTCTTATTCTTCCTCCTTTCACATTAGGAGTGTTATTATTCCTTCAAAATGGGTTTTATGAGTCTCCCCGCCCACTTATTCACCTACCTAGTGATAAAACAAACTATAATATTCCATTTAGATGAAGTCTAAACTTTTGGAATATTACAGTCCTCCCCTCAAAAATGTTGCTTGTCCTCAAAAAACTATAAAGGTGGAGCAAAATTCCTCCCCTCTTCTTATGGACTCCTCATCAATAGTTCCCACCACATCTCAACATAAACTGCAATAAATCTTCCCTTCAATGGTTCCTCCCAAGTATGCAAAACCAAATGGTGTACATCATGAGAAAGTGGAAGGTGTAAGTGAAAGCCTTCTTGTTGTCCAATGGCCTCCTCAAGGTAGGAGTGATGATAAACATAGAGAATCCCATCCCCAATGATATTCTCCCATACCCATGCTCTCATCCAAATCAAATGAGCCATCCTAGGTAGCTCATCAAAAAAATCTTCAACCCCTGGTCTATTCAATGTGTTGGGGCTGCATGGAGAGTTTAGATTTTCCCATACAAGTTGTTTCTCCCTCCAGTTGTGGTAAGTATGGGGTTGTTGCTGATATTCGGCTGAAATTTCATGGCCTCCAAGAATGGCCCAAGCTACCCCACCAAATAAATCAGTTATGAAGTGCCTCCTCCAAGAACTCAAGTTCTTCAAATGGCTCCTCCCACATGAAGAAAAGAGATGTAGTATGGAAATCATGGTTTGACCATTATTTCTCCTAAAACATTCAACATGTAAATTAGGGATAATCATACTCCCAATGGGCACCTCCAACTCTTGTCCCAGTCTCCAAACAAAGCTTCCCATGAGCATAGGAACATCAACAATATATGGAAGCAAAAACCAATGAAAACAAGTTGCCATATGACAAACGAAGAGTGGATCACAGTTCCACACATGGAACCAGTGCAGTACATCCCTTTCTTGCCTCAAAAAAAATAATAACAAGTGATTTTCCAACCACTTTTTTTCTACCACAATCACCCTACAAGATAGGATAATGAAAGTAAAATGTGGTGCCAATGGTGCACACCAAGAATCATGTGGCTTCCCCCACAAACCACCAAAAGGATAGAAAATCTCAATGCTGCAATTAGCCTCAAGTACATCATAATATAATATGTAATAAGGGATAATCCTGCTTGGTACAACATGCTGCTTGTACAAATCATAATGAAAAATTGTACTTTTTCCACCATGTAGTTTGGTCCTTGAGATGAAATGGCTCAACTGGAAATTCTCCCTCACTATTAAGGAGTAGGGGAGTGGATGTGCCAACCTCTCCATCAACATCCGGGCTATACATCTCTCCATATGCTAAAATATATCATGTTGGATTTCTTCCCAAGTGAACTCCTCCATCAAAGAATGAAATGCATTAAAGTGCATGGAAAGGAAGTCCACATTTGCTGCATGTAGTAGCTTCTCCTTGAGCTTAGAAGCTCTAGTCAAGAAGACTCTACCATAAGAATAGATGACCACATCATCCACCATATATCTATCATCTCCCTTTGGGTCATTAAGAATCATGCAGGCACCAAGATCCTTGGAGTACTCTACCAAAAGTTGAGACCTCCAATATGGATCAATCCTCCTAAGAGACAACGCTGAATATCTGAAAATTAAAGCTCCCCACATGATGTTGTCATCTCCTTTGACCTCCCTCATGACAAATTTATCCTCCAAATTGCTTCCATGCCCATCATGCAGCTGCTCATTCTCACATAGAAGTGGTGAATTTTGGAAGTTGGCCTCCCATGAGAAGCTACCATCCAAAAAGGACCTCCTGAGCTTGGCCAATGTAAGCATGAGTGGCCTCCATCTACCCAAATGTATGAAGTATTCCTTCCTCAATGGAAGTACCCCCTGTTTCTCCAAATCCATGGAGCATCTCCCCTACACCATGAAGGTTCCATCCTCCATCATTGGAACAACTTTTGTTAGCGCAGTATGTGTAGTGAGAGTGGGTGATGTTGAAAATGGGAGAATGTCTCCCTCTTCCTTGAGTCTATCCCAAACTCTCTGCGTTGTACTAGATTCCTCCAAAGTATTCACCCCTCTGGAATCTAAGAGTGGTGAACCAAATGGGAAAATTTCTCCCACCAACTCTAGATCTGGTGGCCTCCCAGGTGGAATGCCCCCATGTAGTGAGACATCAAAATCTGAAGTGGACTGTACATATGAGTGGACTGTTTTGTCCCTCACTTCACTGCGAAATACAGTCACCTTATTTTGTGTAGAAACCTCCTGAAATAGATAAGGGTGTATCATCCCTTGATACTGATCCTTCCTTTCTTCCCCTTCCATCACACAATCCACAAAACCTGACACATGTTGCTCCTGAATTGTGTTTTGGTTCCCACATGTTGAATCATTTGGAACTCCTTGCAAAGACACAAGGGCTCCTCTAATGGAAGCAATGGCTCCCTTCCCATATCCATGTGGTGATGGATATCCTCCTAATGGTACAACACTGTTAGCTCTTCTTTTCTCATCCTCTTCATCAATATGTGGAATTCCTCATCATCAATGAGAGACCCTTGATCTTGGTCTTCCCTTGAAGGAAGAACCTCCATGTCTTCATCTATACAAGAGGGCTCTTCAAGAAGTGGGGATCTTTCCCTTGGCAAGGTATCATGCATGATTATATCCCCTTCAAGAAAATTATGGAGTGGAGTTGGAAAAATAAATCTCTCCAAATCATGCAAAGGTTTTGAGTTTTTTGGGTTAAACAAGAGATGTTTTACAATTTTTAAGATCAAATCTCCTCACTAATTTCTTAGTGAACCCTGCATAATTTTTTACAGTTGAATGATTGTTGTGAAACCAACTCCAAAAAGAGAATAAAAGATATATCAACGCCTTATAAATAAGCCACTTCGAGGGGGAAACCTCCAATACATTACATGAATGAACAATTCTTGGATGATTCAAATTAGAAAACCTCCTTTCGATATATAGGAGTCCATGGTGCCACAATGTAATCCTAGTGGGGCCACAATGTAATCCTAGCTGACCTAACAATAATAATTTAAGGGCACAATAATAACAATATGGGGGTTACAAGGGTACAATAAAAACAATAAGGGGGTTACACTAACAACAATAAGGGACTATACTAGTAATATAGGGACCTAACATGCCCCTCTCCTTAAAAAAAGTGTTGTCCTCAATGCTTGGGTATCTCTGGGTGCTTCTGTATAAAATTATCATCCTCCCATGTAGAATCTTCAGTGGGTAAGTTATTCCATTTGATGAGATAGTCTGAAATTGATCGATTACGTAGCTGTCAAGTTCTTGTTTCCGTGACCGCTTCAGGTTACAATATGATTTTTCCTTCCTCATAAAGTTCTATAAATATTGTTTGAACACAAATATTTTCTCCTATAACCTTCTTTAAGCATGAAACATGGAAAATTGGATGCACTCATGAAGAAGCAGGAAGCTCCAATTTGTATACCATAGTACCAATGTTTTGCAACACCTTGTAAGGACCATAGTACTTTGGAGATAATTTATTATCCTTCTTAGCTTGCTTGAGGGACATTTGTTTGTATGGTTGTAGCCATAAAAATACCCAGTCTCCTACATCAAAACTTCTCTAATTGCGATGTTGATATGCCTGTTGTTTCATTCGATTTTGTGCCAAATTCAGGTTGTCCTTTAAGAGTTGGAGAACTTCTTTTTGATGCTCGATGTGATCTTCCACTGCTTCAACCTTAGAATTATATCTTAAATATGATCTGATGGATGGTGGATGATATCCATAAAGTGCCATAAATGGGGTCATTTTTGGTGCAGTATGGAATAAAGTGTTATAAAACCATTCAGCTAGAGGTAACCACTTGACACATTGTGTTTTTTTATCAGATACAAAACAACGAAGGTATCCTTCCAAACATTTATTTACTATCTCATTTTGACCATCAGATTGAGGATGATAAGATGAGCTATGAGATAATTGAGTACCCAAACAAGAAAATAAGTCTGTCCAAAAATTTCCAGTAAAAATGGGATCTCTGTCGCTCACAATAACCCTTGGGTTTCCATGTAGCTTTTGAATTGTGTCCATAAATGTAGTAGCAACTGTACTTGCTTTAAATGGATGAGATAATGCAAAAAATTGTGCATACTTGGTAAGTCTATCAAATACCACCATGATGACACTCTTTCCTTTGAACTTAGGAAAACATGTAATAAAATCCATTAAAATCTCCTCCCAACGTTGACTTGGAATGGATAAAGGTTGTAGAAGACCCGTGGTCTTAATTGTCTCAACTTTATTCTACTGGAAAACCAAACATTCTGCCACAAACTTTTGAATATCATATTTAGGGTCATCCAAAAAAAAAAATTTCTTCACCCTGTGGTAAGTTTTTAAAAATCCTAAGTGTCCTCCTAAAGGAGAAGTGTGCAATTCCAAAAGAATATTTTGTTTTGGTTGGGAATTCTTACAAAGATATAAGCGATCTTTGTACCATAAGGAATCATTTTTCCAACTAAATGTATCAGATGTACTTGGATCTTGCTGCAACTTTCGAATGAGTGTCCACACTTCTTCGTCCTTCTTCCATTCATCTCTTGCTTCGGTTATCCAATCTAGTTGGATAATAGAAATGGCACAAAGCAATGCTTCAACCTCTTCATTCTTTCTTCAGAGTGCATCTGGAACAACATTTAGCTTCCCTTTTTTGTATATTATTTCAAAGTCATAACCCAACATCATTGTGACCCATTTTTGCTACTTTTCTAAAGATATTCTTTGTTCCAAAAAGTATTTAAGACTATCATGATCAGTTTTTACCTTGAAGTGTCTTCCCATTAGGTAAGTTCTCCATTTCTTTAGTGCATGCAGTATTGCTAACATTTCATTCTCATAAATAGGTTTCTGTAAATACTTTCCTTTGATTGGATGACTTTCAAAAGTAATGGGTCTTCCTTCTTACATTAAAACATCACCAATTCAATTTCCTAAGGCATCACATTCCACAATAAAAAGTTTTTTTGAATTCTGGCGTAGCTAAGACTGGTGCTAGGCACATTGCCTCTTTAAGATGTTCAGAGGCCTTAGTTGTTTCAGGAGTCCATGAAAATGCATCTTTCTTCAATAATGTTGTTAGAGGTGCTGCTATTCTCCCATAATTCTTAACAAACTTTAATACCCTATTAACCCAAGAAATCCTTGCAACTTCTTTATGGTTGTGGGGACTTTCCATTCCTTAATGGCTTTAATTTTGTTAGGGTCTACCTTAACACCGTCGTGAGATATAATATGACCCAGATATTCCACCTCTTTTACTGCAAAGAAACATTTGGATGTTTTTGCATATAATTTTTTATCCTGCAATAGTTTGAGCACCCTGTCAACATGTTGAATATGATCCTTCCAAGACCTACTGTAGATTATTATATCATCAAAAAATACTAGCAAAAATTTTCTAAGGAAGGGTTTGAAAATGGAATTCATCAACCCTTGAAATGTAGACGGTGCATTGGTAAGGCCAAAAGGCATGACCAAAAATTCATAATGACCCTCATGAGTTCGAAATGTTGTTTTTGTAATATCTTCAGTCTTCATTCTAATTTGATGATACCCTGAACGAAGATCCAATTTGGTAAAATAAATTGCTCCATGCAATTCATCCAATAATTCATCAATCACAGGAATGGGAAATTTATCTTTAATGGTGAGCTTATTGAGCTCCCTATAATCCGGACACATGCGCCATGATCCATCCTTCTTGTGTACCAATACTACAGGAGCAGAGAAATAACATTGACTAGGTTGAATTATACCCGCCTCTAACATTTCTACAATCATATGTTCAATTTCGCTCTTTTGGACATAAGGATATCTATAAGGCTTGATGTTTGGAGGAAAACTTCCTGGAATCAAATGAAAAGCATGATCATGATCACGAATAGGTGGAAGTCCTTTTGGAGTTTCAAAAACCTTGGAATGATTTTCCAAGACTTTTTGGAGATTTGCAGAAATAAATGATTTTGATGTTGGAACTTCTAGTGAGCATAATTGTGCAGTTATGCCTCATTGTTCTTTCTTTAGAATATTTTTCATGACATTATAGCTTATTATCTTTCATTTCTTCCCTGCAATACCTCGTAATTCAACTTCCTTCCCTTTTGAAAAAAAATTCAAGAAAATTTCTTGAAAATTAAAAGCCACCGTCCCCAAAGATTGTAACCATTGTACTCCCAGTACAACATCAACACCTGCCATAGGAATGGAAATAATTAGACTATTCAATACATATTCCCCCATGGTTATCTTGATATTATAGAATTTTCTAGATTAATTTATAGTTCCTCCATTTTCAACCATCACTTGACATTCTGGTGCTGGGTATAGGAAACAATTCAATTCCTTGGCTACCTTACAATGAATAAAATTATGGGTACTACCTGAATCAATCAACACTATTACCTTTTTCTTCTTGATATGTCCTTCTATCTTGAGAATTTGAGGAGTGGTAATTCTTGCCAATGCATTACATGATATGGTCAGACTCGTTTCTTCCTCTTCTTGGGTTGGTTCCTGGTGTATATCCTCTTCTTGTTCATTTTCTTCTTCATCTTCACAATCTATGTAAAATAATTTATTCTCAGCACACTTATGACCTTTAGTGTATTTTCTATCACAACTGTAGCAAAGCCCTTTTTCTCTTTTTTCTTCCAATTTTTGTGGTGTCAACCTTGTAGGTTGTGGAAATCTAGGAGTAGCAACACTTCCCTCTTTATAGAAGTGAGTGGTAGGCTTCCTTGCCGCCATAATTTTAGATTAAATTTTTCTAGCCAACCTGAATGCCTTCTCTAATGAATCAGGTTCCAGAATGCGAACTTCATGTTGGATGTTATCCTTTAAAGTACCTATGAAGAGATCAATCAAATGTTCCTCTGGAATATTAGTGACCCTTATATGAAATTTTTGGAAGTCCTCAATGTGCTCCCCAATTAAACCCTTTTGTTTGAGATTTATCAATTACCTAAAGAAGGTGTTGCTCTTTGTATCCTCATAATGTGCTATCATTTCCTCCGTAAAATTTGACCAAGTGACAATTTATTTATGGGAGCAAAGCCATCGATACCATACAAATGTATTTTTTTCTAAATGTAAAGTTTCAATGCATACCTTTTGTGTGTTTTGCACATTATGGAGATCAAAATATTGCTCCATCTGTAGTATCCATGTTACAGGATCCTTTCCATCAAACTTCCTCATATCCATTTTTGGAATATGGTGGTTCTTCTCGCCAACATTAGATTTTATGAAATCACGATTAACATTTATTTTTTTCTCATCATGAGTTTCCTCTACTATATTTTCACCATCAGGAAACATTTCTTGTATCAACTTTGTCAAACCTTCCTTGTCTGCTTTTAGATCATTCTTTATGTTTTCCATTTTCTCATCGATCTTAGCTTCCATGTCATCCATATTAGATTCCATGCCAGCTTCCATGCCATTCTTCAAACCATCCATCTTAGATTCCATGTCATTTTTCAAATCATCCATCTTAGATTTCACACCTTTCTTCAAACCATCCATCTTAGTTTCCATGCCTTTCTTCAAAACTTCCATATCATCTTTTGTTGCTCTTTGCGAGAGAAATATTTGTTGCACTTGCTCTTGTAATTTTGATATGTCATGTTGCCATTCTTCGTCTTCATGAGTCATAGTAGATCTTTCTAAAGGCCTAATGGGTGTTGAATTCTTTTTAGAGGCCATTTTAGAATCCAATACTGATATCTATTCTACAATATGCCCTTCGAATCAATTCAACTTGATTCTTCAAACAATACTTATGCAATTCAGAAAAAAATACACACCTTTTACTTTCTTTTGAGAAGCTCGATATTGAAATTGAATTATATCTATAATTGCGAATCCTAAATATATGAAATTCAGCCCTGTAGTAGCCCTCTGAAGCTTCTTTCAAATGCCATAGTTCTAATCTGATTTGGGTTCTTGAAGGAAAATTTATGTCCAATCTTCCACAATGACCCAATTTTGGACTGGTTCAGTAGATCGAACTTGTACGACTTGCCACGTGTCACTGTTTGGAGCAGTGAAACCCTACAATATTAAAGATCTGATACCAAATTTTGTGAAACAAGCTCCAAAAAGAGAAGAAAAGAGATATCAACACCTTAGAAATAAGCCATTTCGAGGGGGAAACCTCTAATACATTAAATGAATGAAAAATTCTTGGATGATTCAAATTACAAAACCTCCTTTCTGTATATAGGAGTCCATGGTGCCACAATGTAATCCTAGCCGACCTAACAATAATAATTTAAGGGCACACTAATAACAATATGGGGGTTACAAGGGTACCATAATAACAATAAGGGGGTTACACTAACAACAATAAGGGACTATACTAGTAATATAGGGACCTAACAATGATAAAATGAAGCATAAATATAAAACCACCAATCATGGGCCATACCTTTGAGGTGCAGTGCTGCTACTCTAATGTCCTCCATTTCTGAAACTTAGTGTAGCTAGAAATAAGAATCTAGCTCCTTCATGCAAGCTTTGGCTGTGCACTTTGATGATCCATCAAAGTTAGATACAAATATTCTACCTCTCTTGCTTCTATTATAGTTACTGTATCTTCTGTCTTCCTTGAGTTGGAAAAACCCTTGGAAGTTGATATCAGGCTACCCTGCTATACCCACAATCTTCACTATGACATGCATATACAATGCATGTTTCATTTTTAGCCCCAAATAAATTCAAATCTGGGAAAACTCACAATATGCAGAAGCTTCTTATTTCACATCTGATGTTTTTTAAAACCATACAACCCATATTTCAATTCTCATGCCGAAGCTTTATTATTTAAACAATGGTTATCAAACCATTGGAATACCACACCTTATGATTTTTAAATCATACTATTCGAGTTTCAAATAAACTCAAATATAAGCTTCCCTTTCAACCCAACATTCGAGCTTTATAAAAACTCAATATATAATGGGCTCACAGCTTACCATTCACATATATGCTCACGGATTTATTATCTCACATCAAACATAATATTTTAACATATATTATGTCTTCAATTCAATGTTATGAAACCTCATAATCAACCCATTATATAATACGTCTAATGCATAGCAATTATCATATATTGAGTTACGTGAACATTTCATTTCTCATTAAACCTTCTGACTTTGGATTAAAACCAAAGCGCCAACACATATAATTATGACCCCACAAAAATAACGCTTACCTTTTCTGTGTACTGATCTGACAGTTGATACCACATCAGTTCCAGCTCAACATTTCCACCATCGGTTCACATGATATTTCAACTTTAGTTGAAACATGAGCCAAACACATTAACGTTGAATAGATCCAATGGTCCATAATTCATCACATTTCAAAACCTATTTTTCCACACATCCAACAGATAGCGCTTAATATCACACTCCAACTCAATGCCTCCTTTAACACCGCCGGTTCTACACATCCATTAATCCTTGCACAACTTTAGATGTGACCAACGTCCTATCTCTTGATCAACACATTTGAAGGATATCACATGGATCTCACCCTCATGACTTAACCCTCCAATTTCACTTGAAATTCGTGGTTTTAAAATACCACTTCAACTCTACTTGTCAAACACCCAACAATATCACGTTCGAAAAGGAAAAATTGTTTACCATTTCACAACCAACGTGAAACCCGTTATTGTATTTTGAAAACCGCTTTCACTGTTTAATTCCACAGTTCTGCTTCAACCGTTTATCACGCGTCTCTACAATAAATTGATCGTTCGATCCATATTTCCTCTACCCTTTGAATTCCGCTTTCATTAATTTTCTTTCTACACCCGACCAAGGTTTCATCAAGCTTTCAATACTCTTCAACATTCTCAATTTAATGATCACTCTTTAATATGAAACCCTTCCGTATACTCATTCTCCAAACATCAATTTCCATTACATTGGTCCTTAACATGAATTTGGCTCCATTACTATAACTAATATTTCTCTTCGTTCACAACTGTGTGTTATGCATCAAATTCTGACTCATTTCATGGCTTTTGCACAAAAATTCAATAAAACTCTCAAACAGACTTCAACCTCAAATATTATTCGACCTTCAGCAATATCATTTGAATGTTTATTGCAAACACAACCAGGCATTCATAACGCAACCAACTTGCATTGTTTTCAATCAGTGGCATATAACACAGTCAAGTTGTATTATGGCATGTAATACATCCATTTCATAATGCATCAAACCTACATGTCTCATCAAACCGCATCAAAGTTTAACTTTGTTTCAAAGCTCGAACAACTTATACGGTATCTTCAAACCTTCAATCTAACTTTTAAAATCTGGTCACATAGCATTATTTATTACACAATAGAATGTGTAATTTACTCAATCAATTCTGATGCTAATTTACACAATCAATTCCACACAAAACTCAAATAATGAATATTTTCCCAATAAATAAAATCACTCAGAGTTCATATTCTCAAAACCAATTTCTCTGCAAACTCTATAATTCATAAATAAAACCTCTGTATTAAAAACAATATTTACATGGAGAAATTCCTTCCAGGCCTAATATTCAATCAATGGACTTTTTCCAACTTTTCTCGAAGGCTTACAATCCAAACCCTGTTCCTACACTAAATCCTCACACCTCTTCTACCTTTAAGGCTTGATCATTTATACAAATTAGGATGAACTAATTTAGGTTCAATCCCTTCAATCTCTCCAAAAAAATCCTCAAAATCTTCAAACTCCTAAAATCTAGATTCTATCTCTAAAATCTTGAAACTAAATCTAACTTAGGATTTAAAATCAATTCCTAAATATCTCAAATCTAAACTATATGATTTCCCTCATGTCCTCCAATCATTCAGGAACATTTATAAAATCCTCACAATACTTAATATCTCTTATTAATTAATTAAAATCACTCAAAAGGCTATTAATCAACATTCTTTCAAAACCATAAGACCCCCTATGTTTAATAAAATAAAAGGTATTTTCCGAATCTAATCATGTACCTTTAATCTCCACCTCCTAGATCCCATAATTTGCTTTGCTGTTGTCCAACAACTGCATTATTTTTCAACTGCACTTCTCTAGGTTTCCATATCTTGTTCTGCAGCTTGCCTCCAGCTATGTTCTCAAAATCTCTTCTTGTATTTTCCTTGCTAATATTCCTCTGCTTTATTGTTTCTATTTGGTTCTTCTGATACACCTTCATCATTAACCTTTTGACGCTTTCGATTTCTCTGTCGAGCTTATCTCCTGTCTGGAACTTACTCTGCCGACTGCTGCTACTTTCAATTCCTGTTACTTCAGCTGTTGTAGCTAATTTTTTTATTGTTGTTGTTACTTCCCTTCCTGCTGCCAACATTATTGTTGTTGCTACCAATGCTTTCCACCTGATTTTTTCTACCTCCCAAACTTCCTGAATATCTCTTAAGATATCTCACTCTGCAACAATTTTCTTTTGCTCATCACCTGCAAATTTACTTTTAAAAAAGCAAATTATCCTTTAATTCTCTACCTGCAGTAACATACTCATTGATTTCTCTTTGTATACAAGTAAGCATAATTAAATTCTGCAAACTATTATCTGCTCCTATTTCTTTCACAGCTTTAGGCATCTCCACTTTAGTGTCTGCAATTCCTTCCTCTTGTATAATTGTTTCGAGCAAACATTTCAGCCATCTCTTTTGCACAAACACATCATCAATATGCTGTAATTCAGTTTTAGCATATCCCTCTTCTTATTCTTTGACAATCTTTCGTAATTTTCCTTTATCCTCTTGATTGATTCTGGCAATCAAATCAACTTCTTTAAACTCAGCATCCTCATCCTTAATCAGATTTGAATTCTGATTCTTCATTAGCTCCTCCTTGTTATCAACAGTAACAGGTTTCTGCATGACTGTCTCACCTTCCTTCTTTTACAACAGTTCATCTTCATTCAAGACACTTCCAAGTGATGGATTGTCTTCTACATCACCTGTAAACACAATCAAACTATAAATTTTCAAATTACAAGACCTAGTGGTCTCATTTGGTGATCTTGTCACCAAATTTTCTTTCTGTAGTTCCAAGTCTCTTTCAAGACCCAGAAAATCTCCATTGTTTTTCTCCTCTAACAACACATCAGTATGTTGTTCTGAGTTTCCTCCCAAATCCTTTGTCAGCACATCATTATGCTTATTTTCATCCTCCATGAGACTGTCAGCTAGTCTCTGCTTCTTTCCTTCATGAATGTCTCTCTGCTAGGATTCATCAAAATGAACTTCTTCATCTTGCTGAATCATTCTTTTATCCTCTGTTCTCTGATTTTCATTCATGACAATTTCTCTGTCTTGCTTCTTCAGTAAATTATCCTGTGCATAGGTCCTCTGCTTCTCCAATTCTCTTCTCTAGAGATCTAACTTCCTATACAATTCAACAATTTCAATTGAAGTATACCTCGGAAACTTCACAGTACTTTCCATACCTTCACCAGATTTTGACCCATCATCAGATGGTATTTCTTCTTCTGCTCCAATATTTTTCTAAATATTCTCATGAGACCCTTTTGTCTTCATACCTTCCTCTTGAGATCTTACTATCTCACCATTGATCAGAACAGATTTCAGATTCAATTCTCTTTCCTTCTCTTTGACGAAATTTAAAGCTTTTTAATCTCCCTGTGATGTACCTGAAAACATACAAAACTCATTAGTTTTTAAACCACAAGACTTTTCAGTCTTGGTTGCTTTCTCAAGCACTTCCCTTTCAATAGATATGCATGTGGAATCTTCAAATTCCATCTTTGACTCAAGAACCCTAAGTTCTTATTTCAATAAGGCACTCTTCTTCTGCCTCCACTTCAACTGTAATGGTTTCCAAATTACTCTTTTTCCCTTCAGTGGAAAGATCCATCCTCCTTTCTGGTTTTCCTCTTCTTGCAGCCATTCCTTCAGTACCTTCAATTATACTTTTATCTCTGCAATTTCTCTTTCTCTATCCTTCATCTTACTTATATGGCATTCTTCTAAACCTCTTCTCTGATCCTCCATGATCATCTTCTCCATGAACTTCTCACTCACCATGATTTACACTAGCCTCTGTAACAACAAGCTCTCCTGCTGCTACTTACCTCACCAATCCATTCACTAGACTTGGTATTTTGGTAAGTACTGGTTCGCTATGTCTGGAACCTCTTGAGCACTCTCTTCTATTCTCTCTAGGTTATCTCCTCAACTCACCTTTTCCTAAGAACACTGCAATTTTTCTCCCTATCCAACCTTTAGCTGAATATCAGGTTCACTGCCATCATCATCTTATTTGCAACCATAATTAGCAATCATAATTTTCAAATCATATTGAAAATTATTTTACCTACAAGATCCCTGCATGATCTTGTTCTTCATTCATTCATTTCTACAAATCTATGTTCACTGCAATTGTGTATCTGCTGCATATCAGAAAAAATCTGATCTTCCTTCATTCTCTCATCACATGTACTCATTTAGATTTAATAAAAAAAAATCTTCAATTTCAACAAAGCCTTCCTACTCTGATACCACTTCATAGCAGGCTACCCTGCTATAACCAAAATCTTCACTATCAGATGCATATACAATGCATGTTTCATTTTTAGCCCCAAATAAATTCAAATCTAGGCAATATTACAATATGCAGAAGCTTCTTATTTTAAATTTGATGGTTATTAAAACCATACAAACCAAATTTAAATTTTCATGAGGAAGCTTTATTATTTAAACAATGGTTATCAAACCATTGGAATACCTTATCTTATGATTTTTAAATCATACTATTCAAATTTCAAATAAACTCAAATATAAGCTTCCCTTTTAACCCAACATTCGAGCTTTATAAAAACTCAATATATAATGTGCTCATAGCTTACCATTCATATATGTGCTCATGGCTTTATTATCTCACATCCAACATAATATTTTAACATATATTATGTCTTCAATTCAATGTTATGAAACCTTATAATCAACCCATTATATAATATGGCTAATGCATAGCAATTATCATATATTGAGTTATGTGAACATTTCATTTCTCATTAAACCTTCTGACTTTGGATTAAAACCAAAGCACCAACGCATATAATTACGACCCCACAACAATAACGCTTACCTTTTCTATGTATCGATCTGACGGTTGATACCACATCGGTTCCAGCTCGAAATTTCCACCGTCGGTTCACATGCTATTTTGACTTTAGTTGAAACATGATCCAAACAAATTAATGTTGAAATGATCCAATGGTCCATAATTCATCACATTTGAAAACCTATTTGTCCACACATCCAATAGACAGTGCTTAATATCACCCTCCAACTCAACACCTCCTTTAACACCACCAGCTCTACACATCAATTAATCCTCGTGCAACTTCAGATGCGACCAGCGTCTGACCTCTTGATCAACACATCTGATGGATATCGCATGGATTTCACCCTCGCGACTTAATCCTCCAATTTCACATGAAATTCATGCTTTTAAAATACCACTTCAACTCTACGTGTCAAACGCCCAGCAATATCGCGTTCGAAAAGGGAAAATTGTTTACCATTTCACAACCAACGCAAAAACCATTATTGGATTCTGAAAACCGCTTTCATTGTTCAATTTCACAGTTCCACTTAAACCCTTTATCACGTGTCTCTACAATCAATTGATCCTTCGATCCATATTTCCTCTGCCCTTTGAATTCCACTTTCACTAATTTTATTTCTACACCTGAACACGATTTCATCTAGCTTTCAATACTCTTCAGCATTCTCAATTTAATGATCACTCTTTAATACAGAACCCTTCTGCATACTCATTCTCCAAACATAGATTTCCATTACATTGGTTCTTAACATGAATTTTGCTCCATTTCTATAACCAATATTGCTTTGCGTTCACAACTGTGTGCTACGCATCAAATTCTAACTCATTTCACGGCTTTTACACAACAATTCAATAAAACTCTCAAACCGACTTCAACTTGCAATATTATTCGACCTTCAGCAATATCATTTAAATGTTTATTGCAAACAAAACCAGGCATTCATAACGCAACCAACTTGCGTTGTTTTCAATCGGTGGCATATAACACAGTCAAGTTGTATTATGGCATGTAATACATCCATTTCATAACGCATCAAACCTGCGTGTCTCATCAAACCGCATCAAACTTTAAATTTCTTTCAAACCTCGAACAACTTATATGGTATCTTCAAACCTTCAATGTGACTTTTAAAATCTGGTCACACATCATTATTTATTACACAGCAGAATGTGTAATTTACTCAATCAATTCTGATGCTAATTTACACAATCAATTCCACACAAAACTCAAATAATGAATATTTTCCCAATAAATACAATCACTCAGAGTTCAGATTCTCAAAACCAATTTATCTGCAAACTCTATCATTCGTAAATAAAACCTCTGTATTAAAAAAAATATTTACATGGAGAAATTCCTTTCAGGCCTGATATTCAATCAATGGCCTTTTTCCAACTTTGCCCGAAGGCTTACAATCCAAACCCTGTTCCTACTCTAACTCCTCACACCTCTTCTGCCTTCAAGGCTTGATAATTTATACAAATTAGGATGAAGTAATTTAGGTTCAATCCCTTCAATCTCTCAACAAAAATCCTCAAAATCTTGAAAGTTTTAAAATCTAGATTCTATCCCTAAAATCTTGAAATTGAATCTAACTTAGGATTTACAATCAATTGCTAAACATCTCAAATCTAAACTATCTGATTTCCCTCATGTCCTCCAATCATTTTAGAACATTTACAAAATCCTCACAATACTTAATATATCTTATTAATTAATTAAAATCACTCAAAATCCCATTAATCAATATTCTTTCAAAAACATAAGACCCTCTATTTTTAATAAAATACAAGGTTGTAGATTTTAGATTTTTGCGATCAAGACTCTGTGTTGTAGTGTTTTCTGGGTATGTCGTATCCATGTTTTTTATTTCATGGATGAAATAAAAAACATGGATGCGACATACCCGGAAAACACTACAACACAAAATACAAGGTATTTTCCGAATCTAATGCCGTTGCATTAGAAGTCCAAGTTCTTTTTGAATCTCTATGATTGAGACTCATATTCCTGAAGATAGTCACTCAAGGTCTCCTTCCTTAGTGCATCTTCTTCCTCCATCCTTCTTGTAGTGAATGTGCTCAATAAACTGCGCTGTGGATCTGCATGTGTGGCTGAATTTTGACACCCATCATATCAATATCTAGGTTTTTCTCCACTTTCAAACCCTCTTGGAATTTTTCCACCCTTCTCCCCTTTCATCTCCTTGAGATCTTCTTTGATATTTTTCATAGTTTGGAAAAGAAGCTTGGACATCCTCTCTTCCTTCATTTCTCAAAATAATGGATTCATGCCTTTTTTTCTTCTATAAAAATTATCTTTTCTGTGAGAAGAAGCTTCTCCTTCTAAAGGCATAATATCTTGAATGCATAGGCTGAGCCAAGAGTATCCTTTGATACCACTGTAGTATCCAAAATTGGAAATAGCAGCAATATAGCTCATAAAAATGTAAAACAAAACAAAAATGAACATGACATAAGAGGGATAAATGTACAACCATCACTTTATTAATATATCAGCAGAAATATAAAAAAAATCATGAGGGACAAGCCACTCAAGCAATAGGAACAAGCCTCCAATGATCAAAACAATCAACACATGAGTTGTTGAAACTGTATATAATTCCGGAGAGCAGTGACAACATTAACTATATCAGTGTAGCTTCTACTGAATACATATATAAACCAAAGGTGGCTGATGGAAATAAAAGAAATGCCCAGCAAAGAAGATGTGGGCTCCAATACAAGATTTCTAGCTAACCTAGAAAATATTGCTAGAAATACCAAGAAATATACAATGCGACAAATAACCATGGGGTTAATATGCCACTGCAAACTGGATCTTATATGAAATGAGGCTATGAAATATCTAAAATGGTGATGTCCTCCTCCAATGGTATTTCTAAGTAGAAGGCTAATCCCTCTACTCAGAAATAGACCCTCCTGATGAGCTCAATGAACCCTCCCAGCAATTGCCTCCAAAAATAACGCAGTTCAGAAATGTGACTTCACTGTGAGGGATGATAGATGGTTGGCTTGATGCCAAAGATATGAAAATATTCCCATGAGCCCTCCTTGATGATCCTCCAATGGATAGGCTACCTCTCCACTAAAAAATAATCCCAGAGAAAACTCTATATGATCCTCCTTTGCTGCACCCTGCAACACAACCCAACTCTAAATAGAAACTGTGTTGTAGCTAAAGTAGGTAGCTTGGCCAAAATTCCAAAATGAGAAAATGCAGCTCAAAGAACCTCTCCTTCCCTGAGGATGGGGTAGGGATTCCTGATCAAGAACACCCTTGTGCTAAACAACACACCAACCCTACTAAACAGCAAGAGGAAGCAAAAGTATAAATAGACCAATATCCAATGATAATCTAAAACATGAATAAAAATGGTTGCTATCCCCTCCATATATAGCGTGAGAGCCTCCACACATTGGGTCCCATCCACACTTGCCACCAATCTCATGCAAGTTTTCCTCCACCAAAACTACGTTGTATTATCATAAAGACCACTCCTCTATGACAACGCTATTGATTTGGTCAAAGCTGATTGAATCAACATGATTCAATCTCTGTTCACACCCAAAGGTGCTTAATCCAACTGATTATTCTTCCTTCTTTCACATTGGGAGTGTTATTATTCCTTAAAATCGGTTTTATGAGTCTCCCCACCCACTTATTCACTTACCTAGTGATAAAACTAACTATGATATTCCATTTAGATGAAGTCTAAATTTTTGGAATATTGCACTTGGTGTTTTACCATTTCCTAGAGGGACTATTGTGATGTGTGGTAGTATTAAGCTAGCCTCTTTGTCTCCTTATGCTATGAATGATTCCACCATGATCATAACTAGCTAGCACCTTTTATACTACTCATTCCTTTAGGATGATCTTCCTTACTGTCCTTCTTATGCTCGTTAAAACTTGAATGACACCGAGCTCCTTTTTTCCTTACTTTCATCCTTGTTATTTATTTTTTCATGCTCGTAAAAATCTAAATGAAAATATTGAGTTCTTTCCATATTGTAATGTCCCAAATGGGAAAAATAGGCTTAGGAGGGAATATCTTGAGATATTCCTCTATGGAATCACAGCAGCATGGAAAAAACACCAACAAATTCTAAACCATAGATAGACTAGTAGGGCATTTACTGGTTATATCACCTCCAAGGAGAGGATGAAAACCAGAGGCTTCCTGGCCTGTTCTAGACTCTATCTAAAGAAGACTGATGAAACACAGCAAGTGTGGGAATGAATATATCCTCTTAGATTTTTCTTCCCTTGGGAACATTATATCTACAGATCCAAATAATTGATCCAAAGAAAAGAAAAAACTAAAAAAGTGAGAAGCGGGAAATTCCACTCTTAGGAAAATCTGCAATAGGCTGAAGGAGGACGTTGTATAAGAAAGACAGTGTTAAAATAACACATAAAAAGGCTGGTTTCCATTATTTTAGGCTATGTGGGACCTCCATGTAGAGTTTAAACAAAAATAAATGAGTTTAGAGGGCTTAAACAGATCTCCCACAAACAACACTAGCTGAAAATCAGCTAAAGGAGAGTGCTGGTTAATAAAGAAAACCGTCCTTCTGGAATTGTGCAGTTTCTGCTGGGAAAAATTGGAAATCATCCATCAGACCCATATTACAGTATGGAAATAAGAAATCAGATCCATAATTAATTTATCTTAGTGAAGCATTAAGTTTTACTTGAAGAAAGAGCAAGAATCCTTCAGAAATCATACCAGAAACACATGGAAAAGTTGCAGAAAGACTTTGATAGTGTCCTAGATGAGGAGCTTCAGCTGCTATAGGTTAAATATCAGACCTAAAACTGATAAATGGCTGAAATATCAGATTCATACCAGATCTGGAAACTACTCAGCCTTCTTAACAAGATCCCCTTGGGGTTTTATCAAAATAATGCATAACAATTAGTAGATCTAGATTTTAATACACTGGACTGTAGAAAAATTCAGAGATTTATGAATATGGCTTTCATTAAATTACATGTAATATCTTAACATGAATAGATCAGCAAGCTACTTTACAAATATCAAAGGGAGAGGCAAGTCTCAATCATGAGAGAGCAAGTACAATAAGAAATATTGACAATAGAGAAGCATGTACATGAAAATAACGTAGTATAAGGAAGAGACTGTGCAGTAGCTATAATTAACTGATACAAAAAATTATAGTTACAAATCTTAAAGTGAAATGAGAGTAAGATCCTCTTTCTGGTGGTCACAAGACCCCCTCCCTGAGAGAAATCTTCTCTAAACAACTAGATCTTGCAGATCTAGTTCCCCCACTTGCTACAGATCACAAGTAGCTGCAAATCCATCAACAGAACCAACACTTCTATATAAATGAAGCTTGTCCATAATTCTGGATAGTGGAGAGATGCATCACAATCCCCTCCAAAGAGCTACTCCATGGAAGGAGAGAGGATTCCTAAACAGGAAATCCTCTTCCCTTAGGCTAAATAGCCAAGAGACTTGAGTTGCTGCAACAACTTCTCAAAATTCTTCAACAACCTTTACTTGCTGCCTCTCCTTTTTATAACATGAGGGCTTGCCAAAACCCTAAACCATCTTCTTCAACTTATCCTCTTTCACACATGAGATCCTCTTCTAGAAGTACGTTGCTCTTGTTGGATAAGCTTCCCTCCAAACTGCATTGTAGGTGGGGCCAAGTTGACCCATGCAATGAATTTCCCCTTTTGACACTTAGGGGTGTTAATATAATATCCCAGATTTGTCCTCTTTCACGTTGGTCATGTATTTATTCTCAAATTAGGAGTTTAATAAACCCCCTTCACATACTTCTATTCATGAACAAAGAAAACTGAAATGAAAATGCAATGTCCCCATTTAGCTGCAAAAATTGGGACATTACAGTCTCCCCTGGAAAAATGTTGCTTGCCCTCAAGAAACTATTATTGTAGATGCAAATCATCCACTCCCCTCCAAATGGCATCCACATAAGGAAGGCTCCCTCCATTTTCTGCAATGGATTATGTATGTTTGGTTCCAAATTTGTCTCCTACCAATCCATGAGATGACCTCCAATTGTGAGGTTAGATGTCCTCCTCTTACCATGAAGCACAAGATGAAAAATACATGATTTCCAACACATCAAAAACACATGAGAGACATAAGTAAGGTAGATCCTCCCATAAAGGAAAAGATTCTTCATGCAGAATATTCCTCCATCCCATGTTTATGAACTTTAATAAGCATTGCTATGCCTCCATTCTTAGCCCTATTGGCCTTGTAGATCCAAACTCCATCATTCCAGTGCTATGCAAAGAAGAAGGAAAGGAGTAATATGGGTAAACAAAATATGTCAAACCATATTCTCCCAAAATCAACCACCATTGCAAGGCCTTTTTGCTTCCATCCTCCATCTCCTCCATGTAAGATGGACAAGCCATGCTTCCCAAAAGATGATGTGCATGCCTTCTTTGCTGCAAGTTATCTTTGTTGCATAAGGCATGAACCAGAAAATTATGAGTCATGGGGTGGTCACCATACTCATTCAAAAGCATCAAAGCAACAAGGGATCTTGTTGCCCTCTTTCCTCCTCATGTGCATCATGAAACCAAGCCATACTAATGGACATATGACATGTCACATCAGCCCAATACAAAGCACCATCATCAATGCACATCTTGAGATGATCATGCCAAATTTCTCACCATGCAACACATAGACATAGGAGATGTCATGTGGTGGCCATACCTTCTCAAGTGAAACAAAATTGTACGTTCCTTCTCTTGCTACAACATAACATTGAAATCCAAGACATGACTCAAAAAATAATGAGCTATTGGGTAGCAAACATACTCACCCAAAAGCATCCCTAGCAACAAGGAGTTTACAACCTTCTTGCCTCATCAACATGTGGATATTGGAGCACCAACACAATAATGAACATGTAAAATGCCTCATCAACATAGAACAAGCAAGACCCTCATACCAAATCATGTGGGAGTCATCCCTCCTCTGAAGCCAAATTTCATGCATGAAATATACCTCCAATTGAAATGCATGTGGACATATGAGACATACTTGAAGCATAGGTGAATACATGGACACAAGATTTAACTTGTGATGTCCAAATATCCCTCTAACAACCACATCATCCATGCTTCCTCTTCATATGATCTACTAATGATGTACCAAGCATGAGATAAGAGAATGAGAATATTTTGGTAGAGAACTTGCTCACCCCCAAGCAACCAGCATTTCCATGCCTCCTTATTCATCTCATGACCATTCTTCAAGGCCTAGATCAGAAAAATAGGCACCTTTAGAGAGTGATAGGAGTCTCCCAAAGGAAACCAAGGTAACCAAGCTTGCTAGTCCATATATGTATGCAAGTGATCATGGGACTCCTTGCTAATCATCCTCATCCACTCACTCAAATATGGAAGTTGAGTGATGTGTTGCAAAATCATGGCATTCTCCTTTTGCAGAATACCATCTCCTCAAACCCACTGAAGAACTTTTCATCTCATGAAATACTGAAATGAATCTTTGTTGAGATCCCTTAGTGAGGCCTTCCTCTCATGTATGATCTTCCAAAAGCAGTGAAGCTTTAGATATGCAGCAATACCTTTAACAAGCTCCAAGAATGATGAAGCCTCTTTGTCACAGCCACTAAGTGACAGCGTTGTAGATCTGCAAAATGATGCATGCACTGTCTCAAAGAAAGTGTCATTGCTGATCTCACAATCAACCATTGAACATAGGATAGTACTAATCCCCTTTCTTGAGACCCTACATATCAACCCAAGAGATTGAATGCAGCTCAACATTGATGCATAGGGATAGCTTCCAGTCTCCTCCTTGATTAGATCAAGGGTCCTCTACGCTGTGATATGTATTTGCTTCAAATCAGCACTCTGATCTAACCCTTGGCTATGCATAGATATTGAAATATTATGTGCTAAAATATTATGCATACCTTGGATCAACTGATATATGGGAACCTCTTGACAGAATGCAAGAGTTCCTCCATCTGGATCAATGATGCCTCCAACTGCTGGTAAGAATGATGGCCTCGTTTCTTCAAGTATACCAGCGTTGGAATATTTCTTCTCCTCCTCATGCATCTTCTAATTCATGCATGGGATCCCATATGATATGAACTCAAGACAACCTTGCAAAGATGCAAGTTCCTCTTCTCTAGATGCAAGCTTCTTAGCAGCAGATAGTGAAAATGGAGATCTCTTGCCCAAAGTGACAAGATTAACATTCTCCTTTGCTTCCTTGGGAGATGTCTCTTTGTAGCTCTTCTTTTTCCTCCTCTTCAAAACCCCTGAGATTTTCTTCAATACTCTCCAATGCTTGAAAAAGAAGCAATGAGATCTCTTCTTCAGTCATTCCCTCTGCCTTCTGATAATAGGAAGTGTATAGTTCTTCCTTTTCATCTTGAAACCCTTTACGAGTTTCTTTGCATCTCTTTTCTTCATTGCTATACCTCTCACATTTTTCAAATAAAGTGGGCATAGTGGATATATGAGGAGATCTTGGATCCTTCAGTCTTCTATTTTTCTGATAGGAAGTGCTAGGGCTTCCTTATTCTTCTTGAAAACTCATGCAGCTCTCACTGCAACTTGCTTCTTCTCAAAACCCTCTAGGAGTCTCGGTGCTTCTTCTCTTTATCTTCTGATTTACCTCTTGGAAGAGGCTCTTCTTAGATCTGCAAAATGATGAGGATAATATCATCCACTTCATCAACTGATCTTTGATTCTACTTTTTGATTCACTGGTAGCTTGATCTCACAAGCTGTGCCAGAGATCATGCTCTGATACCACTATAATGTCCCTAATGGGAAAAATAGGCTCAGGAGGGAATATCTTGAGATATTCCTCTATGGAATCATAGCAGCATGGAAAACACACAAAAAATTCTAAACTAGAGATAGACTAGTAGGGCATTTACTGGTTATATCACCTCCAAGGAGAGGATGAAAACCAGAGGCTTCTTGGTCCGTTCTAGACTCTGTCTATAGAAGACTGATGAAACACAGCAAGTGTGGGAATGAAAAAATCCTCTTATATTTTTCTGCCCTTGGGAACCTTATATATACAAATATAAATAATGGATCCAAAGAGAAGCAAAAACTAAACAAGTGAGAAGCGGGAAATTCCACTGTGAGGAAAATCTGCAATAGGCTCAAGGAGGACGCTGTATAAGCAATCCAGTGTTAGAATAACACATAATAGGGCTAGGTTCCCTTATTTTAGGCTATTTGGGACCTCCATGCATAATTTCAGCAAAAATAAATGAGTTTAGAGGGCTTAAACAGATCTCCCACAAACAACACTAGCTGAAAATCAGCTAAAGGAGAGAACTGGTTAATAGAGAAAACCCTCCTTCTGGAATTGCACAGTTTCTGCTAGAAAACACTGGAAATAAGCCATCAGAACCATATTAAAGTATGGAAGAAATAAATCATATCCATAATTAAGTTCTCTTAGTGAATCATTAAGTTTTACTTGAAGCAAGAGAAAGAATCCTTCAGAAATCATAGCAGAAACACATGGAAAAGTTGCAGAAAGACTTTGACAACGTCCTAGATGAGGAGCTTCAGCTACTGTAGGTTAAATATAAAATATAAAATTGATAAATGGCTAAAACATCAGATCCATACCAGATCTAGAAACTACTCACCCTTCTTAACAAGATCCCCTTGGGGTTTTATCAAAATAATGCATAACAATTAGTAGATCTAGCTTTTATTACACTGGACTGCAAAAAAATTCAGAGATTTATGAAGATGGCTTTCATTAAATTACATGTCAGATATTAACATGAATAGATCAGCAAGCTACTTTATAAATCTCAAAGAGAGAGGTAAGCCTCAATCACCAGAGAGCGAGTACAATAAGAAAGATTGACAATAGAGAAGCATGTACATGAAAATAACGAAGTATAAGGAAGAGACTGCATAGTAGCTAGAATGAATTGATACAAAAAATTATAATTAAAGATCTGAAAGTGAAATTAGAATAAGATCCTCTTCCAGGTGGTCACAAGACACCCTCCCTGAGAGAAATCTCCTCTAAACAACTAGATATTGAAGATCTAGTTCCCCCACTTGCTACGGATCACAAGCAGCTGCAAATCCCTCAATAGGACCAGCGCTACTATAGAAATGAAGCTTGGCCATAATTCCATATAGTGGAGAGATGCATCACAATCCCCTACAAAGAGCTACTCCATGGAAGAAGAGAGGATTCCTAAACAGGAAATCCACTTCCCTTAGGCTAAACAGCCAAGAGACTTGAGTTGCTGCAACAACTTTTCAAAATTCTTCAACAACTTTTACTTGTTGCCTCTCATTTTTATAACATGAGGGCTTGCCAAAACCCTAAACCATCTTCTTCAACTTATCCTCTTTCACACATGAGCTCCTCTTCTAGAAGTACGTTGTGCTTGTTGGATAAGCTTCCCTCCAAACTGCGCTGTAGGTGGGGCCAAGTTGACCCATGCAATGAATTTCCTCTTTTCACACTTAGGGGTGTTAATATAATAGCCTAGATTTGTCCTGTTTCACATTGGGCATGTATTTATTCTCAAATTAGGAGTTTTATAAACCCCCTTCACATACTTTTATTCATGAACAAACCAAATTGAAATTAAAATGCAATGTCCCCATTTAGCTGCAAAAATTGGGACATTACACATATTTTCTTGCTTGTTAATTAAATTTAAAGTGAGAAGCGATCTCTTTTCCATTCTCAAATATTGTTAAACCATGAGAAGGGTACAACTATAATTTTATCTCTTTTTCAACGTCATTAAACTTTACAAAAAATGAACATATTGATCATACGTGTCTTATCTTTTGTGTTGATTAAATAATGAAGGAGACTAAAAAGAGAAAATGGGAAGGAAAATTTTCTTTATGTTACTCTTCAAAATGGTAGTATTAGTCGTGTCACCCTTCAACATGGAACATGTCTGCACAATTATCTTATAGTTGTGTTTTAGCTTACCTAGGATTCGTACCATACATATGAGTCTATATACTCCTCTCACTAGTTACTCTTCCAAACACTATGTAGTATGCTTCAATTCATTCTGTGTTGTTGCACAATATCACATGGTGCTCATTAGTCATGCTGCCAAGTCACTTTTGTGTCATATTATTATACGTTCAAGGAAGTCTAAGCTTGTCTCATACATCTATATTTTCCAGTTGACCTTTTCGATTCAACCATTCCTGAGTTACTTGTACTTTTTAACTTCATGGCTTCATCCATTCACCACATCATATCTATTTGTTATTGTTTAAATGTTTAACAAGCTTCAATATTTATAATGTATAATTCCATAATGATTTATGTGTTTCATGTAAAGATAAAAATGAATTTTATTATTATTATTTTTAAGCGTGGGTTTCATGCTTAAGCCAATTTTATTTATAGATCAAGCACCCGTTGTGTGCTTCTAGGGATTTTTCATTAAGTATAGGAATTAATTGAGTCATTGTAATATGTAATACCCCTTTGGGAATATTTTAATATGTAAAATAAATTTATTTGATTCATAAGAGACCCTACAAAACAATTCAACCTAGTTGTAACAAGTCAGTCTACATGAAATATCAAGTCTTCCTCATGCAGGAAATATGTACCCCTAGAAAGCTTATATATAAAAGGAATTCGACCTTAGTTGAAGGATATAGAGAAGTCATATGAGGAAAGGGAAGAGGTTTGGACTTAAAAGAAGAATTCCTAAGTCAAGCAAAGTTTAAGCACAAAGCTAGAATTGAATTTTTTGGGTCTCTCTCTCTCTCTCATGTGTAATGAAATTCTAAAACTGTTAGGTCGAAGTTGCTGAAGAAGTTGTTGCAGTCAAATTTGTTGAAGAAATTGTTGGGGTTGAAGTTGTTGGAGAATTTTCTAGAGAAGTTTTTGGGGTTAATGTTGTTGAAGAAATTGTTGGGGTCGACGTTTCTGAAGAAGTTATTGGATTGAAAGTTGTGGATAAGTTGTTGGGATTAAAGATGCTAGAGAAGTTTCTAAAAGGTCGAAGTTTATTGCTATAGGCTATGTAACGAAGGAAGGTTGACTTGGCCTTCGGGGGGTCTTTGTCAAGGTTCATAGGTCTTGGAATTCGCCATCTGAATGTTCTATAAGAAGAGAATATTTCTTATGGGTTTTCTTCTCAAGAGGAGAGGTTTTAGCCCCAGATTATAACCTACAATTTGTTTACTCTTGTATCATTTTTCTTCATTTTTTTAGTTGTTTGATGATAAATAACACAATAATAATAAATTGAAATAATAATATAACCAAGTTAACTTAAATAACATCACAAAAAATTATCAAATTAAGAGAAATCAATTAATATAGCTCCCCTTATATTTCTCAACATGGTATCAGAGTTAAGGTGATTACAACAAGAAGAAAAGGCGTCTTGAATATCACTCCATTGAATACGAATACATAAGATGCAAGAAAAAGGATATCATCAAGGATAACTAAGAAGCATCCATGAAATTAAATATGTTGGGTGTGGAGCCTGATTATCTTGTTTACTTTGTATCACACCATTGGACCCCTCTACCTTAAAAGGGGCGGCAACGCCGCCCGTAATTAATCGCTGCCATGGGGGGTCTAGGGGGGGAACGATAGCGCTTTTTGGAGCCCCCCCCTGGCGGGGGTTTTCGAGGGCAGTGCCCCCGAAGCTAAAAACAGATGTAAAATTGCCTTGTAAAAGTATAGTAATTTCTAGTCAATCTAGGCCATTCATTAGGCAAATGATCTAACGGTAGAAGTTATGTTTAGATTAGGGTTTTTTTTCCCTAGAAGGCAACCCCTCACTTTTATGAGGGTATTGTATTGCGGCTGTGTATGGTATGTGTATTCTCGGAGCGAGAAACAGAGAGGGAGATTGTGAGAGAGAACAGAGGATATTACTGCGGATCTGCTGTAGGTTTTGTCTCTTCAATTTTTGCTGGATAATAGAAAGGAAGGACTAGCTGTTCGGGGTGGACGTAGCCCAAAATGGGTGAACCACGTAAATCTATGTCTCTCTGGTTTTATGTGTTTTGTGTGCTTGTATTTTCCGCATATTTCATGTGTTGCATTGCTCTATAATATTTAATTTTCTAACAACTGGTATCAGAGCCGAAGGTATATTTGGCTGATAAACTCGCAGGAAAGAAGGGTTCCTGGTTCGAGTGGGAGCAATGGCAGAAGATGGTAAGTTTAGGGTAAAGAAATTTAACGGCCAAAACTTCCCGCTGTGAAATATGCAGATGGAAGATTATCTGTATCAGAAAGATTTGTACCTACCATTGAGCGGAAAAACAAAGAAGCCGGCGGCCATGAAAAATGCGGAATGGAACATTCTTGATAGAAAGGCACTCAGAACAGTACGTTTGTGCCTTGCAGCATCAGTCGTCTTCAATATTTCGAAGGAAACAACAACAAAGGGTTTGATGCAGACGTTGGAAAAACTATATGAAAAACCCTCGGCCTCAAACAAGGTATTTCTTATGAAAAGAATATTTAATATGAAGATGTTGGAAGGTGGATCTGTTGCAGACCATTTAAATGAATTTAATACAGTTACCAGTCAGTTAAGTTCTGTAGGGGTAAAATTTAATGATGAAGTTATAGCTCTGTTATTCTTGTGCTCAATGCCAGAGAGTTGGAATGGTTTAGTAATGGCCATTAGTAACTCTGTCTCTGGATCTAGTACTTTAATGTTTGATGATGTTGTTGGTGCTATTCTTAGTGAGGAAATGCGACGGAAAAGATCCGGTGAGACATCAGGTAATGCTTTGAGTGCAGAGTCTAGGGAAAGAAGAATGGAAAGAGGAAAGAGCTCGGAATATCGCAGTAAATCAAGGAAAGGTAGATCTAAGTCCAGATCGGGGATAGTGTGCTGTAATTTCGGAAATAAAGGACACCTAAAGAAAGACTGTAGATCTCGGAAGGGAAAAGAAGAAGACACATAGCAAGAAAACAATCATGAAGAAAATGTGACAGGTGATGTGTTACAAGATGCTTTGATTCATTCTTTCGAAAATGTTACTGATTCTTGGGTTGTAGATTCAGGGGCTTCATTCCATGCCACACCTGATAAGAAATATTTTCATTACTATGTTCAAGGAGATTTTGGGCAAGTTCGTTTGGGTGATGATAAACCCTGTAAAATTGTTGGAATGGGTAAAGTTCTTGTAAAAAAACAGAATGGAAACCAATGGCTACTAAAGGAGGTAAGGCATGTTCCAGATCTGAAGAAAAATATGATTTCAACAGGTCAGTTAGGCAGTGAGGGTTGTGTGACAACTTTCACAGATAAAACTTGGAAGGTCACCAAAGGAGCACTTGTAATAGCAAAAGGTGAAAAGGTTAGTACATTTTATTTATGCAATGGTATTTCTAACTATGTTAATGCTTTAACTTCCAAAGGAGCAGATGCAACATTATGGCATCATAGGCTCAGACACATGAGTGGGAAGGGAATGAATATTCTTCACTCAAGAAATTTGTTGCCAGGTTTGCAGAATGTTGATTTGGATTTCTGTGAGAATTGCATTTATGGAAAATAGAAGAGAGTCAGATTTCTCAGAGTTGGAAAAGAAAAGAAGAGTGAAAAATTTGAGCTTGTGCATACAGATGCATGGGGACCTGCTCAGGTATCACCTCTTGGTGGCTCTCGCTATTATGTTACATTTATTGATGATGCAACTAGAAAAACTTGGATTTATTGTATTCAAAATAAATCTGATGTATTTGATACTTTCAAGAAATGGAAATATTTGGTTGAGATTGAGACAGGAAAGAAGTTGAAGTGTCTCAGATCAGACAATGGAGGTGAATATTGCAGCAAAGAGTTTGATAGGTACTGTTCAGAGCATGGAATTCATAGAGAGAAGATAGTTCCAAGAACACCACAAGAAAATGGTGTGTCAGAAAGGATGAACAGAACAATCATGGAGCGTGCAAGGTGCATGAGATTGCATGCAGGATTGCCTTTACAATTTTGGGCAGATGCTGTAGATACTGCTGTTTATCTAATAAATAGAGGGCCTTCAAGTTCCTTGGATGGTGGTATTCCGGAGGAAGCATGGACAGGTAAAAAGGTAAACTACTCTTTTTTAAAGCCTTTTGGTTGTGAGGCCTTTGTCCATATTAATAAAGAAAACAGAACAAAGCTTGAGGCAAAATCAAAGAAATGTACCTTTATTGGATATGGTGCTAATGATTTTGGTTATCTCTTATATGATTATGAAAATCACAAAATTATTAGGAGCAGAGATGTAATATTCAATGAAAAGGTCTTGTATAAGAATCAGTTGCAGGAAAAGAAACAGGAAAAAGAAAGCAAGGAATACGCGGTTCTTGATGAGATATCTGAAAAAGTAAAGGTGCCTAAAAATAATAATAATCAACAACCACAACAGCAACAACCACCACAACAGAAATAGGCACCTCAAACACCTGAAAGTGGTGTTAGAAGATCTACCGGGATAACTAGACCCCCTGAACGATACTCTCCTTCATTATATTATTTATTGTTGACTGATTCTGGTGAACCTGAATGTTATGAAGAAGCAATGCAGGTTGAAAGCAGGAAGAAGTGGGAGCTAGCCATGGAAGAAGAGATGGAATCCTTAATGCATAGCTAGACTTGGGACTTAGTCAGGCTACCTGCAGGTAAAACTACATTGTAGAATAAATGGGTTTACAAGCTGAAGGAAGAAGATGGAGGAAAATAGAGGTACAAAGCTAGACTTGTGGTGAAGGGGTTTGCACAGAAGAAAGGTATTGATTTTGATGAAATATTTTCTCCTGTTGTTAAGATGAATTCAATCAAAACTATCTTAAGTCTTGTAGCAGCGGAAGATTTACATCTTGAACAGTTAGATGTAAAGACAACATTTCTCCATGGAGATTTGGAGGAAGAGATATCCATGCAGCAACCAGAAGGATATGAGGTAAAAGGGAAAGAAAAATTGGTGTGCAGGTTAAATAAGAGCTTGTATGGCTTAAAACAATCTCCAAGGCAGTGGTATCTAAAATTTATCAAGTTTATGTCTGAACAAGGTTATACTAGATGTCACTCTGATCATTGTGTTTATCTAAAAAGTCAAAATGATGGCAGCTATATTATATTCTTATTGTATGTAGATGACATGCTTGTTGCAGGGTCTAACATGCAGGAAATAAATGTGCTCAAAAGAAAATTGGCAAATTCATTTGCAATGAAGGATTTGGGAGCTGCAAAACAAATCCTTGGTATGACGATAACTAGAGATAGGAAAAATCACAAATTAACACTGTCTCAGAATGAGTACATAGAAAAGGTGTTGAAAAGATTTAATATGCACAATGCAAAACCAGTTAGTACACCTTTTGCTAGCCATTTCAAACTTAGTAAGGAGATGTGCTCAAAGACCCAAGAAGACATGGATTATATGTCTAAAGTTCCATATGCATCAGCAGTTGGAAGCTTAATGTATGCAATGGTCTGCACAAGGCCTGATATTGCACATGCAGTGGGAGTTGTAAGCAGGTACATGAATAATCTAGGAAAAGAACATTGGATGGCAATAAAATGGATTCTCAGATATTTGAGAGGTACCAAAAATCAAGCATTATGCTTTGGTGGTTCAAACATTGCTCTACAGGGATATGTTGATGCAGATATGGCAGGTGACAGAGATAATAGGAGGAGCACTATAGGATATTTATTTACTGTAGGTGGAACAAATTTCAGTTGGGTTTCAAAAATCCAAAGTGATGTTGCACTTTCAACAACAGAAGCAGAGTATGTTGCTGCTACAGAGGCTAGTAAAGAAATGATTTGGTTACAAAGGCTTATGGGTGAACTAGGTAAGAAGCATGATATGGGCACATTATACAGTGATAGCCAAAGTGCCATTCATCTTGCAAAGAACTTAGCATTTCATTCCAGGAGTAAACACATACATCTCAAGTACCATTTCATACGGTCAGTATTGGAAGATGGAGAGTTGAAGATGGAAAAGATACACACTAGCCATACTCCTGCAGATATGCTAACAAAATTTGTAACCAGGGAGAAACTGAGAACGTGATCAGTTTCAATTGGTCTTCAAGGATGACGATGAAGATGAGAAAAAACCAGGTCCAAAGAGGAGTCATTGTCCAGAAAATGAAGCAACGGTGGAGTTGTTACAATCAGACTCCAAGTGGGATATTGTTGGGTGTGGAGCCTGATTATCTTGTTTATTGTGTATCACAACATTGGACCCCTGTACCTTAAAAAGGGTGGCAGCGCCGCCCATAATTAATCACTTCCATGGGGGGTCCAGGGGGGGGCCGACAGCGCTTTTCGGAGCCCCCCCTAGCAGGGGTTTTCGGGGGTAGAGCCCCCGAAGCTAAAAACATATGTAAAATTGCCTTGTAAAAGTATAGTAATTTCTAGTCAATCTGGGCCGTTCATTAGGCAAATGATCTGACCGTAGAAGTTATGTTTAGATTAGGGTTTTTTTTCCCTAGAAGGCAACCCCTCGCTTTTATGAGGGTATTGCATTGTGGCTGTGTATGGTATGTGTATTCTCGGAGCAAGAAACAGAGAGGGAGACTATGAGAGAGAACAGAGGATATTACAGTAGATCTACTATAGGTTTTGTCTCTTCAATTTTTGCTGGATAATAGAAAGGAAGGATTGGCTGTTCGGGGTGGACGTAGCCCAAACTGGGTGAACCACATAAATCTGTGTCTCTCTGGTTTTATGTGTTTTGTGTGCTTGTATTTTCCGCATATTTCATGTGTTGCATTGCTCTGTAATATTTAATTTTCTAACAAAATAATTGAGGAACATCAAGGAGGACTATCCAACACATCACAAGGACAAGGATAAAATCATCATAAGAAGAAGAAGAACTCAAGGACCCTACCTCTACTCAAATAAATAAGGACTACACAATTGAAGGATATTGAAGTCTCCACATTCTACATTTATACATCCAAAGGCGGGAAGAAGAAGCATTGCCATCATCATCAAAGAAATTAAGTATTGGCATCTTTCAAGAAGGAAGAAATCATCAAGGAAGTAATCATCTTCAAATAAGGCATATTTGATTGTCCACATCATCAAGAAGGCATTAAGTTGAAGATATCATCTTTCAAAGAGAATATTTAGTTGACAAGTAATTATTATATATTACTATATCTCAAAACTCAAACCAAATGACTTCATTCTGCAAGGAGAACAATAAATTGGTTGGGACCTTGAGCTACCTTGCATGGAAAAATATATTTGATCTAATTCTCATGGAGAATGAATTTATTAAATATGTAAATGGCTCCATCACCAAACCATCTCAAGAGAAATCTCAAGCACTATCAAATTAAATGAAAGGAGAGATAAGGGCACAAAGGATCCTCATAGATCCAATCAAGGATTCTCCCATCACTTATGTTGTTAATTTAAAGACATCGTAGGATATCTATGAAATGGTCGAGTTGTTTTCTCTGAGCATTTCATGTGAAACCATATCTTTAGAACTGAACCATACAAGATGAAAATATGAAGGGAATAAGGGATATATTTGTATTTCATGAAGGTATTTGAAATTAGATATCAATTACAAGAACTTGGAGAAGTAATGTTTGATAGTGATGTTACCACCATTGTGCTCAATCCACTAGTTGATGAACGTGGAAACATTGTGTCAAGCATTTATGGGAAAAAATAAACCACTCCATTCAGTGATCGGTGGTCATTATGCAAGATTCAAGAATATATATTAAAATAAAATAATGATGTTGGATCGACTGAAAAAACAAAAGCATATGCAACATCAACAAGGAAGAAAGGAAATTTTGGAAATTTTGAGCCTCGAAATAAGTTTCAAAGGAGAATTGATATGTCAAATATCCAACGCTATGAGTGTAAGGAATATGGGAATTCAAAACTCAAGAAGAGGAAAGAAAGAAATGAATCCCATGTCACTGAAGAAGTAGACGAACCTAAAATGAAGAAGTCAAAGAAGGAGGAAGTGATATACCTCCACTACTAGAAGGTCTCTCACACATTTTCATGTACATAAAAGTTAGCAATTGAAAATTGAAAGCATCACAAGAATGATAGGATGCATTGTAGAAAATATTAAATATTATATCATCATTGAAGCATGGAAGGATAGTTGAAATAGAAATTTGCATGGGTGAAGCAATCATCATGATAGAAAGGAAGTAGCACATGACATATTCATTAGAAGCATATAAGGACAGCCAAAGTAGTAGTCTATATGGTTGGAGGAAGCTATCTAGCAGAATAAAAGATAAAGAGATCATCATACATCATCATCATTCGGAATAAGCATTTGCATAATGAGGATCATTAATATCCTCTATTTGGAATCTCCGTTAGAACTTTCACCTCTACTTCGAAGAAGGAAGTGTCTCACAGAAAGTCTACATTCCACCTTGTGTGGGATTCACTAGATAAAAGGGTGAAGGTGTGGTGATAAAGAAGTGCAGCATGTCAAGTTTGTTGAAGTATTTTCATCTCCAAGAAATGAAAGGATGTTGTTGGAATAAATTTTATATGGCCACATGAAGGAATACGAATGTATATATTTGATAATGGATAAGTCATGTCATCATATGGTTACATATAGAATGGGAATTTTTTTTTGTCTCGTGAGCATGGTAAATGAAGAAAGAAGGTCTTCCATTATAATTTTACATAAAGGCATATAGATAATGTGCCTTGAACTCTTCTATATATTGACAAGATATAATCTACATAATATGACCTCATGAGTAATATGAGATGGTTGACAACTATGGTTCCTGTGATAAAGGAACTATGAAATATCCTAAGAACGCAATATGTGAAGAAAGGTGAAAGAAGAGTTTGTGAGAATATTCATAATAATTTCAAAGATAAGTGATCAACATATAATTACACAATGATTATCTATGACATACCTATGGAGAAAGTTACGAAGACCCTGATATGTTGGAAAAATAAAACCTTTCTAATGTATGTCTTGGAGATGGATTCATACAATATGTGAAAGGATGTTGATGCAGGAAGTGAATGTCATGAAAAAAGGCCATCATAAAAAAATTGATTTGATGTCTATTTTTATTTTTGAAAACATCCATTTGGGTTGAAACAGGGTTACTAGAAGAGGGTTGTAGAAGTCACCTACAACTAGTATTCAAGAAATTGGATGGAATATATTGAAAGAAACATGAATTGGAAGAGGTAGATGTATGAAGGTAGATATATGATGACTAGAATATCACTTTCGATGAAGAGAAGGATGACATGAATATTGGTGCAATACAAGTTTTCATTGAAGGGGAGTGATGAAGAATATGATTGATGCCCTACAAGAAGAACACTCCATGATGAATAAGTTGAAGATTCATGATATGATATAGAAAAGAAGGATCCCTACAAGCAGCTGATATTCTGTCCACCGAAGAAAGTTTTTTTGGGTAACAAGTATGTTGTTTAGAGGGAGCTTGGGCAGGTCCCTTGTTATGAGGGAGCTTTAGTTTATTCATTTTATAGGAATGACCATATCCTCCCTCATTAATATGGAGAGATATAAACATCATTCTTGTCTTCATGTGATGAATAAATAGTGGGGTATTTGTTAAGCATATTAGATTTATTATGATATTATTTTAGGACGAGGTAGGGTATCTAATAGGTAAGAGTAGTTGAAGAGGAAATTCCATGAGGATGTGTTAATCCATGATGGGAATGATATTAGAATGACATACCTTGTGAAATTAGAGAAATTTTGAGGTATAAAATGGGTCTCCTAAGGAATATTATAAAATAATAGTGGAAATAATAAAACAAGATTAGATTACATCATCAAATTTTAGAGGAGAGAAAATAAAAAACTACTTTTTCAACTTGTATTTCCAGCTTATCTCCTTATGGTTTTACTCAAATTTCAAGTGACAACACTCATTGAATGTAGAATTTAATGCATATACAAGGAGTTCCCATGTTGCATACTTTTGAGGAACCCTACTACATGAAAAATGAAAAATACATGAAAAATATGATTGCAATAATTTTTTCATGTATTTCTCATTTTTCGTGTAGTAGGGTACATCGAAAGTATGCAATATGGGTACTCCTTGGATGAGGAATTAAATTTTGCATCCAACTAGTTCTCCCGCTTGAAATTTGAGTAAAATCGTAGGGAAATAAGTTGAAAAAACAATTTGAAAAGGTAGTTTTTATTTATTTTTTACTTTTTAATATTTTTATTTTTTTATACTCCTAAAATGGTGAATCATCCCCCATGGTTTGCATCATCATCTTGAATCCTATTTTTTCTTATAGATTTTATTTTGGTTGTACATTTTTATTCAGAGGCCCATTTTCTACCTAAAAAAGTCTCTAATAAAATTTGGATGGGGTATGTTCCTTGAGAAAATGACGGAGGTGTCTATAAATCATTGTCTCCCCAACATTATTCTTTATTCGTGTGGAGAGATAGAGTTTTTATTCAAGGCCTTGCTATATGAAAATATTCATTGATGCGATGAGATGCATTGATATAAGTTGAATAAATAGCTTATGAGATGACTTACCAATCTTACTCTTATTATGATAATTCTTCAGTATGAGAATTCCCAAGTACCTTGTATCGATTATGAATACCTCCATATTTAAGAGGGAGTGTTAATGTGTAACTAGGTTTGGTTTTCATAATGTCTAATGAGATCATGATTTTATTTATTTGATGTAAAGATAAAAATGAATTTATTATTATTATTTTTAAGCATAAGTTACATGCTCATGTCAATTTTATTTATAGGTGAAGCACCCATTGTGTGTTTCTAGGGCTTTGTCATAATGTTTAGGAGTCAACTGAGTCATTGTAATATGTAAGACCCCTTTCGGCATCTTGTATTATGTAAAAGAAATTTATTTCAGTCATAAAAGACCCTCGAAGAATAGTCAACCTAGCTGCAATAATTCGGCCTACATGAAAGATCAAGTCAACCTCATTGAGGTAATTCATACCCCTATAAATCATATATATAAGAGGCATTAAACCTCATTTAAAGGATATATGCAACATATGTAGAAGAAAGAGAAGAAGTTCGATCATAAAAGGAGAAGTCATAAGGAAAGAGAAGTTTGAGAAGGAAGCTTGAGTCAAAGTTTTTAGGTCTCTTTCTCTCCCTCTCTCATGCTCAATGAAATTTTGAAGTTGCTAGGTTGAAGTTGTTGGAGAAGTTATTGGGGTCAAATTTGTTGAAGAAATTGTTAGGGTCAAAGTTGCTAGAGTAGTTGATGGAGTCAAAATTGTTGGAGAAGTTTTTTGGGTCAAAGATGCTGAAGAAATTGTTGGGGTTGAAGTTGTTGGAGAAGTTGTTGGAGTCGAATTTGTTGTAGAAGTTGAGCAAGAGAATTTTTTGGAAGTTCAAACTTTGTTGCTATAATCTATGTAAGTAAAGAAGGAAGTTTGGCTTGGTCTTGGGTGGGTATTTTCAAGGATATTAGGTCTTGGAATTCGTCATTTGAACATTCTATAAGAAGATAATAATTCTTGTGGGTTTTCCTCTCAAGAGGAGAGGTTTTGGTCCTTGCTTACAACCTACATTTTATGTCCTCTTGTATCATTGATCTTCACTGTTTGACAATTGTTTGATGATAAATAACACAATAATAATAAAGTGAAAGAAGAATTTAATCAAGTTAAGTGAAATAACATCATAAGAAATTGTCAAAGTAAGAGAAATCATGTAATATAGTTTCCCCTACTTTTCTCAAGAATTCCATGTGGATTGATGGGGGATACATCAAGGCCCTCATTTGAAGGAGCTTACCCTATAGACTTCATCTCATTATCCAAGATCTTGATCTAGGAACCATTAGTACCTTGGAGCTTGCAGACATTAATGGAAGGTTTCCTCGTGATCAATAGTTGGCTGACAACGTTGTCTCATGATCAATCAAGTTTGTAAGTGTTCAATATTAGCTCATTTATTCACACTTAGCGGACTATGCTAGGTACTTTGGGGTATATTTTCATGAATGTAGGGTCCCCTCACATCTATTAATGGTATACCTCATTGAATAGTAATCAGACGATTTCTATCATGTTTGATATCAATTCATTTATTTGCATCTCATAGATTCATACCATTGGGGTCATGTAGGATACCCTGGGTTAGGGGCATCTCACCCTTATATGGAAGCTTTCCCAAGTTGTGTTGGAGTTATGTATCATTTATGTACTTAGAGTAATACTTTGTCACACCTCCTATCTTTTATGTGTCCATTGGCATGCTAACATATACTATGACATAGACCCACACTTTATTTGTTCGTGGCTATGATATTTTTGATGTGTCACATGGATCCATTGTGTATTGTTCGTGGCCATGCCTTAGAATTTCATTTCATGGATATTCAGTGTAAGTTTGGATGCCATATTCAGTTTCTCTTTATGACCGAGCATGGGTATTCCTTCCTTAGGAATGTTATTAGAAGGGTTGAGGCTTCTGCACTTTAGTTCCTCCTGTCCAACTTCGCAGTCTTGGTTCCCTCCTCCCATCTTGATCTTTGAGTTTTGCTGTAATTAATTTTGTCCATAAATTTCTCTTTTGACCTCATTCCTTAGGGGGCATCTGTTATAACACTATTTTCCAGTCCATTATAGTGAGAGAAACCAAAGTTCAACTTACCTTAGTTGCTGGACAGAATGCAGGCCATTCACCTTTTATTTTACTAATGTGAGATTTATTCCATGTTAAAATGGTGGGATTAAATAATTGAGTAATTTATCATAACTATTTTGTCACAAATTTTATTATTATGAGATAATAATTATTTCATAATTGAGATAATTGAGGAAAAGCTCACAATTAAGAAAAAGGCTTCTATATTTTGTCATTCCCAATGAGATCAACTTGATCCACTTGTGTATGAGTTGGATAGGGGTGCATTATTGTAGAAGTTTCCTAACTTCTCATGCCCCTAGGTGTCTAGATACATTCTTCTAGAGGATAGAATGAACCTTTATAATCTCACCAAGACAAAAGGAGAAATGGGGAGAGGATCCATATTATGGTATGGGAGATCTACCAAACACCACCCACAAGGCACGATCATGTCTATATCAGAATTGCTAGTATAATTCCTCTATCTTCTTTAATGATGGATGGAATGTCCACCCATAAGGCATGATCCCGCAATTGTAACTGTTATGTATAATTACTATGTTTTCTTTGAATATGAATATAATGTCCACCAAAAATATAGAAAAAACTAAATTGATAAAATAATTCTTTTCCAAAACTAGATTTTACACTAATTACCAAAGATCCCACCCAACATCCCTCTAGCTAAATATGCGAGGAAATAGGTCCTCATTTTATATCCTCCAATATGTGATACCGGTATGGAAAAGTGAACTGTGCGTAATTCTAATTTGGACTACAATTTCCTAAGGAGGATCCACTTGCACCTCTTCTATGATGAAATATTGCTTTGGTAGCCATGCTACATCAATTTTCCATTTAGAAAATGAAATGAAATAAACCAAAACCACTAAATTGAATCTATCTTTAACCAAATAGAGTGACAATACTCTTTAAGAAATGAAAAGTTAAAAACACAAATCACACCATACCTTTGCAAGTAGTAACTTTTCCATCCATGTTTGTGAAAAATAGATTGCTTTAGTCATTGCAATGGTGATCCATCAACTAAATTTTTTTGATTCAACAACAAGCAAGGAAAATCTTGAGATCCATATATGAGAACCCATCAATTTTTCCACTATTAATATTAATGCTGGCACATTTAATAGTGATCTAGAGTTAAGCCTCGTGGATGGGAAGGATGTTTACCACCTAAAATCTCATGAATAACTCTAATATTGTCCACTATTTTTGTGTTCTCATGTCACCTTGATCCGTTTCGCATTTTCATTGACATTTCCATATGGATGGGTATAAGTCATTGAAATCCATTGTCACCAACTTCACCCTAATCGGGCAAAAAAATTCCATAATTCACAATTCAATACAAATACTATATTATTCGTTGGAATTTGATTCGTTTTTTTTTTATATCCTAGCACATCTAAATGAATAGTTTCTGAATAATCCATTGCCCATTATCATTGGAATTTATATTGCCATGGTCATTAGTCACTCACAAAAATAGTTACCAAATTGTCCTGAATTGGGCCAAAAATTAAAGAAAATTTTCACTTTTATATGAATATCATACTAGCCCAACCACATTTTAGGTCCATAACCATTATTTTCCACTTATGAAAATGATACATATTCAATTATATCAACCATATTTATTAATGTTAATAATTTTATATATGTATCTTAATATTATATTAATATCATATTTAAATATTAACAATATAGTAAATATGAAATATTTGTATATTAATCATATATTAAGTAAGCATGTTGAATCTATTTCAACTTTTATAGTAGTATACATTTTATACCTTAAAAACAATTGCTAATACATATTTTATATTAAATAATTAAAAATAATTTAATTACTAAAATAATTAAAAGATAAAATCAATTATTCATGATTGGAGTGACTTTACATTTGGAATATATAAATAAATTATTATTATATCATTTTATGAAAATTTTAAAAAATAAACTCTGTGGATAATGTATTTATCATCAACTCTGTGGATAATATATTTATCATATGAAACACAAGGATCATGTGAAGCACAAGGAGACAAAATTTTTGCCTAATCCACGGAATAAACAATAAAGCAATAACTTTGAGACTTTCCTCTCCGCAGAACAAAACGTTGAAATTGCACTGATTTTTTTTTGTTAAGATAAAATGGATACGCAGGTGAGTCATATTTGAGGTGTTATTATTTAGATCACATCAAAATCTAAAAACTGAGTTAATTTCCTTTCCGAACTAAGATTCCAAAATTTGTTGTACCCAACGAAATTAGAGATATTCTAGAATTGTCCCTTTTTAGCATATGCATATGAATAATAAATTAGACATGACATATTCAAGAATTGTCTCTTTTTAGCATATGAAGAATTCAAGTATGGAACAATTTTCAAGAGTACATAGTCCTCTCCACACTACTTATCTGGACCAACCACCACCACCTAAGGATTAGCCCATATCCTACATCTTCCATTAATACTCTTACAAAACTCAAAAATTAAATTTATTTCACTCAAATTAGTATATGTTTTAGTAATTTATTAAATGTTAATCTTTATATTGTTTTTAATTTATTTTATATTGATTTAATTACAAAAATATTAATTTGTTAATAAATATTTATTGATATATCTTACAAACTAAAAATTTATATATATATATATATATATATATATATATATATATATATATATATATATATATATATATATATAAAACACTAATGCAATTTGAGTTGTAAAATAAAACCAACTTGCATATTAATTGGAAAACAACTCATCTCTATATGAAAATTTTATTTACTAGTCATTGCAATGTTCTGCGGATATTTTATGAAACAAACCATATTCAAACCAAAAAGTCTTATATCCAAAGTTTCAATGTCATTGTATTAAACTGGCAGAGTTTTATAAACCAAAAACTATCACATAACTTATAACCCACAATTTATTGCCACAGTCAAAGTCCTGTGCAACGGGAGTTAACATTTAACACCGACAGTTGGGGTTACAGGTGGTCACATGCCACAGATAGGTTAAATCCCAAGCCTGGAGCGATGGATAAGTTTTGAACATTGGCTGTTTCGAAACAGGTTACCACGAAGGCCACAAGTATGTTCACATGACGACGGGTTGTTTGCATGGTTTCCACCTAGAGGCAAATGCATAGTGGGTAGTCTTCCGAGGGAGGGGTTCTACTAACCCAACCATACATATACCATAGGTCAATACCGGAACCCAATTCAGGTTTGAAACCAACACAAAACCACCTAAAAAGGCGTGTTCAACACTTTTTTTTAATTTATATTCAATTTTTATCGATCTCGGTCTTCTCAAAATTATGTATGTTGGATACTCGTTGGATGCGAAATTTAATTCTCTGCATCCAACGACTGTCTACACTTGAAATTTGATCAAAAATATAAGGAGATAAGCAAAAAATTCAATAAAAAAAAGTGGCTTTTCTTTTTCTTCCCTCCAAAATATTTACATGTACCTATTTTTAAGTTTAAAGGATTTTGATTTGTTTACACATTATGACATGAAAATTATGTTAAAATTTCATGGGAACCTTTAGGCTAAAATATCCTCTAATGCTTATTTTAGAAATTTCTAAAATATTCTAAATCTATTCACCAAAAAATATAAATAATTATATGAGTACAACATATTCAATTATCTCCACGAAGGACCTAAACTTTTTAAAGAAAGTAATTAAATCCTTTATAAATGAAACGGGATCCCACCAAAATTTTGGCGCGGAGTGAGTAGAAAAACCTTGTCTCTATGAATTTTTGCTACATTTTAAACCTAAATATATCGAGAGGTTTAGAAAATTATAAATTTTAGATGGAGAATAAATTTGATCATAAGTTTGAGATAAATAAATTACCAGATTTACACTCAATTCATATATCATATTCTTTATGTGTAGATATTATTTACCATTAAACCACTAATTTTAAATAGCTAGTTGAGGAAAGTTGAATTCTAACAAAAGAGAAATTTTTGAAACTTTAAATATATTATTGTTTGTTTCATATTATTTTCTAGTAAACCACTAGCTCTGAATAGTTACATGTTGGCCACCAATTATTGGAAAAGAGAGGATTTCTACAATATGAGCATGCTCCCCCACACACTAATTCCTGAGAAGGAGATGCAGCTGAGGACAGTTCACCCAATGTAATCCACAACTCTTTGCACACTGATTAAGACCTACAAAACAATTTTTGTGACATTAGTTAGTGTGTTGATAGTATTTACGCCTACATAACTATATTACAACATATTAATATTTGAATGTGCATTTCTGTCACTTTTTGAGAGTCACCTAACTTTTGGGGGACTTTTCTCTGTCCGCCATCACCATGAATTCAAATGTATTTCAATGTCAGAATCATATCCTCCTCGGCAGCCCATGACACCCAGTTGAGCCTTTCTTTTCTGCAGCATGAAGATCTACACATCATGGATATTTATTTTATGTAAATATGTAAAGACTAACATAACATCCAATCTCTCCACTCGAAACAACATTGTTCTGGCTTCTCGCTAGTGTCTTTGAGGGTTGAATTAACCGATGAGTATATATATATATATATATATATATATGTATATATATATATATATATATATATATATATATATATATAAACGTAACAACGTCGTGAAAAATGCGTACAATATTTTCTCCATCTCCATCTCTAAAAAAAAATTCCTACTAGAAGATTAGGCCCATGTTTGCTTCCCCAAAAACCATGTTATAGGTATAAAATGTGAAAAAATCCCTTTTCCAGAAAAATGTGCAAATTTTTTTTTTCCTACATTTGAAAAACCCCAAGAGATTGAACCCATTGAATAACTAGGTGTTCAAAACCTAATTTTCAAAAATCATTAGAGGTGAACTCAGGATCACATAAGTCTGCATTATCAAGTTTCTCAAACAAGGGAGGTCATCGGGAACAAATCGTAATGGGCTATCATATTGATTGAATTGTAAATAATTGATACTTGTTTTCAATCTGATGGCATACACTATTTCAATTTTCTAACATAAAAATCAATGTCCCATGATATTACAAGTGGCATGGGAGGCGATTTTTTCTCAGAGGGAATGCCTTACGACATAATTATATTTTTTGTGACACTAATGCAAACAAGAAACATATTTTTTTTTTTTTTTTTTGTGACCAAATTGGATGCCCCTTCGCATAGTTTTAGATGACTTATATGAGGAATAGAGTGAACTTCTATTGAAATAATCAAATCATGTCTTTTGGACAATTTTTGCGACAAATTATTTTACAACATACTTGCTTTTATACACAAGTTTCTCCTTGATTGTAGAAATTCCTTGTAGATTCAAAATGCTTATGTAATTTACTAAAATGTAATACTTGAATCTACTATGCTCATCAACAGAAATAAATTAATTGATCGCAAAATCAAAAAACTTGAGACAATATTCAATCACACAAACACAAAGATATATCTAGGGGAAAGAAACTTTTCAAATCCCCTTACTACTTTAATTGCATTAATCAAAGAATATGGATGAATAGAATATTCTCCTCTCAACCTTGAGCTCAACCTGCACTTGTATCTTCTATCCTTTGCCTGACTGATTGAACCTAGCCAATACTTATCAAAATTTTCGAGCCTCCAAGCCCATATTTCCTTTCATTGTTCCTCAAGGAATTAAACTAAATTATAAAGGAAATTCCTCAATCTAGATTGTGCAATGCAATTAGGTCCTTCTCTGAGTGAATTCATGACCTGTACAACTTGGAATAGTTTACAACTGATAGTACACTTTCTTTGAACTCCACTCTCAAATCGGGAACTCAAATTATGTGCATGCATGAGTTAACTTAGGCTGAAATGATCAACTAACTGGTTGACCACTGAAGTTACACCCCACCACCAGACCTTCCACTAGCTCCTCCAACAGTTGGAACTAGTTTAACTGACCATAAATCATTTTAATTGATTTCAATAGTTACAACTGAAATTAGCTCAACCTAGGCTCCTAAAATTTAGGAATCACTATACACATCTCAATTTTAGGCCCTAAACTTGAATTAAATAAGCTAACTGAGTGATAACAACTCAGTTAACTCATTCAAGTTGTGTGGTGATGTGGAGTTTAAAATTTCCTCCTAATTTAATCAAAGGAAAAATTAAATTAGGAATTTATTGTTGCATTTTGGACACTCCCTCTCAAAAATAAAGGGATTATCTACCACCCCAATCCCGCCTATATGGAACTCGAATTTCTCCTTTCACAAAGATTTTGCCAAAATGTCTGCATCATGTTCCTATGTCGGAATGTAATGCAGCAACATGATATGGATCTACACACAATCTTATAGATGGTGGTACTAGATATCAAGGTTCTTGGATCGATCATGAAAAATGAGATTCTAAAATAGTTTGATACAACTATTACTATCACATTAAATCATAGTAGGATCCATAATTTGACTGAATAAGCCAACAAGAATCTTTCTCATCTAGATAGCCTCACCAGTTTCTTAACTTATAGGAATGTACTCTACTTCTGCTGAGCTAAGTTTGAGTGATCTCTGCTTTTTTTATGCCAAGAAACTGTAGCTGACCCAGCACTGAAAATTACTCCGAAGGAAATCTTTCGATCTAATGGAGTTCTCCCCCAATCTGCATTTGTGAAGCCTTGCAGGTTCACTCCCTTCTTCCATCTGTAGCAAAGTCAAAAATGAGTGGTGCTTCTAAGGTATCATACTACATGTTTAGAATCCCTCCAAAATAATTTGGTCGGACGAATCATGGCTTGGCTCAATTGATTGACCACATAAGACATATATGGTTTTATGTTCAGCAAATACATGAGAGAACCCACCAACTGCCTATAAACGGTAACATCCACTCCCATTAGGTTCTCTTTTAAATTATGGCCACTTTTCCTCTATATTCCTAAATGGAAATTCATCTACAAGCATTCAAATAACACCATCTTCACTTTTATTCCTTGCATGGTAATAAATAAGTTTTTCTACGCTTTTGCACCTCAACAATTTTCGCAGATGTGGAATTATAGGAATATACAGAAGAACCTTGCGAGGCATCTTTTTTGTTACTTTATTGGTTTGATATCTATTCTCATCACATTTTGGACATTTTTATTTCAATGCATGTTCCATATAATAAATAATATCATCATTAGGGCATGCATGAATAGCTTGATACTCCATTCCAATATCTTTCATAATGGCATGTAAATCTTAGTAAGTATGAGGTAAAACATTTTAGAGTGTTAACAGAAACCACCTAATAATATACACCATACAAAATAGTATTTCTTAATGTACTAAACAAAATTAATTATACATATTGCATCGAATCATTAAACATTAATGAAATGATGCAGATCAATGTACTAACATTAAAAAAAACGGTAAAAATAATTAATTTATCATTTATATAGTACTAAATGTCACAAAATAAATTACATACCTTTGGAGTTGTGTCAAACGTGTTTGAAAAACCATACAACACCTTTAAGTTAACCAATAACAATATAGGAGAGAGAAGAGATATTTTTCAGCCCTCATAGAGAGGTTTAATTTCCATATCACGTATAGGGAAATCAAAATCACCATCATCTTACTAGTTTTCATCATCATCCATTCCAACATTATTAAAAATCTCCTAGATCAATATATTTGTCCCATATTCTTCAAATATGTTATCAACATCACATCTTCTTCCATAGGATCATTATCTTAATCCTCAATATTAATCGCTCCATGTTCTTGAACATGCACTTGTACTACAACCACCTCTTCCTTGTCGAGCAATGCCTTAGGGGGGGATACTAAACAATTACAATCAATAAAGTAATATTAGTATATATAAAAGAATATTGAAACATCTACATAACAATAGTTTAAAAATATAATTTATAAGGAAAACAAAGACATCAAAGAAAAGGAGAAAGAAAACTTAGGTGAGACCGAGAAACAAAGACAACAAATCAATGATAATCCTTCTGCAATTTATTAAGATATTTAAGAATATGTTGAGAAAATCTAAGAAAGTTGTTAATTTTATTGACATGTAATAAGTGAGACACTTTATGAGATATATAGTCATGACCATAATAAAAACATGTTTACATTATTTTTCATTCATCATTGTAATGTTGTATTATTTCTTAATGTCATATTTTGCATAATACTTTTAAAACTTATTAATAAAAACCCATGATTAACCACTAAATCCTCTAGATCCAAATAAACCCCATAAAAAATATAAATTAACCCCCTAACACCAGAACCCCTTTTACCGAAGCCCTTAAACCCCTAACCCATAAGCCCTTAACCCATAACCCCTAAACCCTTAAACAATAACCCCTTATCCCTAATCCCATAAATTAATTACCCCTAACTCAACCTAACCCCTTAAACAACCCTAATGAAAATAAAGAAATATTATTGCTAACCACATGAAGGTGACAACATAGTTCAAACACCTCCCAAAAGAATATTATAAAATACATTTACAATAGAAAGATAAAACAATTTACGATTTACAAATACATACAATCTAAAATAAAATACACATATAAAAATTTACAAAATGAATCTACCATAGAAATAAATATAATAAATCAGTTACAAATAGATGATATTCATGTCCGCATTTAGCGTGTCCATAGTCTCTATAATGGTTTTTAGCTAATTTTATTATAATTATCCTTGGCCTCAATCCATTGCATTTTCTACAAGATAAATAATTTTTTGATCATCAAAAGCCCTCGATGTTGATCCCACGTATCCTTGGTCACCTTGAGGAATCTTATGTGACATTTTTTTCCACCAAACTTTTAGTGATGATTTGGTTCAAAAATTAACCTCAAAATAAGCCTACATGCTTTCAAAACAATCACGACTAATATATATAGAAACTATGTCAAAGTTATATGATGTTAGAGACTTCACACACACACACACACACACACACACACACACTGTTAGGTCCCTATAATACTAGTGTATTCCCCGCATTATTATTGTTATTGTAGCCCCTTATTGTTATTGTTTTGTCCATGTATCCCCCATGTTGTTATTTTTGTTCCCCATAGATCCCACTATTTTATTGTTGTGCCCTTACATTATTATTGTTATGTAGGCTTTGATTATATTATGACCCCATAGACTCTTATATCTACCAAGAAGGTACTATCATTTGTATCATCTAATAATTTTTCATTTATGTAATGTAAAGAATGTTTCCCCCTCGAAGAGGGTAATTTTTAAGTAGTTTATCTCTATTTTCTTCTATTTTTTGAGCTCTATCCATAACATTTGGTATTATATCTTTGGATTCTAGGGTTTCTCTTCTTCAAACAAGTCATCTTGTAATTTTCTCTATAACTTTTTTTCTATGAATCTTCAGAGGATTAAATTTTAGCCACGTGGACCCTAAATATTGGTGAACCTCATGTAGGAATTTCATATCTTCATTCATATATTTTCAAATATATGATCCAAGGAATTTGTGGTTTTTGCAAGCTCCAGAATTTAGTCTCAAATAGGTGACCTAGGTAAAATCATCATATCTTTCTCTCTGATCATTCGATTTGAATTTTGTGATATGTGATTGAAATTGAATGAAATTTAGTTTTTTGGATATCATATTCATGGCCGAAGATTAAAATAGTGGCACGTGTAACTCCATACAAGTTTTCTCTACTAAATGAGTCTATAATCAGGTCATCATGGGAGATTGGGCATAATTATTTCTTTAAGAATCAAATATCGGTGTCACCTATGGGGCTAGAAATAAGACACAAAGGGATACCATAGGATGAAATTTAATATCTTGGAGATCTAAAATTACAAAGATGCAATAGTTTGAATATATAGTGCCTAGAAAGCAAGAGAAATGTGTGTATTTGTTTTTAAATTTTGCATAAATTTTGCTTAAGAAATCAGTTTGAAGTGATTAATAGGCATAGTGAAGCATAGATATCATTGTTTAATTGAAATATTCCTCGAAAAAAGGGGAAATACCTAGTAAGAAACCAGAAATATCTTCTATGACACATGAATAAGAGGAATAAATTTAGCATGATATATTAAAATTATGAGACCAAGCGCAACAAATTTCACTCTCGCAAAAAGTAACAAAAATTAAATTAAAAGGTATGATGAATGTTAATATAGATGGTATAAAAAGGGACATGGGATTTTTGAATGATGGTTTAAAATAGGGCATGGAAGGAGTGATGAATGTCAATATAGATGGGTTGAAGGAAGGTTTGGCAAAGTTTTTAGAAGAAAGGTTTCCCATTGGTGACAAGGTAATCCATAAAAATCATGATGAAGATAAAAGGAATATGAATTATGATTTTAGACACTCAAATGTTCTATTTAAGAACTGTCACATTACAAAGATAGATATGAGGAAGTTTGACGCAATGATCTAGTAACATGGACAATATAAATGGAGGAAAACTTTCATCTCCATGATGTACAACACTCACAAAAGGTATGCATTGCAAATTTATATTTAGAAACCAGTCAATTTTTATGGTATTGATAGATTTTTTCTCGTAAACCACCTGTCACTTGGTCAATTTTTAAGGATAAAATGATAGCACATTATGAGGATACAAATAGAAACACCTTATTTAGCCAATTGATAAAACTAAAAAAAAAAAGTTGAATGGAGGAGCACATTAAGGACTTCCAAACATTGAATATCAGGGTAACGGATATTCTAAAGGAGCATAGGATTGATGTCTTCAAAGCATCCTTGAAGGATAACTGTTAGTGTAAAATCTTATCGCAAGTGAAGGAAAATATCCTACTTTAGCTATGTGTGACGAATAGCCTTAACAACAGAAATAAATGCTTAACCCTTTAGATATGCAATAGATAGTTAGAGAAAATCCTGCAAAAACCAAGATCTATGTAGTAAAAGTAGTTGAACAACAAAAATAAATAGTAATTGATGCCAAAATAACTCCAGGTATCAAACGGACAAGACAATATTAAAGAATGATTTTATATTATGTAACACTTGGTGAAGGAAACAAGCAAATGTTACCAGCCCCCCTCAATGGGATGAGTTCTTATGTGTCCTTAATTCTTCAACTTCAGTAGTTTCTCTCGCTCAATGGTGTACAAAACCCAAAGCATGTGTTGAACTAAAGTGGGAGCTCAAATAGAAAAATAAAATAATGGCGACAATGAGAATGATCAAAGTGAAGAATGAATGGAAAAAATCTCATATTTATAACGAAATATTGGATTATCCTAGATAATGGAAAATAATGAAATATTATTAACCAAGATCTAGATCTAACTCCTTATAATATTTTATTATATTTTGTTGGAGGGAAGAGTTATTTAAATTGGTTAAATACATTTATTTAGAAATAATAAAAAAATTAATGTTTTATTTATCATTTCAAGAATGTGATTAAGGAATAATAAACAAATAATGATTTATTTAAATATTCCTAGTTGATTTAGTGAAATTTAACAAGGAATAATAACTAAATAATGATTTAATTAATTATTCCTAGATAAAAATAAGAGAAATAATGATTTATTTAATTATTTCTCATAATTGGGTTAAATATGACCAAGAATATTATTTAAACAATGGTTAGTTAATTATTCGTAGAGGAAAATCATATAAATAAGGATTTTTTATTTGATTATTCCTCATGGGTTTTCTTATCTTAACTAGAAATGACTTAATAAAGTATGGTTTATTAAACTATTTCTTATAGTTAAAGCAATTTTACTATGCTAAAATTGGTCTTACATGGTGTAGTTTGATCCATCTAATTTGAAATGGTTAGATGACTATTTTTTGGTGATAAAAGATTGTCCCTCAATGTGCAAGTGTTAGGAGAAAATCATATGACCAAAGTACGTTGTAAGAACACAATGAACAGACACCTAAGGGGAGTCAGAGAGAGAGATATCTAGGTGAAGCAATTTGAGAGAGGAAAATAACTAAGGAGGCAAGACCTAAAAATGATTATAAGTCTCCTTTTATGTTGGGGAACCTATTCCCAATGAGGAATTGGAGGCATACCCATACCCTCCAAGATGACAAAGTACAAATAATAATGGTGAGCCCAACAATGTGTGGCTAAGCTACAAAATGTATAATACATGATACATGACATGCTGACATCAATGCGCCAGAAATTAATATAATGTATCCCATATACATAATGCGCGTGGAAAAACAAGTGTCAGGACTAACTACAATAACATATGAGTACATGAGACATAAATAGTGCCCCTCCATTATAACATGGGGAGGGGGGGGAGGGTGGATATAGCAACCAAAGAAGCCCTGCTGAATAGGAAATGGATCTGAAGATCAAAATGGATAATATGAATGAGACATGCATGTTGTGGGCTTTGCAAGTGGCTAAAACTGAACCCATCAAATATGCGGAACTGCATCTGAGGTTTTAGCATAATCTTAGGTCATCTGGGAATGCGGGGGGATACCTGAAAGGACACCCCCTCATGAGGTCCGAAACATATAAAACAAAACCGGAAATAATTGGTACAATATGATGGATCACTAGACAATCAAGTATACAAATATCAATCATGCGATAATGAGTTCAGGTTGAGCAGATGAGAAACAACCAAGTCAAAGGGAAATGTTGATTTCCTTTGCTTGATCTAAGGCATCATACAATAATGGAAGTTGGAACCAAGGTACATGACCCTCTATACCTATCTTCTTGAATGAATCTACTAATGTCGACATAAGGAGGGTCAGCATAGGTGAGGCAATAATGAATCCTCAACTAAGGCACGAGGGATCATAGTAAAGTGACTGATGGACTAACACCAAGGATTATGATGGAAGAAGGGAATACTGAATAGCAGAAAAATGACTTCCCTTGTTAGAGCATAAAACACATGATGGACCTAGCAGTGACTGACTCGACTCCACAGGAGATGAGGGACAGTATGGCTGGAGGCCAAAATAGGCAACACGTGATGAATGTGATGAAAATATGGATGGAATAATTTAATATGAGATAAAGGGAATTGAGAAAAATTCATGAATGCAATGACGAATCAACTCGGATGCTGTAAACAAGGGTGAACTGATGATTCTGCCACACAGGGTACGCTTAGAGGGACCATAAAAACATGAGAAATAGATGGTTACTCATGACGAAAATCAAAACATCAGATGACAAGTGTAAAGTGTAATGTTCCAATTTTGCAATAAAGTATTTGGAACATTAATCTTGCTTTTAATTTAATAAAAGGAATAAAATGGGTGAGGGAACCCATGTAGAAATTTAATAAACACTCCTAAGGTGCAAAAGTCACTTAAGTGGCTTTAGATAGCAGCCCCAAGTGTGAAAAGGGCCAAAGGCAAGTGAGCTAGACCATGGTTGACCAAAGTCAACAACGTACCCTAAGATGGGAAGCTTGCACAAGAGGATTGCGTACTTATAATGGAGGGAAAATTGAAATGAGAGACACCCTAATGTGAGTGGGGTCCATGCATACATTGCATAAAATATGAAGGTGAGCCATTGAGGAGATCATTCTTGGAGATAGAATTCAAATTTGAAACTCTCTTCAACTTTGTGCTGCTTAGCACAAGAGGGATTCCTATTTGGGAATGACCTTCTCTTTCATGGGAGGCCATGGAGAGATTTTTATTCATCTTCCTCACATCATGGATTGAGGCCAAAGTAGTCATTTGCAACTACTGCATTATTCTTGCAGCAAGAGAACACTGGAGTTGTTAGTGTTGCAGTGAGGGACCTTCATCACCACTTCCGGAGCTGGTTTGTAGAGGGGAAGCTCATTCCTTCTCTAGGAGATTATAAAATGATCATATTAGAGCTTTATTTAATATCTGGAATCAGGCCATATGTGTTTCTCTCATGCCCAGCATAGTCCCTTCCTCTTACAGCGTTATTCTCAAAGAGGGTTTGCAGGTGGAGCTCATTTTGTGCACCAGTGAGTGCAATCTTTAGGAAGGGGATCATCTCCTTCACTTTGGAGATCATTGGAGGAGGTATCATTGTTTATTGCGGCATCTACTTCCTTCTCCATTCTTGTATTATTATTGAGTTACAGCAGCTACACTCCAACTCCGGCATTTTCCATTTTTATGTATTTTAGCCAATCCCTTGGAGGATTGTTATAATAATGTTCTCTAGGGTTGAGATATTGCTTCCCCATCATTATTTGAGCTCATAATTTCATATCATTTCATGTACATCAGTTTGCAGTAATTTTCCTCATAGACTGCGCAGTCATAAGTTGTTGGGTTATGTAGCAGTGTATTATCGTGTTTACGTACATTTTCCTTAGAGGCTGATTTGCACTGACCTTGAGAGGTTTTTTCCTCAAGGATATTGTATAATATTTTCTTCTACACATTATGTATCAGATTTGTACTCTTCTGAAATTATATGATGCATTCTTTCACTATTGTTCACATTGAAGTTTTCATGCTACTGAAAGATTCTCTCATTGAGCACTATTCCGACATACTTGTTGGTGGGAGATCTGAATAACCCCGTTAGGGTTATTTATTTGAGCTTATATTCTGCGGGGAGTTTGTATCAGATGTATTGTAAGGCATCCCATCACTCGATTGCCTTATTTTCACATGGTCTTCCTTATACAACGTCCTCATGGGCAGTTGTTGCAGAAATGCCTTGAAGGGAACTATTAGCTCTTGACAAGTTCTATTGGCAGAGTTTGCTAGAGGGCCAGGTAGCCTCTAGATCTAATCCTTCCTTGTGGAGGTGACATATCCAGTAAATTCCCCAGTATTTAATCTCCAAAATAGTTCAGTGTTGATTGTTAATACTCCCGGAGTTGGAAAATAGGAATATCTCAAGATATTCCTAGCATTGCAGAAATTTCCCCATTTGGGACATTACAGTGGTATCAGAGCTTCAAACTTCGCTCAGCCTGTGAAGTTCGAATTCCAGAGAATAATAGGTCAATATGATGCAGAGGATGAGATTGATCTCATCAGTTTTGGGTCTAGCAAGAACCTCCCCAAGGAGGTTGAGGAGATAGAAGAAGGACAAGAGGAACGACCATGCACTTCCTATTCTCACAAAGGAGCAGAGTAGAAGCATGGAGAACAATTAGAATTCAAATTATAAGTGATATTTTTGAAGAGTATGGAGCAAACCTCAGATTCTTCCTAGAGACTCTATCTTATCACACTTTTTCAGCAAGAAGAAGAAAGAACTTGGTGGTTCAGCCTTGGGAGGTATGCAAGGGTTTCTACTCTTGCTAATTTTTCTCAGATCTTGATTAGAAGATTTGGCCAAAGGAGGGAGGAGCCCTCACCACCAAAGGCACATGCCAGTGCTGTTACATTCATGGAGGAGCAACCTCCACCTTCAGCTATTGAGGCAACTAGCACACTTGAGGAAAATTCTTCCAAATCTCTCCAAGGTATGCATGAGTTTTCATCTATCATGGAGGATTATACATTATTGGATGCTGATTGTCTTGAGGATGGAAATTTTACTGTGTTGTGCCATTTTGGAGGAAATAAACCCTCATCATCCTCATGCACTATTGACGAGTCATGCATCACATGTGAGGGTGGGGTTTTGAATTTTTTTTATGGTGGAGATTGGATTTCAATGTCCCATGAAATGCAAAAGGAGAAATCTGTTTTGGGACAATGGTAGCTCTTATGAAAGAGGTACCAAGTGGCAAGATACTTACACGAAAGAGCAGAGCCTTATGGATGGAGTGTGCCTAGCGGAAATGTGGAGGATCCATAACCCACAGGTCCCAGGATAATTTCACAATTGTTTCTCTTGATGGACAAAGAGGAGAGCATGGTTGCATCATGATGGGATGGCATTTCTCTTACCACTCATTATGTTCCCATTTCATATTGAGCATGGTAGAAGTATGGGGAGGAGTAGCAGTACTATTGTTGCTCAGATTTTGTCGCATGTTGCGGGAGCAAGAGGAGGCACTAGCATAGTGCAAGAGGATTTATCTTTGATCTTGGATGCCAAGCAACACCTTCTTCATGGGAGGAGCACTAAATTTTTAGAAACATGATGGGAGGAGTCTTTGACAAGATTCATGTCAAAGTTGGGAGCTTTGAGATGATAGTGGCCTTACTCCAAAGGCCAGCAACGCTGTCACTTGAGAGCTTGAGTTACTTGTTGGAGTGTCTTCCAATCCACTTCACAAGTGATGTATTTTGGAGGCATGTAGGTGATGAGCATGAAGGAGTAAAGGAGGAGAGCACTTCTACGACATTTTGACTTTCTTGGCTTGGTTGCACAATCATAAGAAGAGGAATCTACATGCCGAAATTTTAGGTTCTTCTTTCATGCATTTCCATGCATATTCTTCATTGATGGAGGAATCCACTTGGGAGGGCATCCTAATGGAGATATATCATCTTATGAGCAGATGAATAGCCCAATAAATTAATATTTGAATGGCACAACCACTTCCCTACTATGTTGCAGTAAGGGAGAACTTTCACTTGAGCCACTTTCAGCTCAAAGACCAAAGTACTTGATGAGGGAGGTAATTATTTGTGACATTGCTTGTACTCTCTTATTTTTATGAGAAACATATTATATCAAGGAGGATCTCTCCTTATTGCACACTATGTTTGGTTATTCTCATGGTCTATTGCAGCAAAGATTATGGATATTTTAACAGTGGATTGTGGGGGAAGCCACATGGATTTTTGTGAGCTCCTTTGGCACCAAAATGTGTTTTCATGATCACACCTTGCAGGATGGATGTTGCAGAAAAAAAGTGGCTGAAAATACACTTGTTAATTTCTATTTTGAGGCAGGCCAATGATGCCCTGCACTGGTTCCATGCATGGAACTATATTTCACCTCCTTGCTCTCAGAAGTTTTTGCTCCCATGTGATGCTGGTGGAACGTTGTTCAGAGGAAGCACTATTTTTAAGGAGGGAAATAAATTAAAGATGCCCATTGGGAGTGTGATTCTCCCCACTTTGCAGGTTGTATGTTTTAGGAGAAGCAATGGGCAGCCCATGATTTCCAAGCTTCATCTCTTTCCTTCATGTGGGAGGAATTATTTGGAGAGTTCAAAATCTTGGAGGAGGCATTTCATGGATTGTATGATTGATGGGGTGGCTTGGATATCTTTTGAAGACCATTTCATTTCAGCCATATATCAGCAGCAACCCCATATTTATCTTGAGGAGGGAGAGACTCGTTGGGTGGGTGTCCCCTTTGGGAGAGAATACCTCCATCCTTTTTGCAGCACATGCTCCAAGGGGAGTATGAGAGATGATATGGTCACCATGTTCAGCCATGTGTTCTTCCATGAGGTGAACCATATGATTGTTGGATGCCATATGTTTATTAATTCCAACTCATCACACATGAGATGATTTGGGCCAACTTGATTTGCAGTGTTGGAGGAGAGGTCCCTGGGGGATCTAGACTTCATCTTGCCTCTTGAGGGAAACACTATTTTCAATCCACATTCATCATAAGTAGAGAAGAGGACAACGTGGGGTAGGATATGAAGCTTACCAAGTTCATAAATTCAGCCCACCTATTTCTCATGAGCACAAGGTGGAGGAGTCCTTTCAGGAGTTGCCTAGTTGGAGGGTGACTCATTTTTCTTGATTGATTGCCTGAGGATGGAGGATCTACATGACGACATTTAAGACTCTATGCCTTGAGTGGAGGACTTTTGGCAGTTCATCCTTGCTCTTGCTTGAGGACAAGCAAGTTTTGGGAGGGGAGGATTGTAATGTTCCAAATTTTGCAATAAAGTATTTGGAACATTAATCTTTCTTTTAATTTAATAAAAGGAATAAAATGGGTGGTGGAACCCATGTAGAAATTTAATAAACACTCCTAAGGTGAAAAATTCACTTAAGTGGCTTTAGATAGCAGCCCCAAGTGTGAAAAGGGCCAAAGGCAAGTGAGCTAGGCCATGGTTGACCAAAGTCAACAACGTACCCTAAGAGGGGAAGCTTGCACAAGAAGATTGCGTAGTTGGAATGGAGGGAAAATTGAAATGAGAGAAACCCTAATGTGAGTGGGGTCCATGCATACATTGCATAAAATATGAAGGAGAGCCATTGAGGAGATCATTCTTGGAGATAGAATTCAAAGTTGAAGCTCTCTTCAACTTTGTGCTGCTTAGCACAAGAGGGATTCCTGTTTAGGAATGCCCTTATCTTTCATGGGAGGCCATGGAGAGATTTTTCTTCATCTTCCTCACATCATGGCTTGAGGCCAAAGTATTCATTTGCAGCTACTGCGTTATTCTTGCAGCAAGAGAATGCTGGAGTTGCTGGTGTTGCAGTGAGGGACATTCATCACCACTTCCGGAGCTAGTTTGTGGAGGGGAATCTCATTCCTTCTATAGGAGATTATCAAAGGATCATATCAGAGCTTTATTGAAGATTTTGCATCAGACCATATGTGTTTCTCTCATGCCCAGCGCAGTCCCTTCTTCTTACAATGTTATTCTCAGAGAGGGTTTGCAGGCGGAACTCATTTTGTGCACTAGTGAGTGCAATCTTCAGGAAAGGGATCAGCTCCTTCACTTTGGAGATCATTGGAGGAGGTATCATTGTTTATTGTAGAACATACTTCCTTCTCCATTCTTGTATTATTATTGAGTTGCAACAACTACACTGCAACTCCGACATTTTCTAGTTTTATGTATTTTAGCCAATCCCTTGGAGGATTGTTATAATAATTTTTTTTGGGGTTGAGATATTGCTCCCCAATACTTATTTGAGCTCATAATGTCATATAATTTCATTTACATCAGTTTTCATTCATTTTCCTCATAGAATACGTAGTCATAAGTGGTTGGGTTATATAGCAGTGTATTATCTTGTTTACGTACATTTTCCTTAGAGGTTGATTTTCACTCACCTTGAGAGGTCTTTTCCTCAAGGATCTTGTATAATATTTGCTGCTACACATTATGTATAATATTTGTACTCTTTTTACATTATATGATGCATTCTTTCACTGCTGTTCATATTGAAGTTTTCATGCTGCTCAAAGATTCTCTCATTGAGCACTATTCCGACATACTTGTTGGTGGGAGATCTGAATAACCCCCTTAGGGTTATTTTTTTCAGCTTATATTATGTAGGGAGTTTGTATAAAATGTACTCTAAGGCATCCCAACACTGGGTTGCCTTATTTTCACATGGGCTTTCTTATACAACGTCCTCATGGGAAGCTGTTGCAGAAATTCCTTGAATTGAATTATTAGCTCTTAACAAGTTCTATTGGCAAAGTTTGCTAGAGGGTGAGGTAGCCTTTGGATCTCATCCTTCCTTGTGGAGGTGACATATCCAGTAAATGCCGCAGCAGTCAATCTCTGAAATAGTTCAGTGTTGATTGTTAATACTCCCGGGGTTGGAAAATAGGAATATCTCAAGATATTCCTGGCATTGCGGAAATTTCCCCATTTGGGACATTACATGAAGGAAAAGTGGCACCCCAAGCACAAGCCACTCATATGAAGAAATTCTATTGAAAAAGGTTGAAAAGAAATGCTTCATGGAAAAATGGTTTCCAGGTGTAGTGTAAAATTACCACACAAAAAAAGAAGACCTATGTTGTCAAGATAGATCCCCTATGTGGACAGAGGTGATCTCTCTAGCCATAGAGTGGGTCTAGAAACACGAGATTATTTCTAACATAATATTTCTTAACTAATTCTTACAATGCAAAGAGTAAAGAGACACAAATACTTTTTCCCAATTGCTATCCTTGGGTCCATTGATGGTGACCACGATCTATGATCCTTATAGGCCCACTTCCTGCTACCGATGGTGTGCGAATACCTGTGGATGATTGAAGGACAACAAAAAACATGAAAAAATATATAATAAACATAAAAATTAGTTATCTAGTAGATCAAGGAGTACAAGAATATTTTCATAATCATGTAGACAAATATAGAAAGAAAAAACAAAATTTATTATTGATAAATTACAAAAGGAGAGCTTACAACCAGGCCTTGATGTTCGAGGCATCCTTAAGTCAAAATATAAGTTCTTCACCCAGCTCAAAAGCATTCCTTCTCCCATGCACTTAAGCTTAATCACGATGCAATAATGTGAAGAGATGAGATTTCAGATGAATCTGACAATGATCAACTAAGCTTTAAACTTGGGGGAATGAGGGATGTGAATTTATAGCAAGGAGAAGGAGGTTGGGAGCCCATGAAAGGAGGAGGAAAGTCCAATTTCTAAGGGATGATCCCCCATGGATGAGATCAAAGCTCAAAAATGTGAGAGCTCAACCTTATAATCTCTATTTAACAACCAACTCGCTACCCTTGAGTTTCTAGAGGTCGAAGCTTCTCCTCCATTTGAGGAAGCACTGCTAGAAAGGGGTTTAGTTTGGTTTTTGAATAAATTAGGGTGTTTAAAGCGCTGGGCCAAAATTGGGATAAGGACATCACCGCAGTCATGGCACCAGGAAGGGCGCTGACCCAGAAAATGAGAAATTTGACCAAGTTTCTCTAGTAATATTTGAAGGAAGTCTTCTTTGGATCTTCAAGGGGATATTTCATCATATTTCTTGATGATGGAAACATTTCACAGAATTTGTTAGGTGGAATTTTAGGATCAAGGATGGGAAAATGATCATGGCCACAAATCACTCTGTAAAAGATTCCCCCTAAAGCATGGATGTAGAACAAGGAGTGATGGATGAAATGCTTTATGAACCAATGCAAAGAACATATATCACCTTCAAAGAATCTGCCAAATCAAACATGTACAGTATATGACATCTCTAGTATAAATATTCCTAACTACATGATGTTTGTCTAGGCATCAAATGATAGATTAGCCCACGGTATGGTCACACCCATATGTCTAAAAGAGATCATAGAAATGGATCTACAGTATACACACAACTATTAGCACAAGGAGTCACTCCTTGACTGCAAAGAGGTAAGCCTTACACATCATAGTTCATTTCAAAGTAAAGGGTTTTGAGTGGTGGGATGGATTCTTAAAGAGTTTGAAATGAGTTTTATTCTTTTATACTTTCATGCATTTGGAAATTTGTGGCAAGTATAGATTGTATGGAAAAATTGGTAGTATAAGGGAGAAAATTGTAACAAATGAAAGATGACAGATAGCTAGTACTAAATCTAAGAAATATGCATAACCTAAATCAGTGACATAGCCAGAAGAGTGGCCTTCTACAAAAACCATGTTTTATGTACATGAAACAACATTTAGAAAGAAGATTACATGGATAAATAATTTCATAAATATTTCATGAAACCTTCACTAACATTCTCTACATAACATATATATGAATTGCAGAAAATTAAACAACAAATAATTAACTATTAGTTCCTCTAACAGTTCTCTTACTCACACATTACTAGTTGCTGGAACTCATAAATAAGAAGAATGAAACATTGAGAGAAACACACCATATATTAGATATTCCTTGACTCACAAAATCCTCCATCGTGAAGTGCCAAAAGGATTTTTCTTTATTATGATAAGTCTTGATCAGGTCGACCAAAATCCAACCTTGAAATGGCATTTACAAATGATATTTATAGAGAGAGGGGAACCAAATCCATCTCTCCAAAAAAGAAGGATCCACTCTTGCTCACATTACATAGGAGTTATAGGACATTAAAGAAATATCCTACTGAAATATAACTAACAATACAGATGTAGATAAGAAGAAAGAAGACAATTTGGACTATGTTGCTGAGTGTGTTGGCATGATGCCCTTTTTCTACTAATTTGTCTCTCTATGACCTAAGTTCTTTAACAACCATGTGTCTTCATTAAATGAGACTTTTAACAACCTCAAAACCACTTATCAAACATCACATGACATATCCATATCGGTATGAGTACTTATCATCCTTAGAATAGCTCAAAAATTCTGCTGACAACTGTAAAAAATCATTAAAAAAAGGCACTACCGGAACTTTCGGTAAAGACCTGTAACTATGCAAAAATAGTAACTCTACCTTAAATTTCACTAACACTTAGTTTCCTTTTTAAAAATTCACAACAAGATTCTTGAAAAATCCTGTGCAAACTTATACATTCTGAAAATTGAGTTGTTTTTCAAAAATGTAACTAGGAGGAAAAAAGGTATTTCACTAGGAAAACCTTTTACCTCTCCTCCATATGGGTTGCAACTTCTGCAAGCTTGTCCAAGTCTATTTTTTTTTAACAATTGATTTTGATCTTGTGGTATTGGTGGATGTCTCTTTGGAAATGGTATTTTTCTCTTTTGAACTCTTCTAAACTTTTTTTCTTTGATAGGATCCTGTTTGTTGGTTTGAAGGGTATTTACCCTTATCTTTCTTTTTGGACCCACTAGACTCTACAATTGAAGGAGTTACAGTTTGTAACCCTTCATATTTCCTCTCTATATCTATCACTTCTGTCAACAAACTTGGATTATGCAGGGCTTTAAATTTCAGCATAAATTTTTTGTTGTCTCTTGTGTGTCTTTTCCTGATATCATCAACTTGTTTTGCATATTTTTGTCTTCTCTTACTTCTAATATCATACCCTGCATATTTTAGGAGCTCCTTATCTGACTTGGTGGGTTGATATTCCTTTTGAGGCTTTTGTTGAATGTCTTCTTCTGAAACTTCCGGTAGCACCTGTTCTTTGGATTTTTCTATAGTTACAGAATTTCCACTCCATGCTCTTGTATGAACCTTTGGAAAAGGAGAAATAAGAGGTATAATATTCATTTATTTAGGCTTGTTAGTTGATCAACCTTCTCCTTTATCCAAATTATTTTTAACCTTGGTTGAGGGGGTCTTTTCCTTTTTTCCTTTAACCTTTTTTATATCTTCTCCTTGTTATCTTTTCTCTTAGTCCTCTTACTAACTGATGAGGTAGTTGGATTATGACCTTTCCCTTTCTGCTTGGCAAGTTGAGGATGTTGTTGTGAAGCTGGAGATAGCTGAGTAGGAATATATTATGCAGCTACAGGTTGCCCTGCCTTGTAAAACATAAAGTGTTCCCATGCGTGGTTTATTTTCCTGAGTTCTTCAACAACCAATATTTTGATAAGAGCTTGATGATATAAGTTATAATATGATGCATTAGCATGGGTTTGTATCCTAGCTAACATATTAGTCAAGCTCTTCAACAAAGATAATGGTAGGTTGAGGGCATTCATACCTGCAATCTGAAAAAAAACATCATGTGATAAAGAAAAACAACAATATACCTCCTTTCACAGGTAAGGTAAATCTTGATGAGCTTGACAGCCAAAGCCCATTCATTCTTGAGATAACTTTTGGGAATCCCTTTAGCCCAGTTAGGGTGTCTGTGTTTTTCTTTGCTGAAAATTTTAAGGTCTCCTCGAGTGATGAATTTGCTTTTGAACCATTTTTCTCCTCCCTGTGGAAGGTGGAAAGCTTCAGCAATAGAATTTGCTGATACCTGAAAACTAAGGCTAGAGATATTTTCTTCTTGCCTATCCAATGAGAGATAAAATTCTTTAGTTACTCCTATATGAGATCTTCCTAGTTTTGAAGTAAATGGATACCACCCTGCCTAAACAAAGAACCTCCTCACATTCAGATTAGCATCAACTAGATTAGCTTCCTCGGGTTCAATGAATCTTAATTTTCCTCCTTTATTAGTCATATTTAGCAATAAAAAAGGTTTTCTGCTATAATCTGATAGGTGTCAAGATTAGGGGAGCTCACCTAACAAGTGTTGTTGTACCTTGAATGAAAATTGTCTGAAATCTGGGTCTCCCTCTCCAATCTACTCACTGGAACTTCTTATTCACCAACAACTGAACTCAAAACTAATGGTTTTACCTTTCTTTTGGTTATTTAAAAAGATATGTTTATTCACCTTTCCATGTATGATATTTTTCATAATGGAAAATATCTTATACCATATAACACACCTTGTGGTAGTCACGATTAACTTCGGTTGGTTGTTTTGTTATAGATTATACACTATAGGTGGCTAGAGTTGAACAGATCTGGAGCTAGTAGTCACCTCCATCGTATCCTTGTGATAGGCCTAAAATTACGGTACCATTCATGTGTGATAAAACAAAATACTCACCATATTAAATTGAAGATCCATGATCTACCTTAACACTTAATACGTACCTCAACATGTGGATATAACAAATCAGCTGACAGAAAGAACAAACAACGATTGGATTTTACAACTGGAGATTGAAACATAGCTTCTTCCACGTATAACCATGACTTCACTCGACATCACTCAACATAGACCTTTCCTATCACGTAGCATAGCTCATGATAAAAAATATAAATTGTAGTTGATAATGGGAACACGTGGCTAATAGAAAATAATATGAGTTTATTTATTTATTTTTAAATAGGGGAGTTTACCGAAATTTCTAGTAGCATCATGTAAAGGAAAAATAGATATAAGATAATTAAAAAATATTGTCTGAAAGGGCTAAAACAGATGCTACTAGAAATTTCGGTAGTGTTCTAAATTTTTTTGAAGTTTACAAATTTTTATCCTAAAAACAAAAAAATAAAATAAACACATTCATGACTAAGGATAAAATTGTGCTAACAACAACCATATGTATAGATAGGATCATATATATAATCATGAATACTCAATAAATCCACACAACCTAGACCAAAAATCATATGTGACCCCGGGTCTTCACTATGATCTCAATCAACCCAATGTATGAATCTATCCATGTCAATAAATGTGCTGGTGTTGAACATGGTAGAAACTACTTGATTACCAGCCAATGAAAAAAATTGTTAACAGGCATGAGAGATACCACCAATAATGAGGATGGACCTCAAGGTAAAACAACACAATCTACAAGTGTGAATAGATGTGTTGAAGTCGAACACTTGCAGAATCATTGTATCGAAGGAAAATGATGTGAACCTATAATCAAACACAAATAACTTGCAATTGAGACATGAAATATCCAAGTTACTGAAATAAGTCTCGAAATCAATTTCTCAGAGAATGAACTAAAGTCGTTAGGAAGTAATTTATCGAAGGATGGCCATAAGGATTGCCACATCATTGACACAAAAAAACAGATATATTAAGATGATTAGAGTGATTTGGGATTGTATCAGAGAAGGTCAAATATGAATAAGGTGTCTGATAAAAAGGAATTCTCTTGAAAATATTGGTGACATGAATCCGGAGGGTGGCATCATTTGAATCAAATAGCATCAGAGGTCATGTTGATAAAATTGGTAATCAGATGAGAGGAAAATGGATTTCCCAAACTTGTGGAGGAAAAGTGATGAATGTAGGATGTCCCCAAAACAACACAAACTGCAAATGATTGTCATGTTAAAGAGTGACAAGCTACCCAAAATACACATAAGACGTTCACTTTCAATTTCCCCCCATTATTGCTAATGAGTACCTCTTTATTTTTTACAGCCAGTGTGAAGAGAATAGCATATTCTGAGCATGTAAGTTCATTCTTCCAGTGAATCCATCCTAGTAATTTTAACGAGCCCCAGGAAGGAGTAACTTAGTCTTGTCATGGTGACAATTCTTTCATCATTTAATCTTTAATGAGTCCAATGAAAGGTAAGCTTGGTAACTTTCCATGTTTAGTGAGTTTGAAAAGAAAAAAAAAGGAAACTCCATCATGTCCTTTTTCGTAAGTCATCTCTCGAATCCGAAAAGGTAGAAAACTATGTCTGAGAAAACCTCTTAACCATGTTTGATGAAGATATTCCCTTTTCGTAAATAGTAAATCTCAACCCGAAAAAGGGGTAAACGTAGACTTAGATCACATCAATTCATTCACTTTAACTAGTTTTAAATGACAAGTACTCGGTAATATTTTCATTTTTTGAGAGTCATAAAAGAGCAGAAAGTTGCCTCCAGGGGCATTCCTTTTTTGTAAACAGTTAACGAGCCTTAAAAAGAGATAAAATGCAACTTATTTGCATCGGAAACAATCATCAGTAGTGTGAAAGTCATGTTTTTCACATAAACAAAAAACATCACGGATATCAAGGAAAAATATTAAAATATTGGTGAAAATTTTCAGAAATATATAAATAGACCAAAAAAAAAAATCTTTTTCACCTTTCCATATTTAGAAGAGAATTTTGTCCATTTTCCCTCAGAATTTCAAATTAGGGTTGTGGTCGATCTAGGAAACCATTCTTCGATCCGTCTCTGCCAGGTAAGCACTCTAAACCTCCTTTTCCTTTTTATCATGTTCATTTAGCATTTATTTTCATAATTAGGGATTTTAGGGAAGGTATTTAAAATTTTAAAATCGCATGCAACCATCATTATTTCGAGCTATCAGGGTCACATTGGTTGTGCAAAGTCCGTTAGGGCAGCGTGCCACCGCGCCGAATTATTTAGGACAGACGTGATGGCCACAAGGAAGAGTTTAAATTGGAAATAACTCCCAACTCCACCATTAATTTCTAAAAATTCTTCCATGAATGCTCCTAAAATACCAATTGGATATGTTTTTTAGGTGCTTCCAGAGAAGATGTCGACCGAATAGAAAGAACGAGGCCATGAGGCGGAAGACCGCCAATCCTTGCAAGTCCAAGATTGCAGCAATGCTTTGCGTAATTGTGGATTGTTGAAATTATTTCAAAAATATGGCTTGAGAGCTCAACTAGAGCTTCTCCAGTACTTGATCAGTATCTAGGATGTGGACCGATAGTTCGTCATCATTAGGGACCAAGAACTTGAGCTAGATGTCATGGACATCTACTTTATCAACAGATTGTCTAGGTGAGGAGAGAGAATCCAAATCACTGGGGCTCGCCTAGGAGGTGATAGCATGAGCATGCTCATATAGAGACACTGTCTCAGGGCATAGAAGACAGAGAGTGGGAAGGTAGACATATCTTCAATCAGAGTGATCCCCCTATGTACGATATTGCATTGTATCACTAGAGTGGTAGGAGCCTAGTCGTTGCATGAGGCAATGAAATCATAGTGCCAGTATGGAGTGGATTTCTTGGCACCAACAATGTTCAATTGGTGCGAGGGGTTACTGGATAACATGAAGAGCCAGCTAACCAAGTGCAAGGCCGAGAGACCAAAATAGTTCGGGTATGGGTCAATTCTGGTGAACTTATGTCTGGAGAGATTACCCCTGTTCCAGTATCACTGGTTAGAGATCCATGATCAAGTCCCAAATGATCCGTGGCTGAGGTGATGGTGTGACATAATGCTAATATAGTGAGGAGGGACATATATGCATTTCCCCACAACCTTCTTCAGTTTTCTACAGCGATAGCTAATTGTAGTCGAGGACTACACCTATGTCGGCATTGACTTCAGAGGAGATTCAGATATTTCGGTCCCACCAGACACACAGTGCGTCGATGAAGGTAAAATCTATTTTTTAAACATTTTTTACCTTTTTACTGTTTTTTTATATGTTCTGGCATGTAAAATTATGATTTGTTTTACAGGTATGGGTCCATAGAGACCTCCCGGAATGTCCCCGATTGCACGATGGGTACCACATATAGCAGAGCATGCTTCTTATGAGGAGGGATCATACACATTATCTTAGCTAGAGAGGAACCTGGTCAGCCTCATGCAAGGCATCCTAGAGTATCCCACATCTGATGAGATCCCATTGCATTTTCAGAGACACATTGTTGAAGTTCTGGTCAGACTACATCTATTGCTATGGCGAGTAATTCGAGTAGTCACCCACTACCATGAGCATCATGTGCATGGATAGCAGCACTGTTTATACATTTTGTACATATGTAGGCCTGAAGAGCCATTTTTGTAACAAAACATATATTTTTTGAGCTTTTGCATGTAACACACTTACAGACTGATATATATATAGATATATATATATGGACATGCATGTTTCTACGAATACTTGTGTATCATGATGATGTCTTGATTTACATATTGCACAAATGTCTATATAATACATGGTTTTCTGATGAATTGGTTAAAGTATATAAATTTCATGGAATGTGTTGATATGTGATAAAATAAAAATTCCTTTCCAATAATCTAGCGCGTAAACACATATGCAAAATTTAAGGTTTTTGCATAGAATAACACCCATTGAGTTGTAATATAATGAGTTATGAATCGAGCTTAACAACCAAATCTCTTATCCCAAAATCAATGGCATCTGATAGTAGTTTGATCACCACACTATACTCGGCAACATTGTTAGTTGTCTGACCCAAACAAATGCCTTGTAAATTAATCAACTCGCCATTAGGAGAAAAGAGTGCCCACATTGTAGAAGATAGGTTTTGTGTGCTACGTCAAGTGCCATCAGAAAAACCAATATAGTGATCAAAAGATGATGTAGAGATTCTGCTATAAAATAGATCTAAACATATAAAACACACTTCTTATTCACTGAGCATGAAAAATCTCAATAATTCTTCATTAAAACCATAAAAATATTCAGCTAAAAGATATATATGAAGGAAGGAGAGCCACTCAAATGAAATACTGATATTAAAACATAAAAAACTCTTTGGCCAACTATTACATTGGGTGGCCTCTTGGCTCTCGACCCTTCAAACCATCTCTCACTCTCACTGTACTCCTTACTACTCTGAGCTGTCTCTCATCCTCACAAAAACAGTCATATTTATATAAAATAATGAATTTATTTCATTCCATAAATTCTTCCATATAAATCTCAACTACAAATCTAATTTGGATTTATTCTAGTTTTGGACTCAACAAAGTCCCGTATATGGAATTCCTACTCCCTAGATTATCTACCTAATTCCATTCCACTCATATTCTTTAATTATTAAAGAATATTTACAAAAATCCTCACATTTATAATTTATCTCCTAATTTATTAAAAATAAGAAATTTAATTAATAAAATAATTAAATGTCTCACCCCCCTTATTATATAATTAAATAATGAAAATTTGGCTTGGATGCTCTTGCATCAGACTCTCCATGTAGAGAAGTTTTCATAGAATCTTGTCTATGAGGTCCGTCACTTTTCTCTAATACTGCGACAGCCACAAGTCCTGATGACTTGCTCCCTCTAGGATTCTAAACTCTGTTCTGCCGCTGGTCCTTCAAAGTATCAACTTGATTTGATAACTCATCGTCCACTCTGTTGATCAGATTCATCATCTTCTCCAACACTTTCTTCTTCCAATTCCTCGGATTAATTCCTCTTGGTGGAACTCTTTCGTCTCCAATTGAGCTGAACTCTCAAATTTCTGCAATGGAAAATAATCAAGAACTCCAAATTGATTATTATTGTAGCCTTTTATTGCTTTTATAGCAACAACTTTCTCATTTGGTGCTATACCTGCATTCACCAACAAACTGTTAGTTTTAAAAAGATAAGACCTTTCGGTCTCTTTTGATGCTTCAGGCATCAATCTCCCATCATCAAATTTCTGGACTTTAATAGATTTTATTCCAAACCAGTGGCTGCTTCCATCTTCATCTTGATGATTCATTGTTTCCTTTGTGTCCGTACAGACACAACTTCCTTGCTACTTCTGATCTTCCATCTTAATGCCAAATAAGTTCTGCTAGATTTCTCTGATTTCGACATCATATCTATTAATGTCGTTCTCTATACCTACAGTTACATCATTATTTGAAAATTTATAACATTCATTCAACTCCATAAATGTTAAAAATATTTCATCTCTATCATGCATAGTAACTGTAATTTCGTCTGGATTAGGTTCTGCAAGTTTTTCTCCTCCATCAGGTTCCTTCAGCCACCGTTATAAGAACTCGATTTCGATATGAAATATTTTTAGCACTTTATCGCTACCTTCACTCTTCCTCTATAAATCTTCTTGAGCTATCCTGGTTTTAGTATCATTACATTGAAACTTTCGTCAGCAATTTCATTAAACAAATACATTTGTTTACCTCCTTGGAATTTTTCTTCGGCATTTCCATTTGCTCCTGATCCATAACAACTTTGACTTGGTATATTATCCCAAATAAGAATTAATTTATGATTTATTCTTGGTGTAATCAATCAATACATTCCTTCTCTCAAAGGAATTATCTACCAGACTTTGCCTCAAAATTTTCCTTCATCTCTGTAACAGTTCCATTACACTGCTCACCTTCATTCGCACATCCTGCAAACATACATAAACTGTGAGAAAAAATACAAGGCTTCATAGCCTCATCTGCTTCTCTCGCCAACACATCTTTAGATGCTTCTGAACTATCTTGATAGTTCATCAGATCTTCCTCATTGATCTCTTCACCCAGAATTTCACCCTGTTCTGGGCCACAAATGGAAACATCCATTTTTAACACAGCCTCTCTGAGTTCTCCAACACTCAACATCTGTTCAAGCTTTCTCAGCTCTTCTTCTGACTGTATGTTTACTTGCTTTTCCCTCTTTGTCTGTAGCTTCTTCCACTTTACCTTCTTTCTCATGGTCCAACAATGTGTCTGGTTTTTCACATTTTCCCGCAAAAACTCCATTAACAATTCATGGTGAATTGTTATCTCAGTCTTCTCCCACTTGTAATCTTCATTCTTCAACTGTTCACATATGCCACTTACCTTGGAATTTTCCTTCTTCTTTCTGTTGACATCTTTTTCAGAACCTATAAAATGACTATCAGCAGTAATTTTCTCCTCCTGCATTTGGCTTCTCTTGGTTCTCTGTCATGGAATCAATCTCTGGCAACTATCTTGCTTCACCTTCCTGCAACAACACTTTAGTAACTCATGTGTTACAATAATACAAAAAATGATGTAGGTCTACAACAACTTCTATTTCCAAATATTCTTTGGATAAAGAATTACAATTGTTTGCTTCTACCAAGGCCCAGGCTTAGTCTTGTTTCAACATAAAATTTATTAAATTGCCAATTTAACATTTCAAGTTCAACAAAAACCTTTTCTCAATACTATGATTATCAGATCCACAAGGATCGTTACAAATATGCACCACCAGATGAATTTAATTTTAAACCCATACCTCACTTCCGTTGCAAATGGACGTTTTCACATACAAATTTTATGTTGATTTCACTATTGACAAACCAATCAAACCCTACATAATTACACATGCATCTCATGAGCTGCGTTATGCTTTTACATCGGGTATTTCATTACATTGGTTGCAAAGACTTCGACGCTACTGTTATGATCCACGCACACATCAAAGCCTCCACGCGAGTTTAATTGACACAGTGTGATACCACCCGTAGCATCGGATATAGGATAGTGCGAACATGGTAGCGCTTTCCACACTTGTGATCCGATCATGTATCCACGCAGATTGGTAATTCAACAATGAAATTCACACATACTTCTAATAGCCCATGACTTCAATGCCATACGCTGCAACTCACACAGTAAAAATTTTAATGTTGGCTCGTTGGCTCCGGTGTGATGTAGCTCAGATACGGAACAACTCCCATGCTGTAGCATCTCTGGTTCAAACACAAGCTTTAATATTTCACCAAAACACAATTGTTACCATTTAATTTCCTCTGCAAACACTTGACAACTCGCATTATGATTCTGTCACTGGTCTGATATGTTAGAATCAGGCTTCAACGGTGTGTGATATGATTGTCAGTTACATTTTAATATCACTACAGTGCATTTTTAAACTACTGTTGCAACCCTCGACTATCCATGAGAACGTTGAGCCACCTGTTAGCAGCTTCCCTACATGCAATGCTTGGTCATGTGCTTCGAGCCACAACTCCACCTCACCATGTGCTACTTATCATTTTCGGTCTTGCCACTACTCATCCATATGTTATACGTAAATAGAGATGAACTACTTATCTGGTACCACTTCACACCACAATTTTCGATCCGCTCTGGATCTATTCGTAGCTCACTTCACCTTTGCTCAACATCGATAGCAATCAAAACATAGGTTAGTTCTCACTGACAAATAAATCCCATGAATAAATTGTGATAATTTTATCAATGAGTTGATCTTCTCCAAAGGGCTATACATGTAGGGATCCACAACAACCACACTATCTCACTACCTCATATTGACGTTGCTCACTATTTCCTACAGACCGCTACAAATTCAACTTTTGAATTAGAGATGGGCATGCTTGTGTAGGTTTCACTCTAATTCCACAAGCTTATCACAACCTTACAACTCACTTTAAAATCCTTAGCAGTCACCGAATCCCTCACGGGCACCACCACTGCTGTTCGTGGGCTATTCAATCAGCATAGGCAAGAACATATATGTATGCAGAATATGCACACAGGCTGCTCCAACCTCTGGACGTTACCACTATTGACCTCACACAGCTCCAAACTCCTTGTCGACTCTTGTGGCTCGAGTGATAGCCATTCACGAACTCTGGAAGGTGTCGATCACGATCGCACCCATGGTATCATCGAAATACCCAGATTTCATTTTTTGTGGAGTCACAACCTCCCAACCATGCACAAACTCTTTTATCTGCTGAGTGCGATCTTTTCAATTTCGATTTCGCTACCTTGTCCTTGGAAAGATATCATTCCCCAATCCAAAGCGCCACAATCTCTTACACAATTCAATCAACTCTCTCCTGCTCTGATACCAAATAATGCAGGGATTCTGCTATAAAATAGATCCGAGCGTATAAAACACACTTCTTATTCACTCAGCATGAAAACTCTCAATAATTCTTCATTAAAACCATAAAAATATTCAGCTAAAAAATACATATGAGGGAAGGAGATCCATTCAAATGAAATACTAATATAAAAACATAAAAAACTCTTTGGCCAAATATCACATTGGGCAGCCTCTTGGCTCTCGACCCTTCAAACCATCTCTCACTCTTACTGTACTCCTTCCTACTCTTAGCTGTCTCTCATCCTCACAAAAGCACTCATATTTATACATGAATAATGAATTTATTTCATTGCATAAATTCCTCTATATAAATCTCAACTACAAATCTAATTTGGATTTATTCTATCTTTGGACTCAACAAAGTCCCATATATGGAATTCCTTCTCCCTAGATTATCTACCTAATTCCATTCCACTCATATCATTTAATTATTAAAGAATATTTACAAAAAACCTCACATTTATAATTTCTCTCCTAATTTATTAAAAATAAGCAATTTAATTAATAAAATAATTAAAATGTCTCACCCTGCAGATTACATAATTAAATAATGAAAATTTGGCTTGGATGCTCCTGCATTAGACTCCCAATGTAGAGAAGTTTCCATAGACTCTTGTCTATGAGGTCTATCACTTTTCTGTAATACTGCGATAGCCACAAGTCCCAATCACTTTCTCCCTCCAGGATTCCAAACTCTGTTCTACTGCTGGTCCTTCAAAGTATAAACTGGATTTGATAATTCATCATCCACTTTGTCGATCAAATTCCATCGGCTTCTCCAACACTTTCTTCTGCCAATTCCTCAAAGTAATCCCTCTTTGTCGAACTCTGTCGTCTCCAACTGAGTTGAACTCTCAACCTTCTGCAATGGAAAATAATCAAAAACTCCTTCTTGATTACTACTACATGTTTTTATTGCTTTTATAGCAACAACTTTCTCGTCTGGTGTTGTACCTGCATTCACCAATAAACTGTTATTTTTAAAAATATAATACCTTTCGGTCTCTTTCGATGCTTCAGGCATCAATCTCCCATCATTGAATTTCTATACTTTAATATATTCTATTTCGAACTGGTGGCTGCTTCCATCTTCATCTTGTTGATTCACTGTTTCCTTTATGTCCCTACAGACACAACTTCCTTGCTGCTTCTGATCTTCCATATTAATGCCAAATAACTTCTACTCGATTTCTCTAGTTTCGACATCATATATATTAATATTGTTTTCTATACCTACAGTTACATCATTATTTGAAAATTTATAACATTCATTCAACTCCATAAATGTTAAAAATATTTCATCTCTATCATGCATAGTAACTGTAATTTCGTCTCGATCAAGTTCTGCAAGTTTTTCTCCTCCATCAGGTTCCTTTAGCCACCGTTCTAAGAACTCAGTTTCGATATGAAATATTTTCAGCACTTCATCACTACCTTCACTCTTCCTCTGGAAATCTTCCTAAGTTTTCCTGGTTTCAGCATCATTACATCGTAAATTTTCCTCAGCAATTTCTTTAAACAAATACATTTGTTTACATCGGAATTTTTCTTCGGCATTTCCATTTTTCTCCTGCTCCATAACAGCTTCGACTTGTTGTCTTACCCCAAATAAGAATTCATTTATGATTTCTTCCTGTTGTAACCAATAAAAAATTTCCTTCTGTAAAAGGAATTATCTACCAGACTTTACCTTAAAATTTTGCTTCATCTCTGTGACAATTCCATCAGACTGCTCACCATCTTTCGCACATCCTGTAAACATACAAAAATTGTGAGAAAAAAAACAAGGCTTCATAGCCTCATCTACTTCTCTCCCCAACACATCTTCAGATGCTTCTGAACTATCCCAATAGTTCATCAGATCTTCCTCATTCATATCCATACCTATACTTTCACCCTGTTCTGGGCCACAAATGCAAACATCCATTTTTAACTCAGCCTCTCTGATTTCTCCACAACTCAACATCTATTCGAGCTTCCTTAGCTCTTCTGCCAACTGTATTTTTACCTGCTTTTCCCTTTTTGTGTGTAGATTCTACCACTTTACCTTCTTTCTCATGGTCCAACCATGTGTTTGGTTTTTCACATTTTCCCGCAAAAGCTCCATTAACAATTCAAGGTGAATTTTTATCTTAGTCTTCTCCTGATCATAATCTTCATTCGTCAACTATTCACATATGCCAATTACCTCAGAATTTTCCTTCTTCTTTATATTGAGGTATTTTTTAGAACCTCTGAAATGACTATCAACAGTAATTTTCTCGTCCTCCATTTGGCTTCTCTTGGTTCTCTATCACGGAATCAATCTCTGGCAATTCTCTTGCTTCACCTTGCTGCAACAACACTTTAGTAACTCATGCGTTACAATAATACCAAAAATGATGTAGGTATACAACAACTTCTATTTCCAAATATTCTTTGGATAAATAATTACAATTGTTTGCTTCTACCAAGGCCCAGGCTTAGTCTTGTTTCAACATAAAATTGATTAAATTGCCAATTTAACATTGCAAGTTCAACACAAACCTTTTCCCAATACTATGATTATCAGATCCACAAGGAGCGTTACAACTATGCACCACCATATGAATTTCATTTTAAACCCATACATCACTTGCGTTGCAAATGGACGTTTTCACATACAAATTTTATGTTGATTTCACTATTGAAAAACCAATGAAACCCTTCATACTTACACACGCATCTCATGAACTACATTATGCTTTTGCATCAGGTAATTCATTACAGTCATTGCAAATAATTTGACGTTGTTGTTATGATCCATGCACACAACAAAGCCTCCACGTGAGTGTACTTTACACACTGTGACACCACCCGTAGCATCGGATATAGTATAGTGTGAACACAGTAGTTCCTTCCACACTGGTGATCTGATCACATCTCCACACAGATTAGTAATTCACCAACAAAATTCACACAGCCTTCTAACAGCTTGTGACTATGATGCCATACGCTACAACTCCGTACAGTAATAATTTTAATGTTGGCTCGTTGGCTCCAGTGTGATGTAGCTCGGATATGAAATAGCTCCCATGCTGTAGCATCTATGGTTCCAATACAACCTTTACCAATTCACCAAAATGCAATTGTTTCCATTTAATTTCCTCTGCAAATACTTGACAACTCGCGTTATGATTCCGGAACTGGTATGAAATGTTAGAATCGGGCTTCGACAGTGTGCAATATGACTTTCACTTACATTTTAATATCACTATAGTGCATTTTTAAACAATTGTTGCAACCCTTGACTATCCACGAGAACGTTGAGCCACCTATTAGCAGCTTCCCTGCATGCAATGCTTGGTCATGTGCTTCGAGCCACAGCTCCACCTCACCATGTGCTACTTATCACTACCGGTATTGGCGCTGCTCATCCATATGTTATACACAAAGAGGTATGAACTTGGTACCGCAGCACACCACAACTTTCGATCCGCTCCGGATCTATTCATAGCTCACTTCACCTCTACTCAACACCGATAGCAGTCAAAACATAGGTTTCTTCTCACTGACAAATCGATCCCATGAATAAATTTTGATAAATTTATCAATGAGTTGATCTTCTCCAAAGGGCTCTACATGTAGGGATCCACAACAACCACACTACCTCACTACCTCATATTGACGTTGCTCACTATTTCCTATAGACTGCTGTAAATTCAACTTACGAATCAGAGATGGGCATGCTTCTCCAGGCTTCAATATACTTCCAAAAGCTTATCAAAACCTTATAACTCGCTTTAAAATCCTCAGCAGTCACTGAATCCCTCACGGCCACCACCACTTCTCTCTGTGCGCTATTTGATCACCAAAGGAAAGAACATATATGTACGTAGAATATGCACACAGGCCACTCCAACCTTTAGAATTTACCACTTCTTCCCTCACACAGCTCCAAAATCATTGTCGACTCCTGTGGCTTGAGTGATAGCCATTCATGAACTCTGCAAGGTGTGTATCATGACCACACCCATGGTATCATCGAAATATGCAGATTTCGTTTGTTGTGGAGTCACAACCTCCCAACCAGGCACATAACATTTTATTTGCTGAGTGTGATCTCTTCGATTTTGATTTCGCTACCTTCTCCTTGGATACATATCATTCTTGCATCTACATAAATACAACATATACATATATATTTGTAGACTCAAAGTGCCACAATCTCTTACACAATTCAATCAACTCTCTCCCGCTCTGATACCAAATGATGGAGGGATTCTTCTATAAAAGAAATCCAAGCATATAAAACACACTTCTTCTTCACTCAGCATGAAAAGTCTCAATAATTCTTCATTAAAACCACTCTGTCTACCAAATTCCATCGGCTTATCCAACACTCTCTTTCGCTAATTCCTCGGAGTAATTCCTCTTTGTCAAACTCTGTCGTCTCCAACTGAGCTGAACTCTCAACTTTTTGCAATGGAAAATAATCAAGAACTCCTTCTTGATTACTATTGTAGCATTTTATTGATTTTATAGAAACAACCTTCTCATCCAGTGGTGTACCTACATTCACTGACAAACTGCTAGTTTTAAAAAGATAAGGCGTTTTGGTCTCTTTTGATGCTTCAGGTATCAATCTGCCATCATCGACTTTCCAGACTTTAATAGATTCTGTTTTGAAATGCTGGCTACTTCCATATTTATCTTGTTGATTCACTATTCCCTTTATGTCCCTACAGACACAACTTCCTTGCTGCTTCTAATCTTCCATCTTAATGACGAATGACTTCTGCTCGATTTCTCTGATTTCGACATCATATTTGTTAATGTCATTTTCTATACCTATAGTTACATCATTATTTGAAAGTTTATAACATTCATTAAACTCCATAAATGTTAAAAATATTTCATCTCTATCATGCATAGTAACTGTAATTTCGTCTCGATCAGGTTCTGCAAGTTTTTCTCCTCCATCAGGTTCCTTTAGCCACCGTTCTAAGAACTTGATTTCGATATGAAATATTTTCAGCACTTCATCACTATCTTCACTCTTCCTCTGGAAATCTTCCTGAGTATTCTTGGTTTCAGCATCATTACATTGTAAAATTTTGTTAGCAATTTCATTAAAAAATACATTTGTTTGCCTCTTTGGAATTTTTCTTCAGCATTTCCATTTTTCTCCTACTCCATAATATCTTCGACTTGGTGTCTTACCTCAAATAAGAATTCATTTCTGATTTCTTCCTGTTGTAACCAATCAACACTTTCCTTCTTTGAAGGAATTATCTACCAGCCTTTACCTCAAAATTTTCCTTCATCTCTGTGACAGTTCCATCAGACTGCTCACCATCTTTCGCACATGCTGCAAACATACATAAACTATGAGAAAAAATACAAGGCTTCATAGCCTCATCTACTTCTCTCTCCAACACATATTCAGATGCTTCTGAACTATCCCAATAGTTCATGAGATCTTCCTCATTGATCTCTTCACCCAGACTTTCACCCTATTCTGGGCCACAAATAGAAACATCCATTTTTAACTCAGCCTCTCTAAGTTCTCCACAACTCAACATCTGCTCGAGCTTCCTCAGCTCTTCTGCCAATTTTATGTTTACCTTCTTTTCCCTCTTTGTGTGTAGCTTCTGCCACTTTACCTTCTTGCTCATGGTCCAACCATGTGTCTGTTTTTTCAAATTTACCCGCAACAAATCCATTAAAAATTCAAGGTGAATTGTTATCTCAGTCTTCTCCCGCTCATAATCTTCATTCGTAAACTGTTCACATATCCCAATTACCTTGGAATTTTCCTTCTTCTTTCTGTTGAGGTATTTTTTATAACCTCTGAAATGACTATCATTAGCCATTTTCTCCTCCTGCATTTGGCTTCTCTTGGTTCTCTATCACAGAATCAATCTCTGGCAACTCTCTTGCTTCACCTTGCTGCAACAACACTTTAGTAACTCATGTCTTACAATAATACAAAAAATTATGTAGGTCTACAACAACTTCTATTTCCAAATATTCTCTGGATAAAGAATTACAATTGTTTGCTTCTACCAGGGCCTAGGCTTAGTCTTGTTTCAACATAAAATTGATTAAATTTCCAATTTAACATTGCAAGTTCAACACAAACCTTTTCTCAATACTATGATTATTAGATCCACAAGGATCGTTACAACTATGCACCACCATATGAATTTCGTTTTAAACCTGTACCTCACTTGCATTGCAAATGGACATTTTCACATACAAATTTTATGTTGATTTCACTATTGACAAAGCAATCAAACCCTTCATACTTACACACGCATCTCTCGAGCTACGTTATGCTTTTGCATCAGGTAATTCATTACAGTCATTGCAAAGACTTTGATGCTATTGTTATGATCCCCGCACACAGCAAAGCCTGCACGCGAGTTTAATTGACTCAGTGTGACACCACCCGTAGCATGGGATATATTATAGTGTGAACATGGTAGCGATTTCCACATTGGTGATCCAATCACGTCTCCATGCAAATTGGTAATTCACCAACGAAATTCACACAGCCTTCTAACAACCCATGACTTCAATGTCATATGTTGCAACTCACACAGTAAAAATCTTAATGTTGGCTCGTTGGCTCCGATGTGATGTAGCTCGGATATGGAATAGCTCCCACGCTGTAGCATCTCTGGTTCGAACACAACCTTTACTAATTCACCAAAATGCAATTGTTTCCATTTCATTTCCTCTGCAAACACTTGATAACTCATGTTATGATTCTGGCACTGGTATGATATGTTAGAATCGGGCTTCAACGCTATGGAATATGACTGTCACTTACATTTTAATATCACTGCAGTGAATTTTTAAACTACTGTTGCAACCCTCGACTATCCACGAGAACATCTAGGCACCTGTTAGCAACTTCCCTGGGTGGAACGCTTGGTCATGTGCTTCAAGCCACAACTCCACCTCACCACGTGCTACTTATCACTGCTGGTCTTGGAACTGCTAATCCAGATGCTATACGCAAACAGAGATGAAATACTTATCTCATACCACTGCACAACACAATTTTCGATCTGCTCCGAATCTATTCATAGCTCACTTCACCTCTGCTCAATAGTGATAGCAATCAGAACATAGGTTTCTTCTCACTAAAAAAATTATCCCAAGAATAAATTGTGATAATTTTATCAACAAGTTGATCTTCTCCAAATGCCTCTACATGTAGGGATCCACAACAACCACACTACCTCACTACCTCATATCGACGTTGCTCACTATTTCCTACAAACCACTTGTTACAGGTCAAAATACCTTCTCATCAGATCAGAGGAGAAGATAAATATGGAAGGAATACAAAGACCTAAACTAAACCTATTTCTGCCAAGGTAACGCCTTACTATAACAACACAAGAGCATTATAATGTAGCTGATCAGTGAATGGGCCACGTTAGTGGCTAGGGAAACACTCTGTTTACACTAGAGGGCAGCGTTACCCATGTTTTAAGTTTGAAACAGGAAAAAAATGTGGAGAATGATTTAAATCTCCAACTTTTTCTCAGAAGAGAGTCAGTACAAAAAGGAAACTACAAAGCACCAACTCTTATTGGGCCTTGCCATAAACAACTGAAATCTCAAAGAAGGAAAAATCATGGAGGTTGAGGAAAAATCTTGGTTTTTTCTATTCAGAACTGGTGGAAAGAGAAGGGAAATGATTTCTCTCTCCATCTCCTACAAAATGGAGTTGAAGGCTCTTGGTTTAAGGTCGAAGGATTTTAAAAGTTTTTGCATACTTGTGAAGTAGAGATCATTATTGTAATGTGAAGGTCAAAGGCCAAAGAGGTTCATTGAGAACTTTTTGATCAAGAAATTACCACTTTGAGAGATAGAGAGATTGGAAGGCTGAGGAGGGCTTGGTACAACTGACGGTTGTAATCCTCCTTTTTTATAAATCAATAGAACTGTATCTGTTTTGTCCATTCTATGCATTGATATTGTCATTGTTATTTAATCACCTATATATCATGAGACAAATGGCTTAGATGTGCATAGTTTAAGTGTTCATTATATATTGACTTAATTGATAGGAAATATATGTTATGGTAGAGATTACACGGGTGCTTTAATTGATTGCAGGGCCAAGATTTGGAGCTGGTGAAGGAGAACTCCTACTTCGCTGCCTAGTGCTCTCCAAGGGACTCCAAGATCATTAACGAGCTAATCTTCTATCTCGTTCTATCAAGTTGTTTTAAGTTAATATGAATATGTATGTGCCATCTTTGTGAACTATACAACTAATCTTACTGTCTACCTCGGGCATCAGAAAACCCTGAGAGGGATATTCGATAACCAACAACACAAGCATTTTACCCTATAGCAGAATTGGCGACTCCGCTGAGGAATTTCCCCATAGTTTCAAGACTATTTCTTTCCTCCTTTCTTATTTCCTCTATTCATAGACCCTTCCGACCAATAATTATGCCCAGTAAACATTTTAAAAGCTCGTAGAGTTCAATCCTATTTTTGTTTGACCATATGAAGAACTTTCCCCTCGCTAATGATACCTCTGTGGGTTTTCCAGTGCGTTATAACGTTGGCTTTTCTTAAATACAGTGCGTTAGTCTCTGGATTAACGTTGTCTTTACTCAGAGACAGTGCATTACTCAGCCAAAATTTGTTGTTCACTGCTGTGATTGTGTTTTGGTTGTAGAGTTTTTTTGGCCATCAGTGTCTCTCCTTGACTGAATCCCTATGCTTGTTTACTAAGTTGGAATTTCTGTTTGTTTTCTCTTGTTTGAAAAGTTAGTGTCGAAATCATTTACTTTTTAGAGAAGATTTTTTTTTTTTTTTAGTTTTTCTACATCTAGCTAAGTTAATTCTGAAAATTTCAGTTCATAGACTGTAAACAAGAGGTAGATAGAAGTCTGAATATTTAAATTTGAACTGTGTAATTTGAATGTTAGTGCATGGATGTTGAAAAGAAACCTCTCCTTGTAGAAATAATCTTCATTGAATTGAACATTTAGAGCATATTTTGCATGGTTTCCTAAGTTAGAGTCTCATTACATTTCATACATCCACTCCCCCTCTGCAAGACTAATAATCAAGTACACTAAGAATCAAGTGATAATAAAATCAATCACTTTACTCTTTTTGATCTCACACCGACAGTAGTTCAATCTAGGATCTTGGGTTAGGAAAAGTGATAAAATCACCCAAGATCTCAAAAATTGAAACTACAGTCATTAACGAGCGAAATCCTATTGCACTTATATTATCGGGACCGTTCCTTTACCGGAGCTCAGCGCGAGACAACACTTGGGTGCATAAGAAGGTAGCCCGCCTTTGACTGCATCCGGTGGGTGTGTTATATTTTGGGGTTCCCCTCAGGGATGTCGAAACTAGATCGGGGATCTAGGTTTTCTACCCATATAGCATGTTGTCCTTGACCGTGGACCCCCCTGATGATGTCTGTGATTTGAGGTATCTTTAGTGGCCATAATTTTTAGTGACTTACACAAGGTGACTGAGACGAGCTGTCCTGGTACCTGAAACAAATGGACCCACTCTATCTTCGGTCTTTAGGAGGGTACTCATCTTCACAAGAGTTCTTACACCTATCGTCTGAGGTTCAGGCGAAGCTCTAGAGTGACCGTAACTATACTTTCGACCAACCCTCTCTGTATACTATTGTGATACTGGATTTCATCACCAGAAAACGGTAGTACTCAGACAGGGCACCCTTTTCTGGCTGCTTGCTGATTGATTTTAGAGAGTCCTTTTTTCCTTTTTAGGTGTGTGGTTACTATCATTGAGACTTTATAATACATCACAATTTATTAAAAGTTGTTAAAAATAAACAGGTCACCGTGGCATCGTCTGACCCACATCGTCTGTCTCGACGACAACAAGGTCTACCTCCTCTGCCTCTTGAGGAACAACTGAACCTTGGTGAACCTGTGACTTCTACGGAAGAGTAGTCTCTACTGAAAAAAACTGATTTACACATAGCCTCGTATCATACGGAATTTTCGGAGGGCCCTTTCATGGAAGGGGTTGTACCTCATTACAATCCTCCACTCACTGATCCGTTGGGGCCTGTGATAGTTCATATTCCACCATGCCAAGATATGTCTTTGACCGCACAAACATCCATTTCACCACCGGCATCCACAGGGTCGATGCCAGTGGCAACCATCCCAGGTTCGCCACCATCCTCCCTACCGACTGTCAGTTCTATGCCATCACTAGGTAACCCCAGTAGTCAACATATACCTAATACCAACCCTACAGTCATCATAACTTTCAGTAGCTCGTCGAATCCTTCGGGATCTACTCCTACCTTGACCACGTTGGGACCCACGGTTGCTCCTCCCATGAGTGTGACTACTTCGGTTCCTTTTAGCAACCCTTTCGGTTGGAACCCTTTGCTGAGTTCAAACCCCTTGGCCACTATACCAGGGGGCAGTGTCACCAGCACGCAGGTAACAGGGAACATTTCACTTCCCCTGCAATCCTTAGGACAAACGGGACAACCTATTGTTAATACTACTCCCTTAAGTGGTTCAAATATAGGTGTAGGGTCTATGTCATTGCTGAACTATGCAAGTAGTAGCATGCCTCCAGGAAAATCTATTGCATCCATATGGACTAACCCACCCCAACCTCCATCTGGAATGGGAGGGCACTTTTATACTGGGGGCAACCAACTGTTTTCCCCACAATACAATATGCCCTATGGACAGCAACCATATGTCCCTACCCCTCCACCTATAGGAAATTTTTATCAAAGTCCTACTTATCCTCCTGATAACACATTGATGGGTGGACCCTATGGTCTAAATAGTCAACCCATACTTCATTGGTTAGATTCGGGGTAAAATCCACAATTGCCATTTTTGGCAGCTCTGGACATCCCCGATATCCATAAACTGACTAATGATCCCATCAATCACAACCTGCTCTGGCCTCTAGTACCACACAAGATTCCTTCTGACATCCCAAAGTTCGATGGGAAACAAGGGGACGACCCAAATGCACACATCACTACCTTTCATCTATGGTCTATATCCAATTCCATGGTGGATGATAGTGTCCCGCTTCGACTGTTTCCCTGCACCCTTATAGGCAATGCTACCAAGTGGTATATTGAATTTCCACGTGCCGTCGTCAACACTTTAGGCACTTTACTGACAGAGTTTCTAAAGAAATTCCAATTACCAATCAGATTTGAAACTAGAATGGAATTTTTAACCTCACTGCACCAATACATCACCACCCATATCTCTGATCACATTCATGAATGGAGATGTAGGAGGAGGCTAGTCAAAGCGCCAATCCCAGATCATCTCTTATCTAATTGGTTTTGTAAGTCTCTCTTACCCCACATCTCTAAAGACATTGGCCTTTCTGATGTGGTTACAGAAGATCAGTGCATTCGTCGTACCCAACATTTGGATTTAATTTATTCACAATCTGGCACGCTATATGATTTTCTCCCTAATGCCCCTGGTAACCCAAATCCTCCGGCTACTCAGAAAATTGGAGCTCATGTCGATGGTCTCGTTGGCACAATCTCTGGTGTAGCCACAAAATAGTCTTGGGGGCAAGCCTCCCAGCCATCGTCGGCTACCACCGCCCCTCACCAAACAACTACTCTTCCTGCTGCTGAGGTAAATTCTGTGCAAAATTCAAAAAAACCTAGTGGCAAATATAAGAATAACAAGAGAAAGACATCTTCTTCGGAAGAGCAGTCGGACAATCAGAATAACCCTAATCAGAAAAATGCTGCCAAAAATGACAAAGAGAAGAATAAACCCATGAAATTTCCTTGCAAGATCTGTGCGGAGGACCACTTGACATAAAAATGTCCTCGGCTGCAAGAATGCACCGATTTTATTGCAAACAAAGATTCTGGGCAAACAACTGCCATTCTTCATAATCCTTTCCCTAATCAACAGCAGCAACATCAACACATGGTTGACAATCCACCACAACCCCATCAACAAGGCAATGGTGGTTCACATCCTTTCGATGAAGGACCATCCGCCATTTATGGCATTGAGAGTGTTGAACTTCAAACACGAACCAAGGTTTATGGAAATCCTACCATAGATGCTCAGGAACCTGGTACTAGTTCAAATCCACCGCCACCCAATGATTTGCATATCGAACGGCCTACTGCTGACCCCGTGATTCGTCCCCCCAAAGGGGCACTTCGACACACGACTCATAACACCTCTGCACGTGTAGCTCAAAACTACAACATTATAGAAGATTTGGCATAGTCACCGTCAGCTATGTCTACTCTCGAAGTATTACAAACCTATCCAGCAAAAAGGAAAGCCTTGCTTTCTGCCATTGGTGGAATAGACCCCCAGGATTCCATGCTAGCTCTCTTTGATATGGAAAAATCTAAACCTCGCCTCTCACACCAACACACATTCCAAGTGAAAGTTGTGTCAAAAGGGAGACCAATCCATCGCACAGTCATAGACGAAGGTGCTTTGACCTGCATTATGTCACAAGCTTGTTGGATCAATTTAGGTTCTCCTACCTTAACACCGCCATCGAATACCCTCAAATTTTTCGATGGCCACATGTTCCTCCCAAAAGGATACCTTGCTAGCTTTCCCATCACTCTGAGTGGGAAAATGGTAATCGTGGATGTTGAAGTCATAGATCGACATCTCGACTATAATATATTTCTCGTCACAGTTGTTCTTATGCCATGACCGCCATTGTTTCTTCGGTCTCCCGACTCGTCCTATTTCCATTGGATGGGAAAATAGTCATAGTGGATCAGTTATCTTTCTGCACCCCTGGTTATTCCACGTTACCAAGTAGCACTGTACCCCTAATAGGAGGCTTTCCTGACTCTTACATCAGTATTGGTATCGGTCTTCTGAAGTCATCTTCCCTCCTGAGTTGTTTTACTCTCCCACTGCCAGAGATCCAAAATACGGTTGCAATGATATCCACCACTTTGGATGGCTCTATCGACCCATGGATCATTCCGGTAACTTCAGACATTGATTCCTACGGAGATCAGATGCCGCTCTCACCAGCCGAGTTGGCTTACCAAGCCATCCAAATCACATCGAACCCTCCACTGCTATGGTTTCGACCAAAGGTACAAACCTCACAACCATCACAGTTCTCTCTAAGAATCTCCTCAATGAATTCTTTCCTATAGACGAAGCTATTCAAGAGATCATGTCTCTAGAAGAATGACCTTAGGGAGAGTTTCACCATCGCGCTTCGATGATCGACTCGGATGTGATAAAAACTAAAATCCCATCCTTTGACCCACCTGAGATGGTTCCCTCCGCTTACAAAAATGTTCAAACTATCGATTCGGAACATCCCTGTTCGAGGAATTCCGCAATATGTTTTCTTGGTCTTACAAGAAAATTCCCGACATAGATCCTTATATTGACGAGAAAGAGATCAATAAATTCCAAGAATTCTTTTTGTGGTATTTTTCTTGCTCATTAATCCGAAAAACCTTGAGTCCTCTTCTTCAGGCTTGTTAAAATTATGCGAAGAAGCATCGAGCATTCTTTCTACGGTATTTTTCTTGCTTGTTAATCTGAAAAATCTTGAGCTCCCTTCTTCGGACTCGTTAAACTTATACGAAGTTGATATCGAGCGTTCTTTTTATGTTCTCTTTCTTGCTCATTAATCTGAAAAACCTAGAGTTCTCTTCTTCAGACTTGTTAAAACTGATATGAAAAATCACTGAGCTTTCTTTTTAGGGACCTTTTTCTCGCTCATAAAACTGAAAAAACCCCGAGTTGACTTTGTCTGGCTTGCTAAACTACAACGACAGAGAGTAAGGAGCCATTCTTTTCCTCTTTTTCAAAGCTCTTTAAATCGAAAAAGTAACCGATTTTTCTCCATTTGTCTCGTTAAAATTTCACGGAGGTAACCAAGTTTTTCTTTGTTGGACTTGTTAAAATTTCACAAAGAGTACTGAGTTTACTCCGTCTCCTCGTACTCATAACAAAATGAGGTAGACGTCCATCAAACATAGATTTCCCACTTTTCTAGATTCGATGGACTAACTCATGGAAAATGAATTGTTTCGGGCTTACTATTCTCCCTTTGTCGTGCTCGGTTATCAAGACATGACAAGGGTACCCGAATGGAGTTATCTTTTATGATATTTTTCAAACTCTCTAAACATGAAAAATTCACCGAATTTACTCGTCTGGACTCGTTAAACCTAATCAGACGGGGCATGGAGTTATCTTTTATGACATTTTTCAGACTCTCTAAATATGAAAAATTCTCCGAGCTTACTCGTCTGTACTCGTTAAAATTAATCAGACGGGGAAAAATTTGGACAAAATGGATACTACCTCTATTACATTTCAGAAAGGTTGATTTGGCAGCAAAAAATCTTGAACATGGCACCTCCCAGAAACTTCTTTCACAGTTAGCCGAACCCTACCATCTATGATTATTAGCATTCATCTCCCAGTGTCCCTAGACCGGTCAAATCCTAAGACACTCTTTGGTGTTCATTATGTCTCATCTCCCTAGTACCTTGTTACAGTGCCTTCTATTGTTCAAGAAGATCTCACTATCTACTACTCCTGTTATCAACCAAACTGCTCATTATGCCAGAACTTATTTGTCATCTGACATCCCCATTTACTCTTCATTATCTCAATCATAAACAAAATCAATTGATTTCTATTTCATGTTGACTGATGTAGGACACCTCAGTGCCTACCTTTCAACAGATCTCTTCCTATCGACTTCAACATCTTATCTAGGAAGTTGATCCAGAAACCCATCAGTACCGGGATACTTGTACACATCAGTGGTAGGTATTCTTGTGTTTGATCAGGAGCCTTCATAATTGGCTCTTGGTTGAATGAATCTATGAGTGTTCTACTTCAACTCATTTTATTCACACTCGCTATATTGTACTGTGCATCTTAGGGACCATCATCATTATCGGCGGCCACCTTTGTGTCTATTAACAGTTTTCATTATCGACTGGTAATCAGATGATTTCTCACATGTTCGATGACAGCTCCTTCATTCACATGTTGAGAAATATGTAGTTTAAGTGAATCGACGGTCAAGACCTTGGGGAAAAGGTTACATCATTAAAGTTGTGTTCCCTTCCCCAAGTTGTGATATTATTTATGGACAAATTCTTCATCCTGATCCTGTTATGATAGACACTTCCACATTGTGCTTATCGGTGGAAAGATTCTTCATATCTCTATTCTAGAGAAATCATGTTTTTTAAGCTACTGAGCAAGGGAATGCCCGATTCAAGGTAGATACTATATTTTCTGACATATGTTGTTGTTTCAGGTTTTCCTCAGTTTTTCAATCTCTCTATCTCTACTACACACATTGTAAAGTATTTTTGCCATTGTCTTCATCTCTGAACTCACACTTTAGGGGGCATATATTATAGATGAAAATACCTCCTCATCAGCTTAGAGGAGAAGATACATATGGAAGGAATACAAAGACCTAAACTAAACCTATTTCTACCAAGGTAACGCCTCACTATAACAACACAAGAGCGTTATAATGTAGTTGATCAGTGAATGGGCCGCGTTAGTGGCTAGGGAAATGCTCTGTTTACACTAGAGGGTAGCGTTACTTTTGTTTTAAGTTTGAAACGGGGAAAAACCGCCGATAATTATTTGAATCTCCATCTTTTTCTCATAAGAGATTCAGTACAAAAAGGAAACTGCAAAACACCAACTCTTATTGGGCCTTGCCATAAAAAAATGAACTCTCAAAAGAAGTCAAAAGCATGGAGGTTGAGGAAACATATTGGTTTTTTCTATTTAGAACTGGTGGAAAGAGAAGGGCAATGATTTCTCTCTCCATATCCTATAAAATGGAGTTGAAGGCTCTTGGTTCAAGGTCGAAGGATTGTCAAAGTTTTTGCATACTTGTGAAGTAGAGATCATTGTTGTAGTGTGAAGGTCAAAGGTCAAAGAGGTTCATTGAGAACTTGTTGATCAAGACATCACCACATTGAGAGATAGAGAGATTGTAAGGTTGAGGAGAGCTTGGTACAACCGACGGTTGTAATCCTCCCTTTTGATAAATCAATAGAACTATATCTGTTTTGTCCATTCTATGCGTTGATATTGTCATTGTTATTTATATAGCATGAGATGAATGGCTTAGATGTGCATAGTTTAAGTGTTCATTATATATTGACTTAATTGATAGCAAATATAGGTTATGGTAGAGACTACACGGGTGCTTTAATTGATTGCAGGGCCAAGATTTGGAGTTGGTGAAGGAGAACTCCTGCTTCGCTACTGAGTGCTCTCCAAGGGACTCCAAGATCATTAAAGAGGTAATATTTTATCTCGTTCTATCACGTTTTTTTTAAGTTAATATGAATATGTATGTGCTATCTTTGTGAACTATATAGCTAATATTACTGTCTACCTCGGGCACCAGAAATCCCTGAGAGGGATATTCGATAACCAACAACCCAAGCATTTTTCCCTATAGCATCGCTGCAAATTCAATTTATGAGTCAGAGATGGGCATGCTTCCGCAGGTTTCACTCTACTTCCATAATATTATCACAACCTTATAACTCACTTTAAAATCCTCAGCAGTCACAGACTCCCTCACGGCCACCACCACTGTTGTCTGTGGGTTATTCGATCACCAAAGGCACGAACATATATGTATGCAGAATATGCATACAGACCACTCCAACCTCTAGACTTTACCACTGCTACCCTCAAATAGCTCCAAACTCATTGTTGACTCCTGTGGCTCAATTGATAACCATTCATGAACTCTGCAAGGTGTGGATTATGATTGCACCCATGGTATCATTGAAATACGCAGATTTCATTTTCTATGGAGTCACAGCCTCCCAAGCATGCACAGACTCTTTTATCTGTTGAGTGTGATCTCTTCGATTTTGATTTCACTACCTTGTCCTTGGATACATATCATTCCTACATCCACGCACATACAAAATATACATATATAGTTGCAGACTCAAAGTGCCACAATCTCTTACACAATTAAATGAACTCTCTCTCGCTCTGATACCAAATGATGTAGGGATTCTGCTATAAAACAGATCCGAGCATATAAAACACACTTATTCTTCACTCAACATGAAAACTCTCAGTAATTCTTCATTAGAACAATAAAAATATTCAGCTAAAAAATACATATCAATGAAGGAGAGCCATTCAAATGAAATACTGATCTAAAAACATAAAAAACTCTTTGGCCAAATATTACATGCAGCAGCCTCTTGGCTCTCGGCCCTTCAAACCATATCTCACTCTCACTGTACTCCTTACTACTATCAATTGTCTCTCATCCTCACAAAATCACTCCTATTTATACATAAATAATGAATTTATTTCATTCCATAAATTCCCCCATATAAATCTCAACTACAAATCTAATTTGGATTTATTCTATTTTTGGACTCAAAAAAGTCTCGTATATGGAATTCCTACTCCATAGATTATCTACCTAATTCCATTCCACTCATATCCTTTAATTATTAAAGAATATTTACAAAAATCCTAACATTTTTAATTTCTCTCCTAATTTATTAAAAATAAGAAACTTAATTAATAAAATAATTAAAATGTCTCAGCCCCCTTATTACATAATTAAATAATGAAAAATTAGCTTGGCTGCTCCTGCATTAGAAGACATCTGCAAACCAAGTAAAACACAAGGTGAATAGATTAAACATGTATGGAAGGCAAAAAATCACACCAAAAATCAACTCAAAGCACACTAATGAATAACATACTAATGTACAAAATTATCACACTTAATATTAAGCATAATATTTCTTCAGATATAGCTTGTTTTGGGGCTCAGCCAAAGGATATCCTTCATAATCAGCTAGCTCATAGGATCCACATTCCAAAACACATTTAATAATATAGGGCCTATGCCACATAGGCTCAAGATTTCCAACTCCCAACTTGTCATCGGTTTGGTCCTACAGTAGGGCCAAGTCACCTTCAGAGAACACGCAAGGTATGAAATATTTTTCATATTGCACCATAACTCGTCGTTTCTGCACTCCAAGAACTAAATCAACAAGAACTCTGGTCTCATCAAGATGCTTGAGGTACAAAAAACGTTCCTCTTCCAGTGAATTATGAGGAAGTATTTTGATAGCCAACTTCAGGGAAGGAATCTCACACTCAATCAAGAGTGTGGCCTCTAGATCGTACAATAATTGGAATGGTGTGAATCCAGTGATAGTCTTAGTAGAGGTTCAGTATACCCACACAATAGAAAAAATAATGAGGTTCCAATATTTCTTGTGCTTCCCGATGGTATGTTGGAGCATAGTCACCAAGACTTTGTTGACAACTTCAACTTGGCCATTGGCCTATGGATAGTAAGGGGTGGAGTTATCGTGATGTAACCTGAACTGAGCAGAGAGATTTTTCATCATATGATTACGAAAATGAGTTCCATGATCAGTGACAATCACTTTCGGGACACCCAATCGGGATATGACATATTCAATAAGAATTGTGTCGTAGTGAGACCTTCATTATCATATGTAGGCATCACCTCGACCCATTTAGTGAAATATCCAGCGACAACGATGATATAACCATGCCACCACTGGACGAGCGAGGGTTACAGGTCATAAAATCAATGCCCCATTTCGCAAAAGGACCGACAATCAAAATTGGGTGCAAGGGTGAGGGTGGGGTGCACTCCTTTCAAGAGAAAATCTGGCAATCATGGCACTTTCGGACTACGATGATGTAATCTTTAAAAATAGATGTTGGAACAGGGTCTCCTACAAGCTGCGAAATTGGTCCATTTTGAATACTTTTGATTAGATTTAGTCTAGCGCGGGGTTTTGGGGTGGGTCAAATCCCCAAAAGCATTGTAACGAGTAAAAGAGTAAACCAGGGGTCCAAAAACCACAATTTGCAGACCATAGGAATGTCTAGGATAGATTATTATAAATAGAGGAACATTTTTTATTGTAAGGTAGAAAAAGGAAGAGAAATTGATCCGAATTGTGGTTTAAGTTATCTCTTTGGATTTTTTGGGAAAGGACTCTTGCTGGTTGTGTGTGCAGAGATCCAAGTGCAGCTGTGTGCAAACCCTGGTGCTATGTGTGCAGGCTGGGAACAGAATTGTAAGAATGATCTGAAATGTGTGAACTAAATATTTCTCATACAAAGATATACTGTAGGGGATTTTACTGGTTATTTCACCTTTCAAAGAAAGGATGAAACCAGAAGCTTCTGGCCCTCTTACAGACGCTGCCTAAAGAAATAGTAAGTAAAAACTAAAGAAATCTGGTAATGAAATTATTTGTTTTTTGATTTAAAGTATTCATTAACCAATAATATGAGTGTGCAAGCATGTTAAGGTGTTTTGCAATGGAACAAATGTGTTTTGGAATGGAACAAATATGTTTTGATAAGTGTATAAGTCTTTTAGGGTTGAGAGGAATTATTTCAATTTACTGTTTACGGTATTAAACTCTAGAAATAAGCAGCAAGAATTCACAGCATATAAACAAGCATCTGATAACGCAGTTCACCCCTCTCTTGGGCTACATCTGTCGGGTCCAAAAGCCCCCAAATGGGCTTTTCCCTTCTCTTATAATGCTCAAAAATAGTTATACATCGTGAATAAATACTTAATAGGCTGAAATGGTTGCTTAAACAGAATCAAAGTGATAGAAATAGTAAAAATTGACTACAAATTCACCTCAAACAGATGAACATAGCCCAATACAGCTGTCCATTCCCAAAGCCCTAGTGGCTCCTCTAGCTAATCCGCTGATAAATCCTCTGACCGAGTGCCCTGATGGCTCTGTAAACTATTCCAGTAGCTTCAGAATGTTCCAATACCCCCAAAACAAAACAAAAAAATCATTCCAATTGGACTTCCCTAGCCCAAGTTATGGTCAAAACAAGTTTTGTCCAAGTTTTCCCTAAACAGCTCCTCCAAATCTGGGAAAACTCCAGTTAATCCCACTAAATATGGGGCAGCCACCATAATAGGTGGAATCCACCAATAATCCCACTAGTCGTGGTTGCTTAGCAATAAGGGTTGCAGGTCCATAGGACCGCACCCGTCGGCATACCGTTAGAAATCATGGAGTTTGATGCAGAGTAGATAAGGTTTAAACTTTATGTTATAATGGTGCATATATATAAATTTCGCTCCACGTGACCAAGTTGCAATCCATGTTGTTTTACGCGCCATTTTTTAGTTCTTGGTTCCCGTATTATGGTCTTATCGTCGAGGGGCTAGCCCCTTTACGACCCTGCCATAAAAAAAATTTAAACTTTATAATAAAGTTTTGACCATTTCTTTACAAGAACTACTTGTGGCTCAGCTAGTTGGGCTGCCCGGTTGCCACAGACCCGACCAGAGATCGAATCCCGTCCGCAACAAACAATTTTGATACAACATTTCGTTGACCCTTGGGGCCACATGGCGGCCTCCAGGATTTCCACGTGGCGTCCTGCCATTGGCTGTCTGTCTAGAATATTCTGCATAATATTTTGTGGAATATTCCTAGAATATTCTGTTGAATATTATTTTTTTAATAAAAATTTTTATAAAGTCAAACTGAGTCAAACTGGCCTTTTTACTGCAAAATTGAGAAAATTCAAAGTTGAATAACTTTCTCATACAACATCGGTTTTCAGTGTCGTTCATGGCTACAGGATCGTCTTTTCGAGCTCTTTCCTGTTGTTCTAGTTTGGATGATTTCTAAGAAACTAAATTTTTTGAGCATTTTTCCATTAAGGACATGATCACCTGATCACACCTCCAAAATGGGAAGCTTTTGGACCCACAAAAGCTCTATGATTAGTGAAACTGATAATGTGGAGACTGATTTTCCACTCTTCCACCCTTGAATAACTAAAATCTACCCGATTTCATGAAATGGATCTTTTCAGAAAATGATAAATTGTCTCTAGAATTAACTAATTGATCATTGCTAAAACTGACAAAGTCATGATGCAAATTCTTAAAATTTTCAGAATAGAAAATGTAATTTGTAGAAAACAAACTGTTTCTACACTAGTCAAACTTCCAAGAAGACTGAAAACAAGATTCACCTTGCCTCTTCTGCTTCCCGTGTGCTTTATTTTTCAACTAGCAACTTGAAGCAACATGGTTAAATCCACCACAAAATGTGCAACAAAAATTCTTTTCATTTGAACAAGAAAAATTATCATTCTTTTCTAAAACATAATCAAATTGATCATGTGAATTATTATACTTCTTTTTCTGCATGGAATTTCCATCCTTTTTGTCTTCGAAAGACGATGAACTAGTAGAGGAGATAGCTTTCCTTTTTCAGACTTTCATCAATGTTCTTGTCTTGAAAACTATTTGAACTAGAAGGCTCGCCATAAGCGACATGTTTACCCTCTACTTGCTGCAATGATGGCTTAAAACAATAGCAATCATCCTTAAAACAATTTTGACATAAATGCATTTCAGAACTTGGAACAAAGGTTCTCTTAAAATTTTCATTACATGCATTCAAGGATTTGAATTCTTTGCCATAAAACTGCACATATCCAAGACCAACATTCTTGGGTCGCTCCACAAATGAAATAGATTCAACCATGCCTTGTGCATTCTTGCCCAAACCTTTGCCTTCTTGATAGCCCATCCTAAACATTAGTTTGGACCCGATGCCTCTTGTATGTTTTTCAAAAGAACCAACAGACTTTTCAATGGAGGAAATTGAAGACAAGTTGGAACGATTAACCTCTTCCTCAGGAATTTTATTGGACAAAGCTTCTTGAGCTTGAAGGAGTTGTTTCTCCATTTCATTCAACCTTTGGAGAATTTATTCCTTCTCATCCTTCATAGCCAACAATTGTGCATGAAGCTTAACACTTTCTCTTTGATCCTCAATGAGAATCTACACCATGTCATTCACCTTAAAGAACCCATTCTTCATGTCATAATTGAAGAATCTCATGAAGGAGGAAAATTCACTTGTGGAAGAATTTGACATTATGTAAATGGTCAAAAAAACCAAAAGGAACTTCCAAAGAAAAGTCCTAAAAGCTTTCAAACAAACGACAAGCTTTTAACCAAATGTCAGTAAAGACCCCTTCTCATTCAAGCAGCCATAAAACATAAACTATTGGAGTTTGTTTTCCAAGGATAATTTTGAGGTAAATTAGGTAAGGAAAATAGTCTTCAATCCTTTCCAAGATTTATCTAACAACATCTATCCTTCCAACTCAAGAAAACTCATACATGCAACCATTTTGCAACCAATAAAACAGTAAATATCTTACACTGTTTTAAAATTTTTTGCGTAATAACAAATGTTCAACCCGAGCTCTGATACCAATCTGATCTGAAATGTGTGAACTAAATATTTCTCATACATAGATAGACTGTAGGGGATTTTACTAGTTATTTCACCTTTCAAAGAAAGGATGAAACCAGGAGCTTCTAGCCCTCTTACAGACTCTGCCTAAAGAAACAGTAAGTAAACACTAAAGAGATCTGGTAATGAAAGTATTTGTTTTCTTATTCAAAGTATTCATTTAATATGAGCATGCAAGCATGTTAAGGTGTTTTGCAATGGAACAAATGTCTTTTGGAATGGAACAAATATGTTTTGATAAGTGTATAAGTCTTTTTGGGTTAAGAGGAATTATTTCAATTTACTGTTTAAGGTATTAAACTCTGGAAATAAGCAGCAAGAATTCACAGCATATAAACAAGCATTTGATAAGGAAGTTCACCCCTCTCTTGGGCTACATATGTCAGGTCCAAAAGCCCCCAAATGGGCTTTTCCCTTCTCTTATAATGCTCAAAAATAGTTATACATCATGAAGAAAGCCTTAATAGGCTGAAATAGCTGCTTAAACAGAATCAGAGTGCTGGAAATAGTAAAAATTGATTGCAAATTCACCTCAAACAGATGAACATAGTCTCATACAGCTATCCATTCCCAAAGCCCTAGTGGCTCCTCTAGCTAATCCGCTGATAAAACCTTTGATAGAGTGCCCTGATGGCTCTGTAAACTATTACAGTAGCTTTAGAATGTTCCAATACCCCCAAAACAAAAAAATAAATCGTTCCAATTGGACTTCCCTAGCACAAGTTATGGTCAAAACAAGTTTTGTCCAAGTTTGCCCTAAACAACTCCTCCAAATCTAGGCAAATTCCAATTAATCCCACTAAATGTGGGGTGGCCACCATAATAGGCAGAATCCGCCAATAATCCCACCAGTCGTGGGTGCTTAACGATAAGGGTTGCAAGTCCATACGATCGCACCCGTCGGCATACCGTTAGAAATCATGGAGTTTGATGCGGAGTAGATAAGGTTTAAACTTTATGTTATAACGGTGCATAAAAATAAATTCCGCTCCACATGACCAAGCTACAATCCACATTGTTTTAAGCACCATTGTTCAGCTCTTGGTTCCCATATTGTGGTCTTATCGTCGAGGGGTTGGCCCCTTTACGGCCCCGCCATAAACAAATTTAAACTTTATAATAAATTTTTGACCATTGCTTTACAAGAACTACTAGTGGCTCAGCCGGTTGGGCCACCCTGTTGCCACAGACCTGACTCAGGGTCGAATCCCGTTCACGACAAACAATTTTGATACAACATTTCATTGACCCTTGGGGCCACGTGGCAGCCTCCGTGCTATCCACGTGGTGCCCTGCCATTGGCTATCTATCTAGAATATTCTACAAAATCTTCTGTGGAATATTCCCATAATATTCTATGGAATATTATTTTTTAATAATTTTTTTTTATAAATTCAAACTGGGTCAAACTGGCCTTTTTATCTGAAATTGAGAAAATTCAAAGTTGAATAAATTTCTCATACAACATCGGTTTTCAGTGCCGTTCATGGCTACCAGATCGTCTTTTCGAGCTCTTTCTAGTCATTCTAGTTTGGACCATTTCAGAGAAACTATGATATTTGAGCATTTTTCCATTAAGGACATGATCACCTGATCAAAGAAGGAATTGGTGAATTGATGAATGAGAAAGTTTGATAGAGAATTTAATATGTGAGTACTCTTTGTGTGAATCATTGGTAATTACTACATTGTGTGTTTTCTATATCTAAGCTACGAAGATCTGTGTAAGTGTGTTTTCTGTTTTGGATCTGTTCTATTGTGTTTATGAAATGCTGTGCTACTGTCATAAAAGCATATAATTATAGATCTAGCGCACGTGGATGCAAATAGAGACCTAATTGACCTTGTGCAGAACTAGGTAATATGGGTATCATAGGGCCTAGCACAGCTCTGCTTGCCTTACCTATCCTTTCTGAGGCTGCAGAAACTGGGTTCCAGCACCCACCCATACTACTTCGAGTGAGACTTTGACCTACACAAGTAGTTCACTGCTAAAAGGGCCAGTAGTATATGGGTTTTTCGTAAAACCTTGCACTCTGAACCTAGGTCAGGACCCCTCGAGCCAAAAAATGGTTCCATTTCCGGGACCTGGATAATGTTAAGGAAGTAATCAGGTACTGACAAGCGAAGAATAGAGATCTAATGTGGAAGTGAATGAGTGCTACTTTGGATGAAAGCACGACACGGAGTGGTAATTACTATCAAACCAATCAAGAAGAGGATCACTCTACTCGTCGTCAGCTAAGAAGAGCACCTACACAACGTCCGCCATTTATCCCGTTGTCAGACTCAAAAGAGAACAAGCCCTCAACCGAAACTTGCTAGGAAGAGACATGGAAGTGCACTTGCAATTACCTACTTTTAAAGGTGCGCACGATGAGGACATGGAATGTTTTTGGTTCGTGGCTGACTCGATATGGACTGCGCAGGGGGTGTTAAGTGATACTATGAAGAGAGAATAGTTGTCCTTGGCATTCGAAGAAAGGGCTCTAGACTAGTAGATGCAGTACATATCTCAAAAAGGGAGCACATCTCTTCAAGATATTAAGGACGCCCTCAAACAACAGTTCCGAAAGCTAAAATATTATGCTCAATTGGTAGCCGAAGTAAGAGACTTCAAGAAATGTGCGTCTGAGTCGATGTGGGAGGCTGATCAGTGATTAAAGAAATTAATCAGGGAAGGAGGGTTCAAGTATAATGACAGACAACACATAGAATGGTTCATCGCTATGTTGCTACCTCACCTACGTATACCAATGGGCCACTAGACCTTCGAATCACAAGAAAAAGCCTTGGAAGCTGCCATGAAACTCGAAGCCATGCCTAAGGATGAAATTTTGGTGGGAGTACAACAAATTCAAGAGCAGCTCGGAGCCATGCACATGGAAATACAGAGCTTACGGATAGAATGGGGAAAAGGAGCTAGCGCTGACCTCTGGTGCATACGATTTCGGGTGTCTGCAAATACAAAGTACCAGTGTCCTCTATTGATATATTACTTGCAGGAAGGAGGACCTATTCCACTACGCCCTGACTCCAACGGATCTATGCTATGGTGTGATGACTGCCGAGTAGCGGGACTACATGATACGGCCCAGTGCCCTCTTCTAAGTATGGGCGAACTGAAGCAACAATGGTGTAGTTTTTTCTGGTCGGTATGGCACAATGAGAATAAGTGTCTCATGTATGACTTAATGGTAGATCGAGGAAACTTCTATAGGTTACAATCAGATCCTATGTTGCCAACAGCCCCTGCGAACTTTGGTGGCTCCCCCGCAAGGGGCAGGGGGGTCAGGGAGGAAGCACAGGGCGGGGGCAGGGGAAATTGATCTGTTATAACTGTAGGGAGGTAGGGAAATTTTCTAGGGACTGCCCAAATCCCACTAGGAAATCCTGCAAATATTTCCGACAGCTGGACCATGAGATTTAAGACTGCCCAATCCTGATGGCAAAAATGCAGGAAAAACAACCCACCCCTATGCAGAATGTGAAAAGAGTTAAAACCAAGCTAATGAATGTAGAACTGAGTGTAAAAATCATGACACGCAGTGGGATGTTCACCCAAGGAGTGAAGGAAGTACTTGCTAAGGATCCCATGACCCCTTCAGACGGATTGAACATCGGAGGGCAAGGAACATTGGCAGCTCCTGCGTAGCCATCGATGCACCTCAAGATAGAGGAGGGGGTCAAACCCTTTCTGTAGGCATGTCTAAAGCTGCTACATAATCCACAGGCTATAGAAAACCTTCAAGTATTACTGCACAGCTGCAAAGAAATTCCTAGAACTAGGGATGTACACAAGCTACATAGCTATAAGAAATGCACCAGAAGAGAAATGTGGTTGACTGCGTAGAATGTTGACTACGAGATAGATCAAGTTATTCTCGATCTTGGTTTGGATGCAAACGTATTACCAAAGAAAACATGGCAATGAATGGGAGAGCCTAAATTGGAGTGGTCCACCATCCAGATGCGCATGGTTTATCAACAAAAGATCATCCCTATGGGAAGATTTCCAAAAGTTATGGTATATATTGCAGGAGTCAAAGTCTTAGCTGACTTTGAAGTCATAGAAATTGTGGAGGATCCGGATCCTTACCCTGCACTCCTAGGACTCGACTGGGCTATAGATGTGGGGGGTGTCATCAATCTTAAAAAGTGCAGCATGCTATTTTAGAATAATGGTATGCACATAATAGTACCACTAGATCCCGCTGAAGGTGTGCAGTATACGGAAGCAACATATGAGGAAGAGGAACTAGATCACATTTAAAAATTGACTGCGCGGGATGAAGATCGGGTTAACCCCACAATAGATGGAGTAATCTATTGGGAGGAGGATAGTGAATGCTTTTCTGACCCTGATGGGGAACTGGAGATTTGGCAAAACCAGTTACATGACGTTTCGGCGCTGCGATGCCCTTGGGCCGCAAGGACCCTCTACTGCATTTCTTCGGAGGTAAGATATCTTCCCCACTTTGATGGGTCTGGTAGTGTCCAGGAATTCCTAAGAACACTGGAATTTAGGGTGCAAAGAGAAAAATGGATTTGGGCCCTTAATTTGGTTGTGCAAAGGACAACTGCAAGATGGTGGGATACCCACAATAAATCATTCCCAGACTAGGAAATGTGTCAGGATAGGATGATTCTGCAGTTCAACCCTGCAGCTGACATACGCACCAAGATAGTCCTTAAACCCGGCGATCCCCATGAATATTTGCGTGTCTAGATGACCAAATGGTCTGACCAAACTACAGAATAATGGGTACATCTATTTTTTCATGCCTTGGGCCCTATCCCTGCCACTTGGTACTTAGATGCAGAATTACACCAGCGTACCCGCTACTGGGAAATAATAAAGGAGGAATTTATTAGAACGTTCGGACTAATTGGGGGGAAGGAGATGCTCGATGAAGCTCTACAAGACATCAATGCATTTATATTTAAGAAGACTCACCACCATGCCACACCAACGGTCCTGACATGGGAAGCACAGATGCAAGACATAGTCAACTGCCACAGCTTAGCGATTGACGAAAAAGAAGATAATCTGTGAAACATCTATGTTTTTGAATTTGAAGGGGAACGCACCATTATTGGACCCTCGTTGCAGAATATTGGTGTAACACAACCTCTCAAGCTCCACGAAGTTAATGTTGGGATGGAAGAACACCCTAAGATGGATAAAATTGGGAACCGTTGGGATGAAGGAATCGTAGGAAAAATTGCAGAGTTACTTACAGAGCATTAGGATTTATTTCTGACAAAGTTTTCTGAGCTCAAAGGAATCACTGTGGACCTCGGCATTATGCACATCACTATGAAACCCAAGGCGCGTCGCATCAAGCAGCGGCCTTACCGACTGAATCCTAAATATAAGCAAAAGGTAAAAGAAGAACTAGACAAAATTCTTACCACAGGTATCATTGAACCAGTTGAACAATCATATTGGATAAGTCCAATGGTCATCTAGGAGAAGGAGACAAAGTGGAAAATATGCATCTTCATGGATCTATGCAAGTTAAACGACGCCTGCGTCTATGACCCCTTCCCTACGCCCTTCTTCGATGAAATCCTTGATAGTGTGGGTGACTAGGAGGCCTATTCCTTCATTGATGGGTTCTCAGTGTACCACCAGATCATAATTGCATCTAAATATCGTAGTAATACTACATTCGTGACCAAATGGGGGTCCTTTTAGTATACAGTCATGCCCTTTGATCTCAAGAACGCACCTACTATTTTTTCAAGGGTCGTGGTTGCTGTATTCAAGGAGTTTATTCATAAGTTCCTAGAGGTTTATTTCGATGACTAGACTGTTTTTGGCCTGGTAAAGGAGCATGTCTCTAACCTAAGATTAATGTTGGATGCATGCCGGAAGCACCAGATTTCCTTGAATATCAAGAAGTGCATCTTTTGTGTACCATTCGAAATATTTCTTGGACACATAGTATGTTGGAAAGGATTGATGGTTTATCTTGCAAAGGTAGCCGTAATTATAAACCTTGTAGTCCCAATGACAGAAAAACATCTACGTTCTATCCTCTTACACACCGGCTATTACAAGAAATTCATTCAAGGGTACGCTCTGATCACAACACCCATGGAGAAAATACTAAGAAAATATGTCTCCTTTTTTTGGAATGATGAATGTCAGAAGAGCTTCAAACTACTCAAGGAGAAGATGATCTCTGCACCCATACTAATATTTACTGACTGGTCGAAGGAATTTCATGTACATGTGGATGCATCAGGCATTGCCTTGGGCGATGTCCTCACTCAACCTATAGAAGGAGATATTTATCACCTAGTTGCCTTTGCGAGTCGAAAAATCATTCGCACAGAACAAAACTACTCTACCATTGAGTGCAAAGGACTGGCTATGGTATATGCATTACAAAAATATCGACACTATCTGTTGGGTGGCCACTTTAAAATGTTCACTGATCATTCAGGTTTGAAATACCTGGTCAACAAGCCTGTGTTGGGGGGGAAGATTTGCCGCTGGCTGTTGCTATTCTAAGAATATGATTTTCAGATCATTGTCAAGCCCGGAAGGTTGAATGTAGGCCCAGATCATCTGTCTCACATCGAAACCGGGGAGGAACCTAATAACTTGGAGGAGGGCTTACCAGATGCGCAGCTATTCACCATTAGAGTAGTTGACGTACAATTTTCTAATATCGTTGAGTTCCTCACTACAGGAATGGCTCTCGCAAAATTTTTGGTGCAGCAGAAGAAGGATTTGGTTACTCGGGCAGGGGAAATTAATATCATCGTTGGTCAGTTATACAAGCTAGGCGCAGATTAAATACTACACAGATATGTCTTGGAACATGAATGACCTACCATTTTAGTAGAATCACATGAATGTGTCACAGGAGGCCACTATGCAGGACAAGCTATGAAAAAAAATATTTTGAGGGCTGGGTTATGGTGGCCTACCCTACATCATGATTCTTACACCTATTGTAGATCGTGCGATACATGCCAGCGAACCCGGCAGCCCTCACGCCGAGATGAGATGCCATTACAACCTCAAGTGGCTCTACAGGATTTTGAAAAATGGGACATTGATTTTATAGGACCTATCAATCCGCCCGGTAAGAAAATAGGTCTGTGCTACTTTATTACAACCACTGACTATGTCACTCGATGGGCTGAGGCACAAGCGGTGAAGGATTGTACTACGAATACAGCTACGCACTTTATATTTGAGCAGATTCTGACCAAGTTTGGCTGCCCAAAGATCCTAATGAGTGAAATAGGTATTCACTTCATTAACTAAATGATTCAAGCCCTGAATGAGGAATTCTGGATCCACCATGCCAAAAGTACACCATACCACCCCAGGCAAATGTAGCGGTTGAAGCTTTTAACAAAATTTTGGAACAGACCTTAACTAAGGTTTGCAATGCCAATTGTAGTGACTGAGATGTTCACATTCCCTCTATTCTGTAAGCCTACCGAACAACCTGGAAGAAGCTAATAGGTAGGACCCCTTTCCGAATGGTCTATGGCAAGGAGGCCATTATGCCCATAGAATACATTGTTCATAGCCTACGCATTGCAACATTTACAAATATGCAGACCCAAATATCATAGACGAGCATCTTCTGCAACTTGTGGCTTTAGAGGAAGATCAGTTTATTGCTAATTTTCATCAACAGGTTCAAAAGGCTCGTGATAAAGCCTGGCATGATTGACATATTCACCAAAAGACATTCGTCGAAGGCGATCTCGTCCTCTCATACAATAGCCAATTTGCGAAACACCCAGGAAAATTCCAGCAGTATTGGCTTAGGCCCTACATAGTTAAGGAGATCACGGATGGCAGAGAAGTCCAGCTAGCTACCTTGTGCGGTGAAATATTACCTGGCTTTTTCAATGGTAGTCGACTTAATCCATACCAAGCTAAATGAATATATGGCAGCCAGAGTGACTCGGGACGAGTCACAAGATTGTGTTGGGGGAATGTTGGAATAAGGTCTCCTACAAGCTGCTAAACTGGTGCATTTTGAATACTTTTGATTATATTTAGTCTAGCGTAGGGGTTTTGGGGTGGGTCAAAGCCCCAAAACAATTGTAACAGGTAAAAGGGTAAACCAGGTGTTCAAAAACCATGGTTTTTCAGACCATAGGAAAGTCTAGGATAGATTATTATAAATAGAGGAACATTTTGTATTGTAAGGTAGAAAAAGGAAGAGAAATTTATGCGAATTGTGGTTTAAGTTATCTGTTTGGGTTTTTGGGGAAAGGACTCCTGCTGGCTGTGTGCGTGAAGATCCAAGTCTAGCTGTGTGCGCGGGATGGGAAGGGAATTTTAAGAAGTAATTGGTGAATTGATGAATAATAAAGGTTGATAGAGAATTCAATCTATGAGTACTCTTTGTGTGAATCATTGGTAATTACTGTATTGTGTGTTTTCTGTATCTAAGCTGCAAAGATCTGTGTAAGTGTGTTTTCTGTTTTGGATCTGTTATGTTCTTTTTATGCAATGATGTGCTACTATCATAAAAGAATATAGTTATAGATCTACTGCACATGGATGCGAATAGAGACCTCATTGACCCAATGCAGAACTAGGTAATCTGGGTATCACAGGGCCTAGTGCAACTCTTCTTGCCTTACCTATCCTTTCTCGGGGTGTGGAAATCTAGTTCTGACACCCACCCATACTATTTCGGGTGAGACTTTGACCTGCACAAGTAGGTCATTGCCGAAAGGTCCAGTAATATATGGGTTTGTTGGCAAACCTTGCACTTTGAACCTGGGTCAAGACCCCTCGAGCCAACAATAGATGGCCTGTTGTAGCCCCTACAACACCCTCCAAAAAGATCACCATTTCAAATTTTTGGAGCCCCTTAAAACTAAAGAGAAACTATTAAGTCTCCAAGTCGCCAAGTCGCCAAGTCGCAAAGTTAAACTATTGATGAAAACCGTGACCCCACGACCTTGCGACCTCGCGACCCCAGGTCGCCAGGTCGCAAGGTCGAAAATACCTAACTTTAACGAAAAGTGCGACCCAGCGACCTTGCGACCCAGCGACCCCAGGTTGCCAGGTCGCCAGGTCACTAAGTCGCAAATATACAATTTTAATGAAAAGTGCGACCCAGCGACCTTGCAACCCCGCGACCCCAGGTCGCCAGGTCGCAAGGTCGCAAGGTCGCAAAACTCTGAAATTGACTGATTTGCGACCCAGCAACCCACATTTATTTCCCGCACGTGCGACCTTCTATATAAGGGAGGTCGCCAGGTCGCATTTTACACATTCAGCGATTTGAAAGAAAACGCCTCTGACAGCTCGACTAGCGCGATTTTCCCGGGTAAGTTGCCATTTCTTCTTGTTGTTTCCATTATGAGCATTTCTTGCCAAACCTATGTCCCCTTAGGCCTTTAAATTGCCCTTTGTTTGAGCTTTTAGATTTTTTGAGTATTTTGTGAATCTTCTTTCTCCACAAATGTCCAACCTCACCACATTTCTGGTTCAAACTCTCGTAGCTTTGCCCCTTGCTCTTAAAACCATTCCTCAGCTCTGCCTGGACCCAGCCAGCTTATTAATCCTCAAGAGGAAGGAGAAAAGAAGACTCATATCCGCGCGCGCGCAAAACCCCCCGGCAAGCCTTATCGCGACCTGCGACCTAGCGAATTAGTCACGAGGTCGCAAAGTCGGAAATTTGCCAAATTTCTGGAATCTGCTACCCAGCAACCCGGCGACCTAGTCATGAGGTCGCAAGGTTGCATTTTCCATTTGTTTCGGAGAGTTGCGACCCAGCAACCCAGCGACCTAGTCGCGAGGTCACAAGGTCGTGCCTGAATCTTTTTCTTGTAATCCGCGACCCAGCAACCCAGGAAACCAGTAACCCATTTTTACATGTGTCACAGCTAAATTTCATCACTAAACTGTAACTGGTTTTATATCATCATGTCGTTCTTATCTTGGGATTCCTTTATGAATTTGACAGGTGAACCTCAAGAAGACATAGAGTGCATACCTGTTTTATCAGATTCTAGTGACATGGCGCCCCCGCTATCTCGGAGGAAGGAGAAGAAAGTGGTGGAAGAAATTGATGAGCTGGAAGTAGTGTCCCCGCCCCCAATATACAGGGATACACTATGTACCTTTGCAAAAGATGACAGTATGCGATGGTACCAAGTGTATCATGAATTCGCCATACCGGAAGAGGAATTTCCAGAAGATCTCCCAGACGGGGAAATATACTTGGCAGTCAAGAAGTCCAAACTACAGCTGGCAGGGGCACATCCAGCCATATTTCTGTGTCCTGAGGTGATAGATTGGATCATACAAAAGACGGATCCTAAGAAGTTTGTGATCTGAGACAGCGAAGGCAGGGCTTTCGCTACACTCATAGGCACAGATGCTCACCTCTACTACTCATTGCCTCGCCCGGATGAGCATTTCACTCCAAAATGGGCTATTTCTCACGCTGTTCCGATAGTTGATACTATTAGGCAATGGTGGGAGGAGCCCGAGAAGTTCAAGGTCAAGAAAGACCAAGAATAACCTGTGGCTAGCTTGAGGAAGGTTTATAAATTGGTTGCCGCCATGCTTTGCAGGCTTTATGGGCGCCCGGATTGCTCCACTTTCAGCGGTAGTTGGGCTACCATCATGGAGTATGTGACAACACATGGCACCCGTTTCAACTGGGAGGGCATATTGATGACTTCAATGCAGACCAAATTGAACGCGGCACTAGCCCCAGATGAAGGAACGCCTGCCGAATTTTACATGGCCTCTTACCTACTGGATGCTGTCTGCGCAAGAGTACACTTCAAAGGATGGGCACACAACTGGGATTCCGAGAAGTCACGTGCAATTCATCTGCAACTTAAGGTATTTTGGGAGTCCAAATACAAACAGGATATAGATCAGATCTCCCAAGTGTTTATTTTCTCTCTATATAGACACTTATTTGGCCAAGACACCACCTGCATGTCTTGGCGGGCCAAGGAGACTCTAGTCAAAGTGGCACACTAGTTCCCTTTCCCCGGGTATACCTTCATCCAAGTCTTTGGAACTTACAGGGCACCACATGCTATGCCTCGCTTTGTGACAGACAAAATGCTCATCCAGGAAGTATGCTTCCAGATGTCCCAACGCTTCTCCAGCGTCCTGTCTAAAAGTAAGAAGAAGTCATGGCCCACGCTACCCCTCACCATTGGCACATGCACAGTTAAAGACTTCAGGGAAGTAGCAGCAGAGGGAGAAGCAATGAAAATTTATCAGCTTGGGGCACTTGAACACCGAACATATGACCTGGAGAGAGTAGTTCCTGAACACTGCCTGAAAGCTAAATTCAAATGGACTTATCAGCATATTGAGCGCTCGGCAGAAGACGAGAGAAGGAACTGGTATAGTGCTGAGAGACAATTTGATCTGGGAGTAAACATAGTCCAAGAAGATCCACATGATCAGAGCTTAGAAAACAGAAGTCGTCAGTTAGGAGGTTCCTCTTCCTCTTTACCCAAGAAATCTCGGACCAACACAGGGCTTACCCCATCCATCCAACAGAAAGAAGCTGAAGCAAAAGCCCAGCAAGAAAGGGAAAAGAAGATAAAAGAGGATGAGGAAGCATGCCAAAAGAGGGCAACAGCAACACAGAAGAAGAAGCAGGCCAGGGAGGCCAGGAAAGAAAAGGAGGGAAAGGAGGCGCAGGCCGCAGCAGAACGGGCCCTTAAGGAAGAGCTGGACAAAGCAGAATCTGAGCGCCAAAAGAAGGCCGAACAGGTGGCGAAAGCTGAGCGTCAAAAGAAGGCCGAACAAGCTGCTGCAGCTGAGCAGAAGAGGAAGGCCGAAATAGAAGCAGCAGCAGAAGCTGAACGCCGGCGAAAGGAAGAAGAGGAAAAGAACACAGAAGAAAGGGAGGATGACATGCTGGAAGATATCGAGGTAAATCCCCTCGACATACCTCTGGGCGGTACCAAGATTTCTGATGTTAGATCCCCTCAGGGGTACGAAGAGGATGTATTTGACCTCACCAGACTCACATTCGATCAATTTTCTTTCAAAATCCAGCAAGAGAAAAGAAGGTCACTGGCGCAAAGTCCCTCTGCCACATCCACGGTTGCAACAGGCAAAGACATAGTCCTTGATACCAGGACTAATCCTGTAATGATTACATCGGCGGGTACTGCTTTCACCGCAGCCACGGAAGAGAACGTAACCAGAATGAGTAGAGAAATAGTCTCTCTAAAAAATAGACTGCAAGAAGCTGAGCAGCGCGAGAAAAGAGCAGAGCAGGAGAAAGCAGAGTTGCAAGCAGAAGTTCAACAACTTCGAAACCAGACTCCACCGGTAAATGAAGTCCCACTGGCCATTTTCAAGGAGTGTGAAGTATTGGAAGTAACCATGAGGCAGGTGTATGGAGAAATGTTCACCATCAAACAAACAGTCACCCCACTAATAAGAGCACGGGCAGAAACCAAGCAAAAGCACGAGCAGCTCAGAGAGGCCTCACAGGCCTTAGACAGGATGATGGGCTGGATAGTACAATACCCTCAGGCACCTGAAAATTTACCCAAGAGGGACTGGATTCACACACAGGATGCTAAGGTTCAGCTCCGTATGGAAATACAATCTAAGGAAAAACTTTCTAAGGACCTGGACAAAGTAATGTCTTCATACAACCACCTAATCAGCGGCATCGACTCGATGCACACTTTGCACCACATTCTGTCACTTGGGGCATTGAACGAAGAGAAAACCTGGGAACAAGTGGATCAGGACATCCAGTCATTTTTGCAGCCTATCAAGCAAGCCGCTGCTGATCCGGAGCCCTCAGCATCTCAAGAACATCTGAGTCAGTTTATTGCCACTCCAGCGCAGATTTATACCAAGCTTGCCTCGCTTTGAAATTAGATCTCACAGAAAATGGAAAACTTAGTACCAAATGCTTTGGAATGCATGCATCGATTGAAGGAGGAGGTCCCTCTGGTTTCCCCCATAGCGGCAGAGTACCGAACATGGCAATATTTTCTCAAGGAGCAATAGATTGACGCCCCTGACATCAACATTGCACGTCCATCTCCACAGCCCGGTAGCAGCAAGTCATGTGCAGCAGTTAGATCCAGGTCGCAGGTCGCACCAACAGGACAAGTCACAGGTCACACTTCCTATCCAGGTCGCAAGTCGCGCATACCAGACAAGTCGCAGGTCGCAACCTCTTCAAGGTCGCAAGGCAACTCAACAGGCAGGCAGACGAAAAGTCGGGAAGCCCAAAGGGCAAGTTTTACACAGGAACCTCTACGGGGAAAGTAATAAGGGCTTTTTCTTTTTGGAAGACTCAAGAGCTACATTGTATTGTATTGAAAGACCATATTCTTAGGCATATGAATACGAATACTTGCTAAAACCCCTTTGTCGGATGATGTATTTTGCTGTGACAGCACTATGTGTATTTCTTGAATAGTTTCAGGACATCCTATGATTAATGAAACTACATTTCTAATAATATCATTTATGCATCATTTTTATCTATGCTTGTGTTAATGATGTTCAGTTTTATTACATTCTAAATGAATGTTAATACGTTTGTCTATTAGCATTTCGTTTTATCTTTCAGGAGTAAGGAGGGATCTTGCCATTAAGAACTATTTCTTCCGTGGTAAGATACCTTTGCAAGCATGACCCCAAAGATGCGCCGTTAACTGCATCTCTTCGAGCGTATGTGTTTTATTCATTCTCTTGCTACGCATAGTGTTGTAGACATGTTCCATGCATCAATCATGTATTTCGTATCCTATGAATAAGTGTGTGTCCGCAGGTTTGATCAGGTTATTTTGAGACCAGAAGGGAAGGCGTCTTAAGCGGTAACCGGACCCACACCCCAGATGGGATCCCTACTCCAAACGGTTTAAGGTCTAATTGGGACCTTTTACCGGGGAGATCCCCTACTGTTGGCCGGACAAATTTTCCCGTCAACAGATTTTGGCGCTAGAAGGAGGGCCTAAATGGCAGCCTCCCAGCATACAACAAACTTTCAATCACAAAATCCCCAAGGGGAGGTCATAAAAAATGAAACTGTCCCTCCTCCTCTAGAAGATATTCCAGAGAGGGAGACTCGATATTATGAAATCACCAGGGCGCGGTTGAGAGCCTTGCACCCAGCTGCCCGCTATCTTATCAGAAACTTACGATTTACTCCAATCATGGAATACCTTGCCCACACTAGAACCCCTCCCGAGAACATTACTCGGAATGGTGCCCTTCCAAGTACCATACCCGAGCTCGTAAATCTCATGTTGGAAGACCTCGGCAAGGCTGTTGAGGAAGATGACCTGGTTCTCCAAGAGGGCAAAGAATTTGGCGACACCAAACCTTTCCCCGATTCCCAGCCTAACTAGACTCGTCAAAATAACAACCAGGCGCACCCCCCACCCGGGGATGGTGAAGAAGAAAGAGGCCGAGGAAATGTAGACGGGGGAAATGGGGCTCGTAGAAATGAAGGAGAAAGGAATAGAGCTCGTATAAATGAAGAAGAAGGAAATAGAGGCTGAGGAGCCGGAGGTAGAGGAGATAGGGGTCGAGGCCAAGGAAACCAAGCTCGCAATCGTCACCCAAACCCAATGAGGCCTCCTGTCCACAACTTGGGATATCTTAGAGATTTTCTTCACCGTGGGAGACACCAAGACGAACACTCCCGTCATGAATCAGAAGCATCTGTCTCAGGTTCGGGAGGTGAATCTGAGCCTGAGTTTAGGCAACACCAGCGGGCTAGAAGTGTGCAGCCCCTAGCCTGGATGGCTCAATCCCCATTAAACCTTTTGGGCCCACTCCATGATCTGCCTAGGCATCCAGAGAAACACCTCCCCAAATTTGACCCTGAGAAAGGTACCTTAGCTGAAGATCATATCAGCAGCTTCTATTTGTCTTTGCAAATCATGAGAGTCCAGTACGATGATGTCGCATGTCGACTTTTTCCCCATACTCTCGAAAACAAAGCAGCCACATGGTATCACTCTCTCCCCAGTGCCTCTATCACTTCATGGGACCAATTCTGTCGCGTATTCCTGCAGAAGTTTTCAGAAGATAAAACCCCTTCCATGCTTCTCATGGAATTGAGCACGATCAAGTGTCATAAAAAGGAGAAGGTTAAGGACTTCAACTAGCGTTTCGCTACCATATTGCAGAAGTTTCCCCCCAACCTGGCGTTGGATGACTCAATCACCATTGACTACTATACCAAGGCTTTCCCTAGGGACATTTCCATTTTCGTCAAACGTGAAGCTCGCGCTACTCTTACGGCTAATTATGAGGTTGCTCTCACAGTGGAGAAAGACATGCTTTCGATAGGGGCCATCGATCACGAAGGAAGAGATGATCACAAGCCTAACACAAAAATAGGTCAGTCCTCCACTCCTAAGACCACCGATAGGGATAGAGATGCATTTGATTTGAAAGCATGGAAAAAACTCTCAAGCACTTAACGGATGAAGTCACTGACCTAAGGAGAAAGGGCACAGAATCCACAACTGGCACTAAACCACCCATACCTTTCTTCAGAAAAAGTAATCCCAACAGTAACAGACCTCCGTCGAACCCGAATGCCGCTCTAAATGTGGAAGAGATAGGAAAAGATAATTTCTATTCTTTCCACCAAGCTGCCCACTCTGAGAAAACGTGCCCTCAATGGATTGGTAGCATGACAGCAGTAGTTAACCAGCTTTTAGATGACCAAACTCCAGGGGATGTGACGGAGGATGATATTTCAGATCACGATGAGGATCTACCCTCGAACAAAGAACTAGGATCCTCTATCCTTGCTTTTGACATAATCCGAGGTGGGGAAAACCTTACCTCCATTGATATCAACATGGTAGATACTCCTAAAGACCAGCCCGTGCGGAATTATAGTCTAAGGAGCAAAGGACCTGTTCCCGAGCAATCTTATGAAGACAACAAGAGGGCTTTCCTAAGGAAAATTCTGCCCCCAGTAAACAGAAAAAAATCTGTCCCGGAGAAGCCCCCCAACAACACTACTCGAGCAAGTCAAAAGAGCAAGCTTCCGACAGAATCCTCTAAGACCTCCACCGAGCCTAGCCCTCAACCAGAGTCTAGCTATAACATTGTTGAAGATATGAAGAAAACAAGAGCAAAAATTTCTCTCTATGAGCTGGCTCGCATTACTAACCAAAAGGAGCTCATTCTAAAGGCTTTCGCAAACACTTCAGCTACGAAAATCGTGAGCAACACGTCCGCGCAAGCCGGACCAGATGTACAGTCTATAGTAAACACCATCAATACCAACTCAAGAGGATCCACGCCTCCTTTCCTTTTTTCCTTCAAGATTTTTAACTTCAACATCCACAACTGTCTAGTTGACTCCGGTGCCTCAACAAACGTCATGCCCCTATCCGTCTGTAAAAATCTGAACATTCGCCCGGAGAAAAATGACGCAAAGATTATACAACTTGACAGATCACAAGTACCAGCCATAGGAGAGTTGAACAATGTCATCATCCGCTTGTCGTCAGACCCTAGGGTCCATCAATGCATTGACATTGTGATTGTCGACATCTCGGAAGCATACGGCCTATTGCTTAGCAGGGACTGGTCCAGCAAGTTACAAGGCTATTTCGCCACCGACTGGTCCCACTTGTGGCTTCCTTACAAGGGGTGGAATAATCAAATCAGGGTCGAAAGTGAACCTTATATGAAACACACCATCACTAATTTGGATGCCGTTAATGAACCCATCAGCTTTGCACAAGAAGAACTTGGCATGTGCTTTCTGGAAGCAATATTCGGATGCTACCAACCCCCTCAGTCTTCCGTAGGCCCCGAAGTCCAATCTGAACTAGCACTTGTCACAGAGGAGCAAGTTATCCATGACTCACCATCAGCAGGAACCCCTCCACAACCTAGTACCCCGAGGGAGCCAGAAAGTGACATGTGGACCTTGTATTATGACAGTTCCAAGACCCATGACGGAGCCGGTGCTGGTTGCATATTGCTTGACCCACACAAGAATAAATACTTAATCTCATGCCAACTAGAGTTCCAGTGCACCAAAAACTCTACTGAGTACAAGGCATTAATCCTCGAACTTAAGAAAGCGCTGGATTTGAAGGTAAAATGCTTATAGGTCATTGGAGATTCCGAGATTATCACCCGCCAGGTACGCAACACTATTCACTGTTTATCTCCACATTTAAAGGCGTATCAACAAGAGGTATGGCGATTGATTTCTGGTTTTGATGCATTTGGAATTAAATCTATCCTTAGGATGCAAAATGCAGCAGCTGATACTCTGCCTAATGCTGTTGCTAGATTCACCCCTTTGAGGGACGGTTTTTCTATTGAAATTATATATAAACCCTCTGTGCCAGACAATATTACTAACTTACGCGTCTTTGATGATGATCAATAGGTACTAGAGTTTATGTGTAACTCAGAAACATTCAAAGATGCCGCAATAGATGAAGATGATGACGACTAAGCTGTGCAGGAAGAGTTTGAGAAACACAGAGGGAAACCCATGCCAAAGGGAGTAGTGTCACTTGAGAAACTCTTTGATCTGCAGAGTCGTTTTTGAGGGCCCCCGAATACCAAAGTGAAAAGCTCCATCTTGGCCCATCGACAAGTGAACTTGGGATCAGAAGCTAATCCTAAGTTCGTCAACCTGGGGAAAGACTGCACCACCCAGGAGGTGCAGGCTTTCACCCAACTATTTCGCAAGTATCGTGACGTATTTTCTTGGACATATGATGACTTACGTACGTATGATACTCGAATTATCCAACATGTTATACCCGTGAAGGAAGGCACAAAACCATTCCAGCAAAAGCTTAGAAAAGTACATCCTACTCTGGAACCATTGATTCTGAAAGAACTCAAGAAGCTCTTGGATGCATGAATTATTTTCAAAATCCGTCACTCCACATGGGTGTCAAATTTGGTACCTGTATGAAAGAAGTCTGGCGAGATCCGTTTGTGCGTAGATTTCCGCAATCTGAATCGTGCCTCAAACAGAGACAACTATCTGGTGCCACCCATGGAAAAGATATTACAAGCCGTGTCTGGGTCTGAAATGTTCTCCCTATTAGACGGTTTCTCCGGCTACAACCAAGTGCTGGTAGCTGAACCGGATAGATTGAAGACCACTTTTCGAACCAAGTGGGGAACTTTCGCATTCAGACATATGCCTTTTGGATTAATCAACGCAGGGGAAACTTTCCAAAGGGCCATGGATATAGCCTTCAGGGGGCTGATAGGCCAAAGTGTGGTGGTCTACTTAGATGACGTCATCGTGTTTTCAAAACACCGAGGTGACCATATACACCACCTCAGGCAAATTTTTGAAAGATGTAGAAAATATGGAATTTCACTTAACCCAAAGAAGAGCGTTTTCGCCGTGGCAGAAGGAAATTTTCTAGGCCATATCATAACTAAAAAAGGTATTATCGTCGATCCAGAACGGGTGAAAGCCATTGCTCAAATTCCTCCTCCCAGGAGTAAAAAAATGATGCAATCTTTCTTGGGGAAGATCAATTTCGTACGAAAAATTATATTAGATTTCGCACAGATAGTCAAGCCATTACAAGGAATGATAAAAAAGAATGCCATGTTCCAATGGAACCTACCGGAAAGGGAGGCCTTTGACAAAATCAAACAAGCTATAGCTGAAGCTCCCTCCCTACAAAGTCCAGATTTTGGCAAAGATTTTATCCTATATACTTTTGCTTCAGATTCCTCACTTGTGGCCGTCCTTACGCAGAAAGATGGAAACAACGATGAATGGCCCATTTCCTTCATGAGCACCGGTCTACAGGGAGCTGAGTTAAACTATCCAGAAATTGACAAGCAAGCCTATGCGGTCTACAAGGCGGTAAAACATTTTAGGCCCTACATCTTGAAAAATCACGTCATGGTTTTTGTGCCACACCCAGCAGTCCGCTCACTTTTCGTGCAGCAAGAGCTAGGCGAAAGGCGGGGCAACTGGGTGGCGTGTTTGCAAGAATACAGTTTAGAGTTTAAACCGGCACATACCGTTAAAGGACAGGGCTTATGCCAAATGGCCGCGGAGGCTGCAAGTGCTCATGAAATTGAAGAGGAATGTTGGGAACAAGAGATCGACATGTATCAAAGCGACCATGTGCCTCAGCAAAGTAGCCCTTCTTGGTATTCTGACTTTTCAAGATATTTGGCCCAAGGCACCATGGACCCTGCTCTTACTGCCCGGCAGAAACGCGCAATAAGACTCAAAGCCGCATCTCACCAACTGATCCAAGGTAAGTTGTTCAAGAAACACCACGATGGGGTCCTGTTACGCTGCTTGGAAACTGACGAAGCGCAGAAAATCTTAACTGAGTTGCATGACGGACCAGCTGGAGGTCATTTTGCCGGAGATACTACTGCCCATAAGATAATGCGCGCAGGATACTATTGGCCTACTCTTTTTAGAGATGCGCATGCATATGTTCGGAAATGCATTCAGTGCCAGAAGTTCGCCAACCGAGAAGCACGGCCAGCCACCCCCTTACTCTCAGTAGCAGTAGAGGAACCTTTCCAACAGTGGGGTTTGGATGTAATTGGTGAAATCACACCTCACTCTTCTAAACAACATCGGTATATCCTTACAGCTACTGATTACTTCACCAGGTGGGTTGAAGCAACACCTTTACGCCGAATCAATGATCGGGAGGTAATAGAATTCCTCACGCATTCCATCATTACTAGGTTTGGCGTTCCAACTTCTTTAGTTTTCGATAATGCGACTTATTTCTCATCTTTTAAATTATATGATTTTGCGCTGGAAAATGGTATTATTCTGAAACATTCTGCAAATTACTATCCCCAGGGAAATGGATTAGCTGAGTCCACTAACAAGAATCTTATCCGTATTATTAAGAAGACCCTGCTATCCCACCAGCGCAACTGGCACAATGCCCTTCACAATGCACTGTGGGCTGACCGTATCACTCCCAAGTCCTCTTTAGGCACCTCCCCATTTTTCCTCGTGTATGGAAAAGAAGATGTTCTTCCTTCTCGTCTATCTCTCCCAGCCCTCCAACTGTCCCAAGAATGTCATGGTACCTCGTGCCCTACCTTGCAGACTCAAATCGACACCTTGCTGAAATTGGAGGAAGAAAGGCAAAAGACCTGGGAAAATTTTGCCATCCATCAGAGCCGAATCAAAAGATGGTTTGATAAAAAGTCCGCAGGGAACAAAAATTTTGAAGTAGGAGACTTGGTCCTCAAATGGGATAAAGCCCATGAGGAAAAGGGGAAGCATTCCAAGTTCCAAGCACTTTGGACATGCCCTTTCCAAATTAATGAGAAGATAGGATCCCACACATTTAGATTGCAAACCCTTGAGGGACGAGTCGAGGTCCTCCCGGTAAACGGGCATGACCTCAAACACTATTTCACCTAGTTGCCTCTAGAGGGCTATATTATCCTTGTACCATATTTTCTTCTCTCATACTTGTTTACAAATATATATATATATATATATATATATATATATATATATATATATGTATGTATGTATATAGTAATAAAATTTTGAGGAAGGATTTGTTAGAGCCACGCAATTGGCACACTGCGATAGGTTCTATGCTGATGGAAATCCCTTTCTGATAAACTCAAAGGCGGCAAAAGCTTGCTTGTTATCTGCACCTAAGGGTAGCATATCACCGAACTCGAGGCATCAAGCAGGAAGCTTACCTCGCCAGCCTGAGAGGGTGTCCGCAAAAGAAAATACAGTGTGAGAGGTAACCAGACCAGAAGGGAAAAGAGGTACTCTAGGCTACAACAGGGTATCTGGGAAAAACCAAAGTCCTCACACCAGACCAGGAACAACCTCTCTACCAGCAAAATAAGTCGGGATCCCTCATCTGCCCAGGCTAAATTTCCATCTCTAATAAGTGCCACGAGCACATCTAAATAAGTGCCTCAGGCACATTCAAAATAAGTGCAATAGCACACTAATAAAGGGTAAAGGATTGAGAAAGGCTTCCTGCGCAGAGAGGTGATGTAACGACTCCGCCGGGGTACTGACCAGGCTCGCTGGCAGCGGAGCAACGTTCACGATTCCTAGGCAGTGACTCCGCCGGGACCGAGAGGTTCGCTGGCAGCGGAGCAACACGATGAGGACAAAATAATCGTACCAGACCCTGTGGCCGCCTAGAGTTCTCCAACCCTTCCAGTCCAAAGACCTGAAGAAATGAATTTGGTTGAATGGTGCCCAAACAGGCCAGCAGATTGAACAACCTAGCGAGGTGCCAAAGGTTAGGAAATGTCAACCACAAGGTAAAAGAAAACAGTCAGCATAGGCCCCTCCCTCCCCCCGCGAAGACTAACTATCAGCAGAGACTCTGAGTTCGTCCAGTGAATCGCCATTTGTTGTAGCCCCTACAACACCCTCCAAAAAGATCACCATTTCAATTTTTTGGAGCCCCTTAAAACTAAAGAGAAACTATTAAGTTGCCAAGTTGCCAAGTCGCAAAGTTAAACTATTGATGAAAACCGCGACCCCGCGACCCCAGGTCGCCAGGTCGCAAGGTCGCAAATCCCCAGCTTAAACGAAAAGTGCGACCCAGCGACCTTGTGACCCAGCGACCCCAGGTCGCCAGGTCGCCAGGTCGCTAAGTCGCAAATATACAATTTTAATGAAAAGTACGACCCAGTGACCTTGCGACCCCGCGACCCCAGGCCGCCAGGTCGCAAGGTCGCAAGGTCGCAAAACTCTGGAATTAATTGATTTGCGATCCAGCGACCCGCATTAATTGCCCACACCTGTGACCTTCTATATAAGGGAGGTCGCCAGGTCGCATTTTACACATTCAACGATTTGAAAGAAAACGCCTCTAACAGCTCGAATGGCGCGATTTTCCCGGGTAAGTTGCCATTTCCTCCTGCTTTTTCCATTATGAGCATTTCTTGCCAAACCCATGTCCCCTTAGGCCTTTAAATTTCCCTTTGTCTGAGCTTTTATATTTTTTGAGTGTTTTGTGAATCCGCTTTCTCCACAAATGTCAAACCTCACCACATTTCTGGTTCAAACTCTCGTAGCTTTGCCCCTTGCTCTTAAAACCATTCCTCAGCTCTGCCTGGACCCAGCCAGCTTATAAATCCTCAAGAGGAGGGAGAAAAGAAGACTCACGGCCGCGCACGCGCAAAACCCCCCGGCAAGCCTTATCGCGACCTGCGACCCAGCGACCTAGTCGCCAGGTCGCAAAGTCGCATTTTTCCAGATTTCGGGAATCTGCGACCCAGCGACCCGACGACCTAGTCGCGAGGTCGCAAGGTCGCATTTTCCATTTTTTTGGAGAGTTGCGACCCAGCGACCCAGCGACCCGGTCGCAAGGTCGTAAGGTCGCGCCCGAACCTTTTTCTTGCAATCCGCGACCCAGCGACCCAGTAAACCAGTAACCCAGTTTTACATGTCACAGCTAAATTTCATCACTAAACTGTAACTGGTTTTATATCATCATGTCGTTCTTATCTTGGGATTCCTTTATGAATTTGACAGGTGAACTTCAAGAATACATAGAGTGCATACCTGTTTTATCATATTCTAGTGACATGGCGCCCCCGCTATCTCGGAGGAAGGACAAGCAAGTGGTGGAAGAAATTGATGAGCTGGAAGTAGTGTCCCCGCCCCCAATATACAGGGATACACTATGTACCTTTGCAAAAGATGACAGTATGCGATGGTACCAAGTGTATCATGAATTCGCCATACCGGAAGAGGAATTTCCAAAAGATCTCCCAGACCAGGAAATATACTTGGCAGTCAAGAAGTCCAAACTACATCTGGCAGGGGCGCATCCAGCCATATTTCTGTGTCCTGAGGTGATAGATTGGATCATACAAAAGACGGATCCTAAGAAGTTTATGATCCGAGACAGCGAAGGAAGGGCTTTCGCTATGCTCGTAGGCGCGGATGCTCACCTCTACTACTCATTACCTCGCCCGGATGAGCATTTCACTCCAGAATGGGCTATTGCTCACGTTGTTCCGATAGTTGATACTATTAGGCAATGGTGGGAAGAGCCCGAGAAGTTCAAGGTCAAGAAAGACCAAGAATACCTGGTGGCTAGCCTGAGGAAGGTTTATAAATTGGTTGCCGCCATGCTTTGCAGGCTGTACGGCGCCCCGGATTGCTCCACTTTTAGCGGTAGTTGGGCTACCATCATGGAGTATGTGACAACACATGGCACCCGTTTCAACTGGGCAGGCATATTGATGACTTCAATGCAGACCAACTTGAACGCGGCACTGGCCCCGGATGAAGGAACACCTACCGAATTTTACATGGCCTCTTACCTACTAGATGCTATCTGCGCAAGAGTACACTTTGAAGGATGGGCACACAACTGGGATTCCGAGCAGTCACGTGCAATTCATCTGCAACTCAAGGTATTTTGGGAGTCCAAATACAAACAGGATATAGATCAGATCTCCCAAGTGTTTATTCTCTCTCTATATAGACACTTATTTGGCCAAGATGCCCCTTGCATGTCTTGGTGGGCCAAGGAGACTCTAGTCAAAGTGGCACACTGGTTCCCTTTCCCCGGGTATACCTTCATGCGAGTCTTTGGATCTTACAGGGCACCACATGCTATGCCTCGCTTTGTGACAGACAAAATGCTCATCCAGGAAGTATGCTTCCAGATGTCTCAAGGCTTCTCCAGCGTCCTGTCTAAAGGTAAGAAGAAGCCGTGGCCCACGCTACCCCTCACCATTGGCGCATGCACAGTTAAAGACTTCAGGTAAGTAGCAGCAGAGGGAGAAGCAATGAAAATTTATCAGCTTGGGGCACTTGAACACCGAACATATGACCCGGAGAGAATAGTTCCTGAACACTGCCTGAAAGCTAAATTCAAATGGACTTATCAGCATATTGAGCGCCCGGCAGAAGACGAGAGAAGGAACTGGTATAGTGCTGAGAGACAATTTGCTCCGGGAGTAAACATAGTCCAAGAAGATCTAGATGATCATAGCTTAGAAGACAGAAGTCGTCAGTTAGGAGGTTCCTCTTCCTCTTTACCCAAGAAATCTCGGACCAACACAGGGTTTACCCCATCCATCCAACAGAAAGAAGCAGAAGCAAAAGCCCAGCAAGAAAGGGAAAAGAAGATAAAAGAGGATGAGGAAGCATGCCAAAAGAGTGAAATAGCAACACAGAAGAAGAAGCAGGCCAAGGAGGCCAGGAAAGAAAAGGAGGGAAAGGAGGCACAGGCCGCAGCAGAACGGGCCCTTAAGGTAGAGCTGGACAAAGCAGAAGCTGAACGCCAAAAGAAGGCCGAACAGGTTGCGGAAGCTGAGTGCCAAAAGAAGGCCGAACAGGCTGCTGCAGCTGAGCGGAAGAGGAAGGCCGAAATAGAAATAGCAGCAGAAGCTGAACACCGGTGAAAGGAAGAAGAGGAAAAGAACACAGAAGAAAGGGAGGATGACATGCTGGAAGATATCGAGGTAAATCCCCTCGACATACCTCTGGGCGGTACCAAGCTGTCTGATGTTAGATCCCCCCAGGGGTAGGAAGAGGATGTATTCGACCTCACCAGACTCACTTTCGATCAATTCTCTTTCAAAATCCAGCAAGAGAAAAGAAGGTCATTGGCGCAAAGTCCCTCTGCCACATCCACAGTTGCAACAGGTAAAGACATAGTCCTTGATACCAGGACTAATCCTGTAATGATAGCATCAACGGGTACTGCTTTCGCCGCAGCCACGGAAGAGAACGTAACCAGAATGAGTAGAGAAATAGTCTCTCTACAAAATAGACTGCAAGCGGCTGAGCAGCGCGAGAAAAGAGCAGAGCAGGAGAAAGCAGAGTTGAGAGCAGAAGTTCAACAACTTCGAAACCAAGCTCCAACGGTAAATGAAGTCCCACTGGCCATTTTCAAGGAGTGTGAAGTGTTAGAAGTAACCATGAGGCAGGTGTATGGAGAAATTTTCACCATCAAACAAACAGTCGCCCCATTGGTAAGACCACGAGCAGAAACCAAGCAAAAGCACGAGCAGCTCGGGGAGGCCTCACAGGCCTTAGACAGGATGATGGGCTGGACAGTACAATACCCTCAGGCACCTGAAAATTTTCCCAAGAGGGATTGGATTCATACACAGGATGCTAAGGTTCAGCTCCGTATGGCAATACAATCTAAGGACAAACTGTCTAAGGACCTGGACAAAGTAATGTCTTCATACAACCACCTGATCAATGGCATTGACTCGATGCACACTTTGCACCACATTCCGTCGCTTGGGGCATTGAACGAAGAGAAAACCTGGGAACAAGTGGATCAGGACATCCAGTCATTTTTGCAGCCTATCAAGCAAGCCGCTGCTGCTCCGGAGCCCTCAGCATCTCAAGAAAATCTGAGTCAATTTATTGCCACTCCAGCGTGGATTTATACCAAGCTTGCCTTGCTTTCAAATCATATCTCACAGAAAAGGGAAACCTTAGTACCAAATGCTTTGGAATGCATGCATCGATTGAAGGAGGAGGTCCCTCTGGTTTCCCCCATAGCGGCAGAGTACCGAACATGGCAAGTTTTTCTCAAGGAGCAACAGATTGACGCCCCTGACATCAACATTGCGCGTCCATCTCCACAGCCCGGTAGCAGCAAGTCATGTGCAGCAGTTAGAGCCAGGTCGCAGGTCGCACCAACAGGACAAGTCGCAGGTCGCACTGCGTATCAAGGTCGCAAGTCACGCATACCAGACAAGTCGCAGGTCGCAACCTCTTCAAGGTCGCAAGGCAACTCAACAGGCAGGCAGACGAAAAGTCGGGAAGCCCAAAGGGCAAGTTTTGTGCTATAAAACTCCCTACGGGGAAAGTAATAAGGGATTTTTCTTTTTGGAAGACTCAAGAGCTACATTGTATTGTATTGAAAGACCATATTCTTAGGCATATGAATACGAATACTTGCTAAAACCCCTTTGTCGGATGATGTATTTTGCTGTGACAACACTATGTGTATTTCTTGAACAGTTTCAGAACATCCTATGATTAATGAAACTGCATTTCTAATAATATCATTTATGCATCATGTTTATCTATGCTTGTGTTAATGATGTTCAGTTTTATCGCTTTCTAAATGAATGTTAATACCTTTGTCTATTAGCATTTTATTTTATCTTTCAGGAGTAAGGAGGGATCTTGCCATTAAAAACTATTTCTTCCGTGGTAAGATAACTTTGCAAGCATGACCCCAAAGACGTGCCGTTAACTTCATCTCTTCGGGCGTATGTGTTTTATTCATTCTCTTGCTACGCATAGTGTTGTAGACACGTTCCATGCATCAATCATGTATTTCGTATCCTATGAATAAGTGTGTGTCCGCACGTTTGATCAGGTTCTTTTGAAACCAGAAGGGAAGGCATCTTAAGCGGTAGCCAGACCCACACCCCGGATGGGATCCCTACTCCAAACGGTTTAAGGTCTAATTGGGACCTTTTACCGGGGAGATCCCCTACTGTTGGCCGGACAAATTTTCCCGTCAACATGGCCATAAACAACCTGCAAAAAGGATCTTCTGAGCAGTGGCGTAACTAGGCATGCAACCAACAGAAGCCTCAGAGTGTCAATCATTCAAAGGTTTCCCATCTTCCTCAAGAGTAAGATAATGATGGAGGATAGATTCAACATTAGTATTATAGAGGGTGTCCCCAATGATGCGATATGGTTGGGATTGATAGCGAATTTGTCTTTGCTCATAGTGCGATAGCTCTGGATGATAAGTTTGGGTTCGGAGATATACGATGATGTCCCCATACCATGGATCACAAGTACTAATGAGAAATTTATTCTCATCGAGGATGGACTCATCGAAAGGAGTGGGATCTTTCATAGTAAGAAGATCACAAATCAACTAGGCAAAGACCAATTATTTCTTCGACTTAGCTGTAGTGAATTATAAATTGAAATCTTGTAGTATAATGATCCATTTTGAGTATTTTCCCCCAAGTAATTTACATGTGAGAATGTAAGTCATGGGGTTGAAATTAGAAATAATTAGGGTTTTACGCAAGAGAATGTAGTGATGGAAACATTGAACGTCATGAACCATATCCAATGCAAGTTTATCTACATGAGCATACTGGGTCTGTTAGGTCCATATATTACTAGTATAGTCCATTATTGTTGTTAGTGTAACCCCCTTATTGTTATTATTGTACCCTTGTAACCCCCATATTGTTATTATTGTGCCCTTAAATTATTATTGTTAGGTCGGCTAGGATTACATTGTGGTCCCACTAGGATTACATTATGGCCCCATGGACTCCTATATATAGAAAGGAGGTTTTGTAAATTGTATCACCCAAGAATTTTTCATTTATGTAATGTATTGGAGGTTTCCCCCTCGAAGGGGCTTATTTCTAAGGCGTTGATATCTCTTTTCTTCTATTTTTGGAGCTGGTTACACAACATTTGGTATTAGAGGATTTGGATTCTAAGGTTTCGCTGCTCTAAACAGGTCATCGTGGAATTTACGCTAAATTTTTTTATATATAAAGGTTCAGAATCTGAAATTTTTAGGGTACGAAGCCAAAATCCTAAGGAAACTCGTCAAAAAAATTTAGAGCTTGGTTCGCAATATTTTCGGAGATATGATCTGTGGAAGGTAGTGCTTTTTCAGGCTCCCAAATTTCATCTCAAAGAGGTGATCATGGGAAAAGATTCATAAATCTCTCTCTGAGCATCGGATTGGAGTACCGTAAAAATTGGTCACAAGTAAATGGACTATAGTTTCTTGGCTATCAATTTCAGAGTTGAAGGATGAAAAGTGACACGTGGAAAGTCATACAAGTTCGCTCTACTAAACTAGTCCATAATTAGGTCATTGTAGGAGATTGGACACAACTTTGTCTTGGAGAATCCAAATCAGGTCAGACCTATGGCATTCAAAAGAGAATTTAGAGAGCTACATTGGTACCAAAATTCAAATATTGAAGCTATACAATCACAAGAGATAATCCAATTTCAATATTGAGCTGCTCAAAAGCAAGAAAAAGGTGTGTATTTTTTTCCAAATTGCGTAAGTCTTGTTTGAAGAATCAATTTGAATTGATTCCAAGGGCATATTGTAGAATATATATCAGTATTTGGTTCTAAAATATTCCTTGTAAAAATAATTCAACACCCATTAAGCCTTCAAAAGGCTCTACTATGACTCATGAAGATGAATAATTGCAACATGATATATCAAAATTACAACAGCATGTGCACCTAATTTCGCTCTCGCAAAGAGCAACAAAAAATGAAATGGAAGTTTTGAAGAAAGGCATGGAAGCTAAGATGGATAGCATGGAATCTAAGATGTATGACATGAAATACAACATGGAAAGCATGAATAATGATCTAAAAGCAGACATGGAAGGTTTGACAAAGTTGATACAATAAATGTTTCATAATGGTGAAAAGATAGTAGAACAAACTCATGATGAGAACAAAATAAATGTTAATCATGATTTCATAAACTCTAATGTTGGTGGGAGGAACCCCCATATTCCAAAAATGGAGATGAGGAAGTTTGAAGGAAAGGATTCTGTAACATGGATACTACATATGGAGCAATATTTTGATCTCCATAACGTGCAAAACACACAAAAGGTACGCATTGCAACTTTACATTTAGAACAAAATACATTTGTATGGTATCGATGGATTTTCTCCCATAAAAAAATTGTCACTTGGTTAATTTTTATGGAGGAAATGATAGCACATTATGAGGACACAAAGAGCAACACCTTCTTTAGCCAATTGATAAAACTGAAACAAAAGGGCTTAGTGGGGGAGCACATTGAGGACTTCCAAAAATTGAATATAAGGGTAACTAATTTTCTAGAGGAACACATGATTGATATTTTCATAGGCACTTTAAAGGATAACATCCAACATGAAGTTCGCGTTTTGGAACCCGATTCATTGGATACGACATTCAAGTTGGCAAGAAAAATTGAATGTAAAATTATGGTGACAAGGAAGCCTACCACTCACTTCTATAAAGAAGGAAGTGTTGCTATGCCTAGATTTCCACAAACTACAAGGTTGAAACCACAACCATTGGAAGAAAAAAGAGAAAAAGGGATTTGATATAGTTGTGATAGCAAATACACTAAAGTTCATAAGTGTGCTGAGAAGAAATTATTTTACATAGATTGTGAAGATGAAGAAGAAAATGAACAAGAAGAGGATATACACTAGGAACCAACCATAGAAGGGGAGGAAATGAATCCGACCATATCATGTAATGCACTAGCAGGAATTACCACTCCTCAAACTTTCAAGATAGAGGGACATATCAAGAAGAAAAAGGTAATAGTGTTGATTGATTCAGGTAGCACCCATAATTTTATTCATTGTAAGGTAGCCAAGGAATTAAATTGTTTCCTATACCCAACACCAGAATGTCAAGTGATGGTTGCAAATGGAGGAACTATAAATTGCTCTGGAAAATGCCATAATATCAAGCTAAACATGGGGGAATATGTATTGAATAGTCCAATTCTTTCCATTCCTATGGGAGGTGTTGATGTTGTACTAGGAGTACAATGGTTACAATCTTTGGGGACGGTAGCTTTTAATTTTCAAGAAATTTTCTTGAATTTTTTTTCAGAAGGAAAGGAAGTCGAATTACGGGGTATTGCGGGGAAGCCGGGAAGGATAATAAGCTCTAATATCATGACAAAGCTTCTAAAGAAAGAACAATGAGGTGTAATTACACAATTATGCTCACTAGAGGTTCCAACATCAAAATCATCTATTTCTGCAGATCTCCAACAAGTCTTGGACAATCATTCCAAGGTGTTTGAAACTCCCAAAGGACTCCCACCTATTCGTGATCATGATCACACTATTCATTTGATTCCAGGAAGTGTTCCTCCAAACATCAGGCCTTATAGATATCCTTATGTCCAAAAGAGCGAAATTTAACATATGATTGCAGAAATGTTAGAGACGGGTATAATTCAACCTAGTCAAAGTTCTTTCTCTGCTCCTGTAGTATTGGTACACAAGAAGGATGGATCATGGCGAATGTTTTTGGATTATAGGGAGCTCAATAAGCTCACCATTAAAGATAAATTTCCCATTCCTGTGATTGATGAATTACATGGAGCAATTTATTTTACCAAGTTGGATCTTCATTCAAGAAATCATCAAATTAGAATGAAGACTGAAGATATTCCAAAAACAACATTTCAAACTCATGAGGGTCATTATAAATTTTTGGTCATGCCTTTTGGCCTTACCAATGCACCTTCTACATTTCAAGGGTTGATGAATTCCATTTTCAAACCCTTCATTAGAAAATTTGTACTAGTATTTTTTGATGATATACTAAGCTACAATAGGTCTTGGAAGGATCATGTTGAACATGTTGATAGGGTGTTCAAACTATTGCAGGAGAAACAATTATATGAAAAAACATCCAAATGTTTCTTTAGAGTACAAGAGGTGGAATATCTGAGTCATATTATATCTCACGAGGGTGTTAAGGTAGACCCTAAAAGAAGTAAAGCCATTAAGGAATGGAAAGTCCCCACAACCATAAAGCAGTTGCGACGATTTATCGGGTTAATAGGGTATTATCGCAAGTTTGTTAAGAATTATGGGATAATAGCAACACTTCTAACAAAATTACTAGAGAAAGATGCATTTTCATGGACTCCTGAAGCAACTAAGGCCTTTGAACATCTTAAGGAGGCAATGTGTCAAGCACCAGTCTTAGCTACGCCAGACTTCACAAAAACCTTTATTGTGGAATGTGATGCCTCAGGAAATGGAATTGATGCTATTTTAATGTAGGAAGGAAGACCCATTTCTTTTGAAAGTATTCCGATCAAAGGAAAGTATTTACATAAACCTATTTATGAGAATGAAACGTTAGCAATACTGCATGCACTAAAGAAATGGCGAGCTTACCTAATGGGAAGACACTTCAAGGTAAAAACTAATCATGATAGCCTTAAACACTTTTTGGAACAAAGACTATCTTCAAAAGAGTAGCAAAAATGGGTCACAAAGATGTTGGGTTATGACTTTTAAATAATCTACAAAAAAGGAAAGCTTAATGTTGTTGCAGATGCACTCTCAAGAAATAATGAAGAGGCGGAAGCATTTCTTTGTGCCATTTCTATTATCCAACCATATTGGATAACCGAAGCAAGAGATGAATGGAATAAGGACAAAGATGTATCGACACTCATTCAAAATTTGCAGCAAGATCCTAGTACATCTGACACATTTAGTTGGAAAAATGATTCCTTATGGTACAAAGATCGCTTATATCTTTGTAATAATTCACAATTAAAACAAAATATTCTTTTGGAATTGCACACTTCTCCTTTAGGAGGACACTCGGGATTTTTAAAAACTTACCACAGGGTCAAGAAAGAATTTTTTGGGATGGCCTTAAATCTGATATTCAAAATTTTGTGGCGGAATGTTTAGTTTTCTAGTAGAATAAAGTTGAGAAAATTAAGACCCTGAGACTCCTACAACCTTTATCCATTCCAAGTCAATGTTGGGAGGAGATTTCAATGGATTTTATCAAAGATTTACCTAAGTCAAAAGGAACGAGTGTCATCATGGTGGTAGTTGATAGACTTACCAAGTATGCACACTTTTGTGCTTTATCTCATCCATTTAAAGCAAGTACAGTTGATACTACATTTATGGACACAATTCAAAAGCTACATGGAAGCCCAAGGGTTATTGTGAGCGACAAAGATCCCATTTTTACTAGAAATATTTGGACAGAGTTATTTTCTTGTTTGGGTACTCAATTAGTTCATAGCTCATCTTATAATCCTCAATCTGATGGTCAAAATAAGAGAGTAAAAAAATGTTTCGAAGTATATCTTAGTTGTTTTGTATCTGATAAAAAAACACAATGGGTCAAGTGGTTACCTCTCACTGAATGGTGGTATAACACTTCCTTCCATACAACAGCAAAAATGACCCCATTTATGGCACTTTATGGATATCATCCACCATCCATCACATCATATTTAAGGGAAAATTCGAAGGTTCAAGCAGTGGAAGATCACATTGAGCATCAACAAGTATTTCTCCAACTCTTAAAGGATAACCTAAATTTGGCACAAAACCGAATGAAACAACAGGCAGATAAACATCGCAGCGAGAGAAGTTTTGATGTAGGAGATTGGGTATTTTTATGGCTACAACCATACAAAAAAATTTTCCTCAAGAAATATAAGAAGGACAATAAATTATCACGAAAGTAATATGGTCCTTACAAGGTGTTGCAAGAGATTGGTACTATGGCATACAAATTGGAGCTTCCTGCTTCTTCGCGAGTGCATCCAGTTTTCCATGTTTCATGCTTAAAGAAGGTTATAGGTGAAAATCTTCCAGTTCAAACAATATTGCCAGAACTTGATGAGGAAGGAAAAATCATATTGGAACTGGAAGCGGTCATGGAAACAAGAACTTGACAACTACGGAATCGATCAATTTCAGAGTATCTCATCAAGTGGAAGAACTTACCCACTGAAGATTCTACATGGGAGGATGAGAATTTTATACGAAAGCACCCAGAGCTACTCAAGCATTGAGGACAACACTTTTTTGAAGGAGAGGGGCATGTTAGGTCCCTATATTACTAGTATAGTCCCTTATTGTTGTTAGTGTAACCCCCTTATTGTTATTATTGTACCCTTGTAACCCCCATATTGTTATTATTGTGCCTTAAATTATTATTGTTAGGTCGGATAGGATTACATTGTGGCCCCACTAGGATTACATTATGGCCCCATGGACTCCTATATATAGAAAGGAGGTTTTGTAAATTGTATCAATCAAGTATTGTTCATTTATGTAATGTATTGGAGGTTTCCCCCTCGAAGTGGCTTATTTCTAAGGCTTTGATATCTCTTTTCTTCTATTTTTGGAGCTGGTTACACAAGAGGGTCTAAGTATCAAATATATTACGGCTCAAGTAGTATACTACATGTTCTTAACCATTGTCATCATCCTGACCCAACACCATGCCAATAGTGTTTTCGATGGCGACCAATTACAAGCAATAGTCGTGATGATAATTGGGAGGATGCAATAATGGAGCTATGGTGAGGGCTAGCTTTACTACATCAAAAGAGATATGAGAAATTTCATCCCATAATAATGGGATTCATTTTTTCAACAAATGCGAAAAGGCTTTGGCAAGCTCAACGTAATTCAGTACGAATTGTTGGAGGAAATTAGTTATCCCCTACAAACTTTGTAGTTGATGAATGGAAGAAGGAGGAGGCAAGTTGATGATTGCCTTGACTTTGAGAGGATCGATGAAAATTCCTTCTTTAGACACCACAAAGCGTAGGATTTTTCCTCATTCGACATAGGAGACACACTTATGAGGATTTAACTTGATAATATAGTGTGCAAAACGTAAGAAGATAGCTCTAAGGTTCTCTGGGTGATTTCAAAGTTTACAAAATGAGCAGGATTGTCATTGAAATATGGCTAAAATATGTGATTGATGTCATGGAATCCATAAGACATAGCTCATTGGAAGGTTACTATGGCATTCTTCATGCCGAAAGGGAGCTTCTTATAGGCAAAATTCCCCCATGGAAAAATCAAACGGTTTTGTGCTGATCAACAGCAACAATGTTAATATGGTTGTAGCTAGATAAACCATCCACAAAGGAAAATATCTCACTCCCGGCACATTCTTCAATGATGTGATCGATAAATGGAGTGGGGTAATTTTCCTTAGTACAAGCTCGATTGATATCTCGGTAATCAACACAAACCCTAATGGTCCCCTGCTTCTTATTGATAGGAACAATATTGGATACCCAATCTATCAAGGGTATGGGGTATATAAGACCATATTTAAGAATTTTTTCAATTTCACCCTTAATAGCGGAGACCTTTCTCAGATGCACAGGGAAAATCCATTGGAAAATGGGCTTTGCCTCTGGATAAATGGGAATTTCATGCACCAAGATACTTGGATCAATGTTGGACATTTATTCATAGGACCACATGAATACATCACATAAATCTTGAAAATTTTCCTTATAGATCCTGATCTCATCAGGAGAATGAGATACACTGATATGCACATTCTCGATAATGCCCAATTTAACGAAGAGGTCGATCGAAATGGTCATAGTGATATTTCCAATTTTTCCCTTGGAAAAAAATTCGTGACTCAAATTGGGATTCTAAAGTGGGTTAGTCAGTACTAGAAAATCATGGGATCCTACACAAGTGGAGATGTCACCTGGGATTGGGAGAAATGACAAACGATGATGTCCATCATCCCATGGAGTTTCTTCAAGAGACATGACCTTTGTTGGGTATGTGTTATATTATTTCCACGAATAAGCATGCACGGGGGGGTAAGAGGGGGGGCGATAGCCCCCCCTTTGTGCTAGGTGCAAGGGGTCTGAGGCAGCACCGCAACGAAAATTGTTTGGTCCTTAATTTCCTGTGGGTAGTCCACGCCCATGGTTTTGTGCATGGTTTTGCACATTCTTTTGGGGTACGATGGTTTTAGGTCGCTGGTATTTTTGTAGATCTGGTCAACGTAACTACGGTTATGTTCTAATATAGGGTTAATGGATTAGGGTTCATGTACGCTTCGGGATGTATATATATGTGTTGTAACACTAAAAGGAATATACTTAAAAATCAAGCTGGTCGTCCCAATTTCGGATTGAGGGGAAAATCTCTATGTTTATCTGTTTTATGTTTTATGCTCTCGCTATTGTTTATTTTCTGTTATAAGATTCATGTGTAGATAATTTCTGTTCAGGGTTAAAACCTACATTTGGTATCAGATCTATTTCGGCTTCAAGGGGACACCTTTGCTGTTGAGGGTTTTTTTGCTCGAGCCTGAGGTAGACCCTGTTTAGTGGGAGATCTGCAGGATCGATTCTTGCGGTGAAAGAAGATGGCGAGCAGTGGGAAGATAGAGATTGAGAAATTTAATGGTAAGAGTTTTGAGTTATGGAAGCTCAAGATGGAGGATCTGCTGGTGGATAAAGATCAGTGGATCGCGGTAGATCCAGGTACTAAACCAACGACAATGTCAGATGAAGACTGGAAGAACCTCGATCGGAAGGCTAAGAGCACAATACAGTTGTGTATCTCAGATTCATTATTGTTGAATGTATCTAGGGAAGCTATGATGAATAATTTGTGGGAAAAACTTGGGACTTTGTACCAATCTAAGTCTCTAGTGAATAAGTTGTTCCTGTAGAAAAATTTGTATAACCTGAGGATGAAGGATGGAGACTCAGTGAAAGAGCATCTGAATGCCTTCAATACTGTGGTAAGTCAGCTATCATCTGTTGATATTAAAATCTTAGATGAAGATAAGTCCATCAGTTTGTTGTGTTCTCTACCAGACTCATGGGACAGTCTAGTTATTGCAATAGGTAGCAATACAACTACCTTGAATTTTGATGACATTGTCTCAGCCTTGTTGTCAGTGGAAATTAGATGGAGAAATATGGAGGGCCAGAATGGAGATGCCTTATTTGTAAGAGGAAGGTCCCAAAACAGAAACAATAATAAGGTTTCGAGTGGGAGATCAAAATCTAGAGGGAGATCTAAATCTGCTAGAAAGTTTGTAAAGGTATGCTGGAAATGCGGAAAGTAAGGGCACTACAAAAGGGAGTGCAGATCTAACGCTCCTAAGAAAGGAAGGGGATCTAATGATGCTCCTTCTGTAGAGGCAAAAACCACCTCGGATGAAGGTGGGGATGTGTATTTGTCTTCTTCTTCAAATACACATGTATATTATGAGTCATGTTTGATTGACTCAGGTGCATCCTTTAACTTCACTCCCCATCGGGATGTATTCCTAGGGGATGATAGGAAGGCTAGAATCATCGAACATGGAAAGGTAAAGCTGAAGCTGCAAGGTGGAAGGATTAGAACACTTCCCAGTGTTCTGAATATTCCTGCATTGGACAAAAATCTGATTTCTGTAAGCAAGATGGATGATGCAGGTGTAAAAACAGTGTTCGAGAAATATTCCTGCAAGATGGTTCGAGGAGAACTGGTATTAATGCAGGGAGTTTAGACTGGAACTCTATATAAGCTACAAGGTAGCATTGTTATCGATGGGTGTAATAGTTCTACGGTTCCTGAATGTGGAGGGGAAAGCCTAGCTGTCTCTGGAGAAAATACCATGCTATGGCATCAAAGGCTTGGACATATTGGAGAGAAGGGCCTTCGGATACTGCATAGAAATGGTATGGTAGAAGGTATGTCTAATTTCTCTTTGGATTTCAATTTCTGTGAAAATTTTATATGTGGGAAGCAGAATCAGGTGAGTTTTCCTTCTGGTGCTAAGAGGGCAAATAAGATATTAGAACTTGTGCACAGTGATGTGTTTGGACCTATGTCAGTTCCATCACTGGGAAAGTTTGTGCACTATTTTTCATTCATAGATGACTTCTCAAGGAATACATGGATATATTTTTTGAGGAAGAAATCTGAAGCTTTTGATAGATTTAAATAATTTAAGGCTCTGGTGGAAAACCAGACAGAGAAGAAGATAAAGGCGCTGAGGATAGATAATGGTGGGGTGTTCTGCAAGAAGGAATTTGAAGAGTTATGTAAGAAGTGTGGTATAGCACGATAGAAGAATACTCCATACACACCTTAGCAAAATGGAGTTGCAGAAAGAATGAAAAGAACATTGATGGAAAAGGTAAGAAGCATGCTCAGTGGTACTGGGTTAGGACAAGAATTATGGGCAGAGGCAGTGGAGACTGCATGCTATCTGGTTAACATATCACCTTCATTAGTGTTGGAGGATAAGACTCCAAATGAGGTATGGACTGGTAAGAAACCCTCTCTTTCACATCTAAGGGTATTTGGATGTGATGCATATGTACATGTTCCAAAGCATAAAAGGACCAAGTTCGATAATAAATCTGAAAGGTCCATCTTTATTGGGTATAAGGATTGTTTAAAGAGTTACAAGCTTTGAAACCCAGAAACAAGGAAGGTTGTGTACATCCGAGATGTGGTGTTTAGAGAAGTGAAAGATGTTGTTCAACATGAATTCTTACCAAAGGAACCTAAGAAGATAGAGTTTGAGCCAAAGGAGGATGAATCAGACTCTACAACAGAAGAAGACTTAGAGGATGAAGAGCCACAAACTCCAGCTATTAGAAGATCAGTTCGGGAAAGAAGGCAACCAGAAAGGTATAGTCCATCTACTTTTTGTTTATTTTTTTCCTTAAATATAATTGATGATGATCCCAGAACTGTCAGGGAGGTAGTAGATTCAGAGGATGGAAAAATATGGAAGGAGGCCATGGTTGATGAAATGGCATCCTTGCACAAAAATGAGGCATGGGATCTAGTGGAGTTGTCGGCTGGAAGGAAGCCCATCGAGAGAAAATGGGTGTTTAAGAAGAAGATGAATGTAGAAGGTAAGGTGGAGAAATACAAAGCTCAGTTGGTAGAAAAAGGTTATTCCCAGGTGCCGGGAATTGATTTTGGTGATATTTTTTCTCCTGTCGCCAAATTTACTTCTATTAGATTACTTTTATCTGTTGCTGCTGCATTTTATTTTGAGATAGAATAGACGAATATGAAGAAAAATTTTCTTCACAGAGATCTAGAAGAGGAGATCTACATGAAGCAACCTGAAGGCTTTATGGTGAAGGGTAAGAAAGAACTGGTATGCAGGCTGAAGAAGTCTCTATATGGCTTAAAACAGTCACCAAGGATGTGGTATCAGAAATTTGATACCTGTATACGGGGACTTGGCTTCACCAGAAGCAAAGAGGATCATTGTGTTTATTTTAAATTAATTGGTGACCATGTTATTTATTTGGTCTTGTATGTGGATGATATGTTGTTGATTGGAAATGACAAAGAAATTATCCAGGATTTGAAGACCCAAATGTTCTCCAAATTCGACATGAAGGATCTTGGTGCTGCAAAATATATTTTGGGCATGGAAATTGAGAGAGATCAGACAAAGGGGAAGCTCTGGTTAAATTGGAGGAAGTATGTCGAAACTATATTCCAAAGGTTCAATATGCAGGATAGTAAACCGGTGAATGTTCCTATTCCTGTAGGTGTAAAGCTATCTGCTGAACAGTGTCCCAAGACTGAAGAAGAAGAGGAGGATATGTCCCGTGTTTCATATGCAAGTGTAGTGGGTAGCCTGATGTATGCAATGGTCTATAATAGACCAGAAATTTCACATGCAGTGGGAGTATTTAGCAGGTTTATGTCAAACCCAGGGAAGGAGAATTGGGCAATAGTGAAGCGGGTTTTCAGATATTTATGTGGCACTAGTGATTATGGCTTGTGCTACCAGGGAAGACCAGGATTGGAAAGAATGTTGGAAATTCGTGGTTTTTTTTATGCAGACTGGGCTAGAGATCTGGACTAAAGAATATCTACAAGTGGGTATGTGTTTAGCCTATTTGGAGGCATAGTTAGTTGGTTGAGTAAAAGACAGTTTGTAGTGGCTCTTTCAACTACAGAGGCAGAATACACAGCAGCCACTCATGCAAGCAAGGAAGAAGTTCGGTTGTAGATATTTTGTTCAAGTATGGGGTTGGTACAACAAGCTATAAGGATAGACTATGATAGCCAAAGTGCAATTTTCTTGGCTAAGAACCCTTCTTATCATTGAAAGACAAAGCACATTGATGTTCAATATCACTTTGTTAGAGATATAGTTGAGGCTAAAAGGGTGTTGCTGGTAAAGGTGGACACTTTGAAGAATGTTGGAGATGCATTGACGAAGTCTGTGAGCACTCAAAAGTTCTCTTGGTGTATAAAAACAATGGGTGTTGAAGAATTGGGCCAATGACTAAGCTCTCCTGTGGCCCCCTGTGGAAAGAAAACAACAAGTGGGAGAATGTTGGGTATGTGTTATAGTATTTCCACAACTAAGCATGCACGGGGGGGGGGGGTGTAAGAGGGGGGGCGATAGACCCCCCTTTGCGCTAGGCGCAAGGGGTCCGGGGCAGTGACCCGGCGAAAATTTTTTGGTCCTTAATTTCCAGTGGGTAGTCCGCGTCGTTTGCGCCCATGGTTTTGTGCATAGTTTTGCACATGGTTTTGGGGTACTATGGTTTTCGGCCCTTGGTATTTTTGTAGATCCGGTCAAGGAAACTAGGTTTATGTTCTAATCTAGGGTTAATGGATTAGGGTTCATGTATGCTTCAACATGTATATATATGTGTTGTAACACTAAAAGGAATATAATGAAAAATCAAGCTGGTGGTCCCGATTTGCGATCCAGGGGAAAATATTTGTGTTTATCTGTTTTATGTTTTATGCTCTCGCTATTGTTTATTTTCTGTTATAAGATTCATGTGTAGATAATTTCTGTTCATGGTTAAAACCTGCAACCTTCACGATACTCTCATTAGTGGGGAAAGTCTCATTCAAGGGATCCTTAGAGTCCTAAGAACGAAACTAGGGATATTGAGCATAAGTGTCTAGGGACGAAACCAAATGGTTATTGATCTGCGATGCAGCGTTGAAATCCGTGAAGATATATCGAGTGGGCTAAGTGGTATAATGTCACAAAGAATCTCAATATTTTAATGATTGGGAATAATCCATGGACCATGACCAGATGAAATCATATTTACGGAGGCGAAATTCGGAAGCGAAAGTGGAAAAACTCCCATAAGAGAGGACTCTTTGAAAAAACCTGACCCAATGTTCTCATAAGGAGTAGTGGTCTTCCCAACATATGGAATGTTTCATGTTGAAGACTCAGAGGGGAAGGAATCCAACTAATTGATCCTGGTGGATATTGGTGGCCACTCGCCTATTCCAATTGGGGCCCCACCATTGTTTCTTTCAGGTTTTTAGTTTCCTTAATTATAGCATAATTTAATATTTTTAGCACTTTTATGGGTCCTGAACTTCTGGAGCCATTTTGAGGCCTTAAACAATGTTTCTTGGGAAATTCAGGAGCAACATGGAAGTTCCTTAGATGTTTCTCACATGCAACGGAGATCGTATGCCAAAATTACGTCCCACGGAAGTTTATGTAGCAATTTACCCAAACTGGGCCCATATTTTTGGCGCTTCATCTACTAGGGTTAGGTCTTTGGATGTTTAGTTTTTCCACTATTTCTCAATAATAAATAGGCCATTGAACCTCAATTTAATAGATTTTAGAGGCTTGTATACACCACATCAAATACTAGCACCCTAGCTAGTTTATTTCCATTCTGTCCGTAAACAAATTCTAGTTCTTTGATATAATGAAATGAAGCGTTATTTCCACTACATATTTTTATTGATGGTTAGATGTGTATTCTGTTATGTTCCTGTATAAATATAGATCAGTGGTATCATAGCGGTCTTCTCTTTCTTGATCCTTCTTTGCATGTCCCCAACAAGGTCCAGGTATAAGGAGTTAGGGCTCGATCTCGTTCAAGCTTTACAATATCAGCCTCGCAAACCCCGACAGACGCCTATGGGGGATGAAAATAAATATCAGGGAGTAGGAGATCCTATCAAAATATTGCTCGAGGAGGCCCTAAAAAAAAAAGGAATGCGATGATGGATAAATTTTCCCAGATACTTCAATGACTACCCACCGATGACATATCTACATCCAGCAGCCACACTGGAGGTGCAACTCCTTTTGAAGGTACAACTAATCTTTGAAATTCCCATATTTGAGGGCCAAATAGATCCATATGCCATATATAGATGGTTGAATCTATTAGAAGGATATTTATTAGTTCATGACCTTTCAGGCTAGGAGAAGATTATTTTCATTGGGGGAATTTTGAGGTCTAAAATGGGCCTCCCAAGGAAATTATAAAATAATAGTGGAAATAATAAAATAATATTTGATTACATCATCAAATTTTTGAGGGAAAAAGGAAAACCTATTTTTTCAACTCATATTTTAAACTTATCTCCCTATGGGTTTACTCAATTTTCAAGTGGAAACACTTGTTGAATGAAAAATATAATTCCTCATCCAAGGACTACCCATGTTGTATACTTTTGATGGACCCTTCTACATGAAAAAATGAGAAATATGTGAAAAACGTGATTGCAAATGCGTTTTTTCATGTATTTCTCATTTTTCATGTAGCAAGGTCCATCAAAATTATGCAACATGGGTACTTCTTGGATGAGGAATTAAAATTTTCATCCAATAAGAACTTTCACTCAAAATTTGAGTAAAACCGTATAGAGATAAGTTGAAAATATGAGTAGAAAAAATTGTTTTATTATTTTATTATTTTTTATTATTTTTTATATCTTACTCTCAAAATGGTGAATCATCCCCCATGGCTGACATCATCATCTTGAATCCTATTGGTTCTTATAAATTTTATTTTTGTTGTACATTTTTCTTAGGAGGCCCATTTTAGACCCCAAAATTCTGCTAATGCACCCATGTCAAGGATTGGTGAGATACCTACTGTGAGAAAAAGAATGAGGGGGAACACTCTATGTTCTCAGTCATACCCACTTGGAATTATTTTTGAGACGCCATCAGGGAACAATATTATCCCATGGGGAGCTATCAGGACAAGTACATACAATGGACTATGATGTGGCAGCAAAGGGATCAAGATGTGCATGAGATGACGAATATGTTCCATACCTTGCACACAAAGTTGGGTATCAAATATTCATAGAAACATTTGGTGCTGAAGTACCGTATTTTTCTACACATATATATTCAGGAGGAAAGGGGGTTCCTCAACATCTCCTCTCTTGGTACAACATACTGGTATGCTACCAAGATTGAGCAGAAATTCAAATAGAAGAAGCGAGACTTTGGATATGTGAATCCAAAGCAAGGGAAAGGTGCCCCAGAGCTGCAGAACAAAGGAAAAATCCAAGGAATGGTGACCCAAGACAAATTTCCAAAGCCCAAAGTAAATAACAACATATCGAAGCCGAAGAAAGACATGAGAAAGTGGTGTGAGTTCCATAAGAGTCCCACTCACAACACTAGTGAGTGTCAGGCCATGCAGTCACTGGTGGTTGAGATGAGGGCTTATGAATCAGATGCATGCTCTAACTCTGAATTAGAACATAACAAGGGGAATGAAAAAGGGAAGTATATTATTGATGCAGAGCCCAATAGCACCATTTCCTTTTTGAATATCCATAAGGAGGAATCAAAATATCCATAGGAGGAGGATCGTCTCTTCCACTCCTGGATGTGGGTAAAGGGTTCCCCACCACATTTCATTGTCAAGAGTGGGAGCCAAAAGAACCTCATTTCAGTAGAGGTTGTGAAGCGGTTTGTATTTTCGACCACAACACACCCACAACCATACACCATTAAGCGGCTTCAACAAGGAGGGGATTTCTGCAGCAGCCATCAGTGCCCCCTTTCCTATAGCAACAAGCCATTAACGAATGAGGTATTATGTGACATTTCTCCTCTTGATGTTTGTGGTGTATTATTAGGCCAACCATACTTGTGGAAGTGACATGATGTGTATGAGTCTCGGCCTCACGTTATTATTATTTCTTTGGGAAATAAGTTGTACAAGATACCATAGGTACCATTGCTTGCCGCTATCTCTTTGGTTACTACAAAAAAAATTTAGTAAGCCCAATTCCAAAACCAAGAATTTTTTTTCCCTAAGGATCCATCCCCAGGGAAAGAAGAAGATTGTGGCCACAACCTCTAGACAGGGCACCTTTGCACGAAAACAATAAATGGAAAATTTTGTGCAGGATTACGGGGACATCTTCACCTCACCCACAGGGGTGCCTCTACATTTTCAGGTCAAGCACGCCATCGATCTGACCCCAAGTGTGTCACTACCCAATGGATCAATCTATTGGTGCTCTATTCTAGAGAACGATTAATTCAAGAGGTAGATTCAGGAGTTGATATAGAAAGGTCACATCCGGCAGAGTTCATCGCCCTGTGGGAGCTCGATCATGTTGGTGCAGAAGAAGGATGGCACTTGGAGACTCGTTATTAACTATCAAGTGTTTCACAAGCTCACTGTCCGGAATAGGTACTCGATCCCATGAATTGATGACCTTCTAGAAAAAAATCAAAGCAGCGAAATTTTTTAGCAAGATCAAATTGAAATCCGGGTATCAACAGGTACCAATCAAACACTCTGATGTGTGGAAGACTACCTTAAAATCCAAGTAGGGGCTTTGCGAATGGCTGGTCATTCCTTTCAGGTTGATGAATGATCCCGCAACCTTCATGCGGCTAATGGATGACATATTGCGGCCATTCAACAACTCATTTGTAGTAGTGTACTTGGATGACATCCTGATCTTCAGCCAGACTTGGGAAGAGCACATCCACCACATCCTACAGGTCCTCCAAACACTACGGAAACAAAATTTGTGTGCCAATTTCGAGAAGTGCACTTTTGGCATGATCCAAGTTCACTATCTAGATACATTATTGATGAACATGGGGTGCATGTGAATCCAACCAAGATCCAAGTCATTTACGATTGGACAGCCCCAACCACTCTAACAGAGCTTCGCAACATTCTAGGTCTTGCTAATTTCTACCATAGGTTCATTTTGGGATTCTCTCATATCACTTGGCCATTGAGTTAAGCACCAAGGGAGGAGTGAAAGAAAAATTCTTTTGGCCAGAATCTCAACAAAAGGTGTTTGTAGAATCGAAACATTGCCTCTTCTCTAAACCAATGCTCACATTTCTAGACTTGCAACAATCATTTGAGATCGAGACTGATGCCTTTGACTATGCTATTGGGGTAGCTCTTACTAAACAGGGGAATCCAGTGGCATATCATAGTGAGACATTTTCCAACACGGTCCGCAAGTATCCCATCTATGACAAAGAAATTTATTACATTGTGTAGGCTAGTCAATAATGGAAGCATTACATTTTGGGGAAGGATATGTTCATCGACATAGACCACCGACCCTTGTAGTTCATACTGAAACAAGGGAAGTTGCAGAATGATTGCCATCAAGAGTGGTCCACATATCTGCAAAAATTTCATTTGAACAACAAGTAGAAGAAGGGAAACACCAATAATATTGCAGACTACCTCAACCAACCACCGATCGTGGCGCTAACCACAGTTCTCAACTCTTAAGGGCACGCGAATTTTGATTGTCTGCTTCTCTACAAGAACAATGGAGAAATTGGCCACACATACACGAAACTCTTGGAGGGTACACAAGTTCCAAATTTTCACCTCCACTACGTCGTTCTATGTCACTTGGGACACATTTGTGTTCCTTCAAGTGACCATGCCAAAATGATTTGGGAAGTGCATTACAGTTGTCGAGTCGTTCGACATTTTGGGGTCAAGGAAATAGTGGAAGTATTGTAGAAGTATTTCTAGTGGTTGAACCTTTGACAAGATGTTGGGAAGTACATTAGATCCTGCACAGCTTGCACGATTTCCTAATCGACCATCAAGAAGCAAGGCATCTATGCTCCATTACCTACCCCTAATCAACCTTGGGAATCCATCTCCATGGATTACATGTGAGGCCTTACTTCTACTAAGCATGGAAACGACTGTGTTTTCATGGTTGTCGACAGATTCTCGAATATGTCCATTATGGCAGTCTGGAAGAAGAATATCACAGTAGAAGCCACTCCTAAAGTCTTCTTTGAACAAGTATGCGTGCACTTTGGGACTCCACCATCTATCATTTCAGATCAAGAAAATAGGTTCCTTAGCACATTTTATTCCAACCTCTGGTTAATGTTGGACACCAAGCTCACCAAGCCCACATCTTTCCATCCCCAAACTAATGGCCAGATAGAGGCCATCAACAATATGATTGTACTCATTTTTCACGTCTACAATTAAGATCATCCACACCCATGAGACTAGAGCCTTTTTTATGTACGACATATTTATAACCAGGCTCTCCACATCTCAACTAGTCACAGCCCCTTTCAGGTGGGCTTGGGATTCCAACCACTATGTCCCATTGACGTAGCCATGCCATTTGCGTCTACTCAGGCCGATTCGGCTCATGTATAGTCTGAAGCTGATAAAGTGAATAGCTTCATTGAGCACATTCAACACATTATCCAATAGGTTCATGACATATTAGACAGAGCCAATGCAAAGTACAAACAACGACATGATCAACATTGGGTGCCACACAACTTCCAGGTGGGAAACAAAGTGTGGCTACATTTTCATAAGAAGTGCCTCACTAGACCCCACCGTAAGCTTTTCCCACTTCGATATGGGTCTCACACCATAACCAAGGTTGTAGGGACCAATTCCTTCGAGCTCGGTATTCCACCATTCCTTGGTCTGCACCTAGTATTCAATGTGGACTCCCTTCGGCCCTACTTCCCACCTCTACTAGACACCTTTGACATTGCAGAACAACTCACACCAACAAATTTAAACCCATACTGCATATAATAGGCCACCACATATTGTATCATGGACATACAAATCAAGAACATTTGCCAGCAGAAAATCCAACTGCATCAGGTTATCAAAGTTGGCCAACTGCTACACCAAGGCAAGTGTTTCACAAGGGACTAAGTTCAGTAGAATTTTCCTCATCTCATGGAGGAACTCAATGCAATGGGGACCATTTCTTCCTAATGGGGGAGGAATAATCCAGGTAGATATTGGTGGCCAACCGCCTATTCTACTTGGGGCCCCACCATTGTTTCTTTCATTTTTTCATTTTCCTTAATTGTAGCACAATTTACTATTTTTAGAAATATTTCGGGTCTTGAAATTTTGGAGCCATTTTGAGGCCCTAAATGACTATGTTAGGGAATATGGAAGTTCCTTAAATGTTACTCACATCAAAATTTTTAGTCCTCGAATAGATATTTCTAACTAGGTATGGTGCACGTCAAATAAAGATCGTATGCCAAAGTTATGTCACTAGGAAGTTGATGTACCAATTTACCTAAACATGGCCCATGGTTTTGGCGCTTTATCTCCTAGAGTTGGGTTTTTGGAGGTTTATGGTTTTTCATTATTTCTCAATAAAAAATAGGCCCTATATGGGGGGACCAACGAATGAACCAAGTAAGGTGGAATATTTATAGACTCCTGGTGAGTCACTGGTGAGAGATTTGACTGATGGGTTATCGATCACCGAAGATATGGAATCAAGGGAATTCTGAGACTGTTTAGTCAATTTAGTGTCCTAAATTGTTAACATAAATTATCGACCAGGGCTAGTAAACTGATGAAGTGTAATGCACTATATGTGCCTAAGTATCCTTTTTCTTACTTTGTTATTTTAGTGTTTTGTTGATGTTTTTGAGGTTTTTATGTTTTGGTTGTTATTATTTTGTTCTATACTAGAAAGATGAAGTTAAATCTATGTAAAGATGAAAAAACGAAAATGAATAAATGAAAACATAGTTTATTTGCAAGTTCTGTCTGTAACTATAAAATGATGAAAACAAGGAGTCCTAATCCATGGATATTACAACTTCTAAATGAACATTCATGAAATGAAAAGTAACTCAAAACACTGCAACTTAATCTGATTCATTCAATTAGAGGTTTATTGGAAGAGCTTAAGAAAAAGATTAATTCTAGTGCAATAAGGATCTCCTAAAACAAAAATGGAAATGTTGAAACAATCAACAACTTAGAACATTATAGAGAAACCTCATTCATTTGATAAATGTTTATTGGAAGAGCTTGAGAAAAAGATTAACTATAATGTAGTAAGGATCTCCTATGAAATGCTGAACCAACTTATAACATTATAACTAAATCTCATTCATTTGATAGAGATTTATTGGAAGAGATTGAGAAAGAGATTAACTATAATGTGATAAGGATCTTCTATGAAACAATCAATAACTCATAATATTACAACTAAATATCATTCCTGAATTAAAGATTTATTGGGAGAGCTTTGTGAAAGAGACTAATTGCAGTATGATGAGGATCTTCTATTAATTAAACAACATAAAATGAAATGTTAAAACTCAGAATATTACAATTGAATCCCATTCATTTAGTAGAGATTTGTTGGAAGAGCTTTTGAAAGAGACTAACTGTAGTATAATGAGGATCCTTTAACTAAGTAGATGACATGAAACAAAATGCTAAAAACTATGATTTAAGAAGGCAGTCTAAGTAAGGAAATATGAGAAAAGAGAATTGAAAATTACTTATCTATAAAACATGTAAAACCTCCTCGAATAGTAGGGGCCATCTACTACCAACTCGACATTAATCCTTTAACTCCTTAATATTGTATTCAGAACAACATCAAGGCTAAAATACTTTTATTAACGCAGTGCTTAAAAATATAATATCACTGTAATGATGAAATATGTATCAACCGTCCCTTTTAGATATTACAGAGCTTAATTTTTATGAAAATTCATAACTAACATCGAACATAAAAAAAAATGAATTAAAACTCTTTTGGGACTCGTGATTTGCTGTAAAGAAAATCAGGAGTCCTAATTCATGTAGGAAATAGCTTCTTTGACCTTTTCTTTGACCATGGGCTTAGACATCTCTAGCTATCGATTCAATCTTCGTGGATAAGAAGGAACCATGTAGGGAAGATTTGGAATCCACCCATGTGTGCCTTTTATCCATTTGACACTTGTAACATACTTAAACACAAAAATAGCTGTGGAACGCTTGACTGGCTATAGAATGCCTGTATTCTATAGCTAAACTATTGAAAAATTATTAAGACAACAAAAATCATGAAAGTACAATAAGTTAATCATTTGCATGCAACCTTTAAGTAACATTAACCATTCTCATTGATCTTTAGGTTTATGAAATGATAAAGAAATGATGAAATGAGGTGAAAGTTGCCAAAAGAGAAGACAATTTCAGGGCTCAACAAAGACTTTGGTTCATAATATGTCAACTGATCGGTGGTGATGATATTTCCATGGTGGGGGAAGCGCATCGTACAGTTAACCATAGATTTGAAAACTGATATTGCATAAGTGTAGCTATGACCCAAGAGGATATTATAATACAAGGGGGTGTCAATGAATTCTATGTCAATACAGAACGGTCTTTCCCGCAAGTGTGATCGAAAAACTATGGAACATGCTAATGGGCTGGGAAGGGTGACTGTCCCAAGCACATAAAGTGATAGTATATGGGGACATATCGAGGGATATGATTTACTTCAAACAATAGATAGACATCACACAGGAGGATGCACCCTGGTCAATGATACATTGCTAGACATGAGCATTACGGATCTTGACTACTATTTGGAAGGAAAAAGATAAAGGTAAAAGGGAATTTTGTGACTTTTCAACATCAAAAACGATAAAATGATAATCGAAAGGATCTATAATTCCCAACGCATATAATATAGCTTTCCTTTGTGATGGGCATGTCTAGAGGACTTCCAGCATTGGTATGGTGACAGGATACTGAGCCAAGTCATCTACTATGCTATAGGTGTGGGTAGCTTTGGTGGAAGAAACATTTCGGTATAATGGCCCTTTGGGGATCATGGGAATGACCTATGCCTTGGGCTGATGGATCTGTAAGGGAAAAATTGGTGTCAAAATGGAATCTGTGGATACTTTGGTTTGGTACTTGGTTGCAGATGTAGCAAGTTTCTTGTCATATTGGTGCAATGGGGTCTGAAGGTTGACATAAACGATATTGACCTCTTCTGAATTCATCATGAGAATCTAGTAATCATGGGTACCAGACTTCTGAGGTTGGGGAGTGGCCTGATGTGGAGTTGGTTGGGTAGAAACATGTCCTTGCTAAGGGAAAGGATTAGTGAACACAACTAGTTGAGCTGACGTAGTATTTGGAGGGATCGATGTGGTGGGTTGTTATCCTTTGGACGCTATTTAGGCTTCCCACAACTAGCACATTTAGGGTAAAAGGGGAGAATCATGAGTATAATGGCCATGTAAACCAGAAATTGAACAAGTTTTTCTCCTACTAAGGGTCTTGTTATGCTTGGGTTGATCGCCCTGTTGCTAGTTTGTGGTGCTAGGCTAGTTACCTTGGAGTGAATTTGGTTGAGTACCTTGGCGACCTTGGTTACCTTACGCTTGTTGGTTCTAGTCTCCTTTCCCCTTATTCTTTTTATTCAAATTAGGGGGATTATTCACACTCTGCTGAGCATAACCTTTACCTTAAGCTGGTGGTGGCTACTACGGCATAAGTTGAGAAGGCACGGGAGGCGGGGGCGATAATGCAGAAGATGGACAGAATGCAGTCAAAAACTCGATACAGGTATCATAATGGAGGGGTAACTAGAAATATGATAGAAATTCTTTAGCAAGAGTCACAAAAGAAGTATAAGAGGTAATGGGTTGATTGACATACCACTTTGTAGCTTCTACAGTGAGCGTGAGTTGGAACAACTGTAGGCGAATGGAGTCATTGGTGATGGAATTAGATGAACACCACATATGAAAGGAGTGGACATGATTAGTGGGATACTTTCCAGTGTTTCCTTCAAACTTAGGAATGTTGAAAGGAAGCTTAGTAAGCATAGCTGGCCAACCTGCATCGTGGAGTATGGGGTCAATGATTAACTCGCTAAAATCAGGAAGGCTTAAACACGCTATAAAAGGTAGCAAAGGAGTAGCCAGGACAGTTCCAGTAGAGGTTCAACTAGTAGTGGCTCCAACATTACAACCAAGACCACCAATAGATTAAGGAATTGCACCTACATTGGCACCTGACAGGGTGACGATATGACGGCGAGGAGAACCAGGGTCAAAATTAGAGGAAGAACCCAATGAACCAGAATTAGAGTCGATATGGGGACTTGGGGGAGGACTAACTTGGACCCTACGGGGTGGAGTAAGAAATCCTAGTGGAAACTAAGGGTGAAGACCTTACAGTCTTTGCAATAAATCCCTTCGGGGTGGAATGATGACAAGTCAAACATGACATGAAAAGGATGAAGAGTGACACAAAAAGGATCTGTGAGGAAGATTAATTAATTATGATGTTTATGTCTTGTCTTGGTGGTGTAAACGAAGCGCTCTTCGCTTTAGGTGTGAGTGTATGTGAGACGTGTGTTTATTTTAACTTAGCTCGGATGATTATTTAAAGAAAAAGAAAAAATGTAGAAAAACTGTAAATGAAATTGAAATTACAGTAAAATAAACATATAATCATGCATAAATCCCAACCCAAACAAGGCCTTTAAAAAACCAGAAAAAATGTTGGCAAAAATGACTCAAACACACATTAAAATGGCCAAGACATATAATGTCAATGAGACTAGGATATGATGACTTGATACTGTTGGAAATGACATAGAAAACGTCAAGAAACCATAGGGAAAAACTTCTACAAAATATAAGGTTAAAGGTTGAAAAACCTAGGGAAAACTAAGATACCCTAAGTCAAAGAAAAAACAAAACTCTAACAATAACCTATCAAAAGGGATCTGTAAAAAGGATAGATCAGACCCTAAAATAATGGTTGAAATCATTATAAATATCAGACTACCTAGTCAGCTTAATCCCTCCTAAAAAGGTGGAAGTGTACTCAAACCATAGGGGGCTTGGCTCTACTTCAAGGAGAAAAACTGAGCATATCTAGGCCTAAGATAGGCTGAAACAGAGGTCAAGAAACCCAAAAAAGTGCTCTCAAAAAACCCAGACAGTTTGAACAAAAACTAAGAAAAATATTCTAGATCACAGTTACTGACCTGGGAACAAGTGAGCTCGAATGTTTTGACGATATAAGTTCGATTTCAAGAAGAAATTGCACTATTTTGGCTAGAAAATGTGATTTCTGCTCCTTGATTTTCGGGCGTTAAGTTTTAGAAAATCTCTCATCTATGGCGTAGATGATACCTATTACATGCGTAAAACACCAAAACACGTCCATAATTTAGAATTTTGACTGAATTAGGGAAAATAACTTAAGAAACAACAACAAGAGACTGAAAATTGCTGAAGAAAAACCCTTGTTGTTGAGGCTACTAGTCACACAGAAATCTAAATCACAATAGTGGAGTCACCATTTGTTAGTGTAAAACCTTATCATAAGTGTATGAAACGATCCTAATTGATCCGGATCTTGGGTTTGTGTTCTCTCTTCTTTTCTGGCATTCTAATTTTACAGATCTTATCAGATCCATTTCAAATTTGCAGATCTTGGGGGCCTCCCCCCCCTGCAAATTTGAAATGGATCTGATAAGATCTGTAAAATTAGAATGCCAGAAAAGAAGAGAGAACACAAAGAAAATAAAACCACAAAGAAACTTGTTTTATTAAAACAGAGAATAATTGTAGAAGCTACATTGTGGCGGACAATCTGTCCTTTTACAAACTGAGGCTTGTTATTTATAGCCTTTTTTGAGTCACAATACCATGTGTAGATACCATAGGCCAATACCATGAGTAGATACCACTTACAATACCATGGGTAAATCCCATGTGTGGATGAATACCATGGGTGGATACATACCATGGGTCACTTACAATACCATGGACGAATAAATATCATGGGTGGATGAATACCATGGGTCGATGCCATTTACAATACCATGGGTAAATTCCATGGGTGGATGGATAATATGGGTAGATGAATACCATGGGTTGATGCCATTTTCCATTCGGATCATTCCTCCCTCCTTAAGAAGCAATGGTCCCCATTGCGTGAAGTTCCCTCCGGAGAAGCCTTTTTTGAATATGTAGAGCCACTGAAGAGAATGGTTTTGTATAGTTAACCCATAACCGTGATGAACAAAGATCCGAGGATAGAGATACCCTGTAATGCTTGTGACCAACTGTGATATTGACAGTGTGCGTCCTAGCAAATGGACTTCGATGAAGTGTGGGTTTGTGGATGAACCAAAACCATGACAAACGAAGATCCGAGGATAGAGATACCCTGTAATACTTGTGACCAACTGTGTGACTAACAGTGTGCGGCCTAGCAAATGGACTTCGATGAAAAAGATTTTGTGTGGTTGACCCATAACCGTGATGCTGATTGTTGATGAAGTAGCAGGTGCCTACATAGCTTGGGGTGGGAGGGCACGTCTCCAAATAACCCAAGCCGAATGCTGCTATGATGAAACTGATGAATGTGAGGCAGGTGCCTACTAAAGCGGGGTGAGAGGGCACGTCTCCAAAGAAAACCCGCTCCGAATGCTGCTCCAGATTTAAAATGAGCATAACTCGGTCAATATAACTCAGAATATTTATTATAACCTATTTTTGGAAATGGAATGATCATTCTGCATCATCTCATGTGTTTGAAACCACTATCTGGAGACTCTAGACTCTCAGATTTGCGCTGGAACTGTCACGCCGTCACAAAATTTCTGAAAAAATAGTTGATTTTAAATCAACGATAACTCCCACATTCGGACTCCGATTCGACCGATTTTTTTTTTTGAACTTGGGTGATTTTTCAAGAGGAGCTCAGATCTATCTCCATTTCTTTGAAATTTTGTATTAAAAACTGCGAAAAATGACAGGAGAGCCGCCGTCCATGAATTGTCGTCAGAAAAATTGCTTCAACATTGTTGATTTTGAATCAGCGATATCTCCCTCATCCGAACTCCAATTTGGCCGATTTTTTTTTTGAATTTGAGTATTTTTTTGCAAGGAATCCAGATCTGGTCTTTTTTTTTGCAAATTTTTCACCAAAAGTTTCAGATCTGATCTGAAAACTCGCCGCCCAAAAACATTCATGGATTTTGCTAAAGATTGCTGCAAAACATTGAAACTGATATATGTTTCAACCCTCATTCCCATGGAGGCGTAACCTGAATCTGATACCACTGATCCAGATCTTGGGGGGGAGGCCCCCAAGATCTAAAAATTTGAAATGGATCTGACAAGATCTGCAAAATTAGAATGCCAGAAAAGAAGAGAGAACACAAAGAAAATAAAACCACAAAGAAACTTGTTTTATTAAAATAGAGAATAATTGTAGAAGCTACATTGTGGCTAACCATCTGTCATTTTACAAACTAAGGCTTGTTATTTATAGCCTTTTTTGAGTCACAATACCATGTGTAGATACCATAGGCCAATACCATGAGTAGATACCACTTACAATACCATGGGTAAATCCCATGTGTGGATGAATACCATGGGTGTATACATACCATGGGTCACTTACAATACCATGGGCGAATAAATATCATGGGTGGATGAATACCATGGGTCGATGCCATTTACAATACCATGGGTAAATTCCATGGTTGGATGGATAATATGGGTAGATGAATACCATGGGTTGATGCCATTTTCCATTTGGATCCTAATTTAGCTATGCATGATGAATATTCCTAACAACAGAAATGGTCTCTTAACCCTTTAGATCTGCAATAGACAGCTAGAGCAAATCCTACAAAAACCCAGATCTATGTAGTAAAAGTATTTAAACATAGTAAGTGATGCAAAAGTAACTCTAAGTATCCAACAGACAAGACAATATTAAAGAATGATTTTATATTATGTGACACCTGGTGAAGGAAATAAGCAAATGTTACCAGTCCCCTTCAATGGGATGGGTTCTTGGTTGTCCTCAATGCTTCATCTTAAGTAGTTTCTCTCTCTCAATGGTGTACAAAACCCAAAGTATGTGTTGAAATCAAGTGAGTGCTAAAATGGAAAAAGAAAATAATGGATATAACGAGAATGATCAAAGTGAAGAATGAATAGAAACCCCTCCTATTTATAACAAAATATTGAGTTATCATCTATAATGACGAATAATAAAATATTATTAACCAAGATCTAGATCTTACCGCTCAGAATATTTTATTATACTTTGTTGGAGGGAAAAGGTATTTAAATTGGTTAAATACCTTTTTTTTGGTAAGTTAGGCTATTCTATTAATTCGAAAAATGAAATGTTACATATGCTACAGATGGGGTTGGAAAGTTGTTCTTAGCCAATGCCAGCCTTAGTTACTCGGTTTTATGGCTGCCTCAGAGGAGGAAATCAACCCAAGAAAAACTTAAGACAAAAAAGTACAATATGCATAGTAGCACTGATGTATCTAAGTGGCACAAAATATCAAGAAGAAAAAAAACATTGATGGTGGCATGCTGGAGAAAAAACATTGAAGAGTTGTGCAGTTGCGCAGGTTTCAATCTTCACCTTCATCATCGTTTTTTGGGACCTCCTCCTTAATGAGGCAAGCAGGTGCCTGCATAGCTACTTCCTCCAAATCTGCCACTGAATGCCTAGGTTTCTGGACCGGTGTGCAGAGGATGGGGGACTCCGGATCTGCTCTGTCATAGACACAAGTCTATTTTTCATTGTAATCCATACCCCAGACATCTGAATCATCATATTCATTCTCCTAAAGAGACATCGGGTCAGTCTTGCGAAGATGGGGGTGCATCTGGTGTGCTACGGTGGAGCACTGCGGGTTGCGCCTACATCTCTGCGCATCTTGCACATGGGCTACTTCCTCCTACTTGAGGTCAGGGCTATGTCGTGAAAAAATTCCGGAGGAGGAGCCTTCCATTGACTCCACTCAATTGTCCTTGCCATGGTAATAACAGTGATGGAGAGCCCCTCTCTGTCCACCTCAGACAGTTCTTTGGCGTAATCTGGGGGCCATTGCACAATGAGGCAGAGGGGAGATTTCAAGGGAGGGATACACAGCAAGGGGATAAATAGCGCTAGGGCTGAGGGGGTTGGAAGGGATGTGGAAGAGGTGCGCAAAATTGGATGTCACAACCTAGAGGGGACTGCGTAGCACAACGCTGAGAAAAGGGTTGTGTATCCTTATGAAATCAGCGAAGTGCCAGAGCAAGTTAAAAAAGTGAAAGGCAGAGGAAAAATATTGTGGGTTTCTCAGGGTTGAGAGCTCATATTTTTAAAGGGGCTTAGACAAATGTGAGGAGGATGGCATGCCTCACACGTAGCTGTGTTCCATGATCGATCGCAAGGGTAGGCTCGAGGGAATGGGGATGGTTGATATACAAGTTAATCATGATTATCATTTATGGTGATAGATGTGGAAGGGTGCCCTGGACAGGGTGACGCAGTTCCCAACGTACCATCATCATACCTTATTCTGTAAGCCTCATGCGGATGGATAATGATTTTAGGATCTGCTGCAGGTGAAGCTCTGTGAAAAATATCTTTGTCCTCCGAGGTGTGTGAGAAATGATTGTCCCTCATGTCAGTTCTATCACCCACATTCGAGGAAATTGGTTAAATACCTTTATTTAGAAATAATCAACAAATCATGTTTTGTTTAATTATTCCTAGCTGATTTAGACAAATTTAACAAGGAATAATAACTAAATAATGATTTAATTAATTGTTCCTTGATAAAAATAACATAAATAATAATTATCTAATTATTTCTTATAACTGAGTTAAATATGACTAGGAGTATTATTTAAACAATGGTTTAATTAATTATTCCTATAGGAAAATCAAATAAATATGGATTTATTTGATTATTCCTCACGAGGTTTCTTTTTTTAACTAGAAATAATTTAATAAAACATGGTTTATTAAACTATTTCTTATAGTGAAAGAAATTTTACTATGGTAAAATTGGTCTTACATGGTGTGCTTCGATGCATATAAATAGAAATGGTTAGATGACCAATTTTTGGTGATAACAATAAAATTCAACATGAGGTTTTCCTTTGGGAACCTGATTCATTGGAGAAGACATTTAGGGTGGCAGCAAAATTTGAATGCAAATTTATGGCAATAGGGAACTCTACCACTGACAACTATAAATATGAAATTGTTCCTACTCCTAGCCTTCCAAAACCTACAAGGTTGAATCCACAACAATTGGAGGAAAAAATAGCAAAATTTGTTTATTACAGTTATGATAGTAAATACAGTAAAGGTCATAAGTGTGATGAGTAGAAATTATTCTACATAGATTGTGAAGATGAGGATGAAAAGGAACAATAAACATCAAAAGAGGAGGATATCCACTAGGAACCAACCCCTGAGAAAGAAGAAATGAATCTAACCATATCTCGCAATGCATTGGCAAGAATTACCACTCCTCGAATGCTCAAGATAGAATGATATATCAAGAAGAAAAAGGTAATAGTGCTTATTTATTCAGGTATCACTCATAATTTTATTCATTGTAAGATAGCTAAGGAATTAAATTTATTACTATATCCAACACCAGAAAGTCAAGTTATGGTTGGAAATAGAGGAACTATAAATTTCTCTAGAATGTGCCATAATATCAAGCTAACGTTGGGGTAGTATATATTGAATAGTCTAATGCTTTCCATTCCAATTAGTGGTGTTGATGTTGTATTATGATTCAAATGGTTACAATATTTGGGGACAATAGATTTTAATTTTCAAGAACTTTTCTTGATTTTTTTTCGAAAGGAAAAGAATTTGAATTAAGGGGTATCATGGGTAAACCAAGAAATATAATAAACTCTAATGGCATGACAAAACTTCTCAAGCAAGAACAATGAGGCGTAATTGAAAAATTAGGCTCACTAGGGTTTCAAACATTAAAATAATCTATTTCTCCATATCTCCAAAAAGTATTAGAAAATCATTAAAAGGTATTTGAGAGTCCAAAAGGCCTCCCACGTATTCGTGATCATGACCATGAAATTCATTTTATTTCAGGAAGTGTTCCTCCAAAAATCAAACGTTGCAGATATCCCTATGCCAAAATGAGAGAAATTGAACTTATCGTTGTAGAAATACTAGAGGCTGGTATAATTCAACCAAGTGAAAGTTCTTTCTTTGCTCTAGTAGTATTGGTGCACAATATGGACGGATTATGGAGTATGTGTCCATATTATAGGGATATAAGCAAGCTCACCATTAAAGAAAAATTTCACATTCCGATCATTGATGAATTGTGGGATGAATTACATGGATCAATTTACTTCCCCAAGTTGGACCTTCATTCAGGATATCATCAAATTAGAATCAATATTGAAGACAATCCAAAAACAACATTCAAAACTCATGAGGGTCATCATTAATTTTATGTCATGAATTTTGGCCCTACTAATGCACATTCAACATTTCAAGGTTTGATGAATTCCATTTTCAAAACCTTCCTTTGAAAATTTGTGTTAGTATTTTTTGATAATATACTAATCTACAACTGTCAACAATTCTTGGAAGGATCATGTTCAACGTGTTGACAGGGTGCTCAAACTATTGGAGGAGAAACAATTATATGCAAAAACCTCCAAATTTTTCTTTGGAGTAAATAAGGTGGAATATTTGTGTCATATTTTATCTCATGAGGATATTAAGGTAAACACTAACAAAATTAAAGCCATTAAGGAATGGAAAATCCCCACAACCAGAAAGAATATTCGAGGATTTCTCAGGTTGACAGGGTATCATCACAAGTTTGTTAAGAATTATGGAGAATAACAACACCTCTAACAACATTACTGAAGAAATATGTATTTTCTTTGACTCCAAAAGCAACTAAGGCATTTAAGCATATTAAAGAGTCAATGTGCTAAGCATCGGTCTTAGCTACGCCTGAATTTAAAAAGACCTTTATTGTGGAATGTGATACCTCAGGAAATGGAATTGGTGTTGCTTTAATGCAAGAAGGAAGACCCATTTCTTTTGAAAGTAGTCCAATCAAAGGAAAGTATTTACACAAACCAATTTAATAAAATAAAATATTGGAAATACTACATGCACTAAAGCAATGGAGACCTTACCTAATGGGAAGACACTTCAAGGTAAAAAAAAATCATTATAGTCTTAAATAATTGTTGGAACAAAGATTATCTTCACAAGAGAAACAAAAATGGGTCACAAAGATGTTGGGTTATGAATTTGAAATCATCTACAAAAAAGGGAAGCAAAATGTTGTTATTGATGCACTCTCAAGAAATGATGAGGATGTGGAAACATTTCTTTATGCCATTTCTATTATCCAAACTGATTGGATTATCGAAGAAAGGGATGAATGGAATAATGAAAAATAGGCATCGACACTCATTCAAAAGTTGCAACAAAATACAATTACATATGATATATTTAGATGGAAAAATGATTCATTATGGTACAAATATCATTTATATATTTGATAGAATTCCTAAATCGGGAAAAATATTATTTTGGAATTGCACACCTCCCCCCTAGGAGGGCACTAAGGATTTTTATAAACTTACCACAGGGCCCATAAGGAATTTTTTAGGATGGCCTTAAATATGAGATTCAAAAGTTTGTGGCAGAATGTTTGGTTTTCCAACAAAATAAAGTTGAAACACTTAAGACCCTGGGTTTGTTACAACCTTTAACCATTCCAGGTCAGCGTTCGGAGTAGGTCTCAATGAATTTTATCATAGGTTTACCCAATTCTAAAGGAAAGACTAGAATGATAGTGATAGTTGATAGACTTACCAAGTATCCACCCTGTTATGAATTATCTCATCCTTTTAAAGTCAATACATTTGTTACTACATTTATGGAAACAATTCAAAATCTACATGGAAATCCAAAAATTATTGTAAGCGACAGAGATCCCAGTTTTATTGGAAATTATTGGACGAAATGATTTTCTTGTGTTGGTACTAAATTAGCTCATAGCTCATCTTATCATACTAAACCTAACAGAAAAACTAATATATTTAACAAATGCTTGGAAGAATATCTTCGTTGCTTTGTATATGACAAAAAAACACAATGGTTCAAGTGTTTACCTCTAGATGAATGGTGGTATAACACTTCCTTCCATACTACAACAAAAATGACCTCATTTATGGAACTTTATGGATATCTTCCACAATGCATCACATCATGTTTAAGAGAGAATTCTAAGGTTCAAAAAGTGGAATATCACATTGAGCATCAACCACAAGTTCTCCAAATCTTAAAGGATAACCTCATTTTGGCGAGGAATCGAATGAAACAATAGGCAGATCAACATCACAGTGAAAGAAGTTTTGATGCAGGTGACTGGGTATTTTTACGGCTACAACGATACAAACAAATGTCCCTCAAGCAAGCTAAGAAGGATAATAGATTATCACCCAAGTACTATTATCCTTACAAGGCGTTGCAAAATACTGATACTATGTCATAAAAATTAGAGTTACCTCCATTTTCCTGAGTACACCTAGTTTTCCATGTTTCATTCTTAAACAAGGTTATTGGTCAAAAGCTCCTGGTTCAAATAGTGTTTCCAAAACTTCAGAAAGAAGTAAAAATCATATTTGACCCTGAAGCAGTCATAGAAAAAGGAAATCGAACACTACAAAATCAATTAATTTAAATTTATCTCATTAAGTGGAAGAACTTACCTACTGAATATTCCACATGGAAGGATGAGAATTTTATACAGAAGCATTCGTAATTACTCAAGCGTTGAGTACAACACTTTTTTGAAGGAGAGGGGCAAGTTAGTTCCCTATAATACTTGAGTATTCCACTTATTTGTATTGTTAGTGTAGCCCCTAATTGTTATGGTTGTGCCCATGTATCCCCCATGTTGTTATTTTTGTGCCGCATAGAATCCCACTACTATTATTGTTGTGCCCTTACATTATTATTTTTATGTAGGCTTTGATTATATTGTAACCCCTTAGACTCCTATATATACCAAGGGGTCTTATATTTTGCATCATCTAATAAATTTTCATTTATGTAATGTAAAAGAGGATCCACCCTCGAAGAGGATAAATTTTAAGTCGTTGATCTATATTTTCTTCTATTTTGTGAGTTGGCTGCATAAGCCATGATTAACCTCTAGAACCTTTAGAACCAAATTAACCCCCTAAACAATATACATTTACTCCCTAATACCTTATCCCCACTCCACTAAGCCATTAAACCCTTAACCCCTAATCCCTTAACCCATAACCCCTAAAACCATAAACAATAGCCCCTTATCCCTAACACCATAAATCAATTAACCCCTAACTCGGCCTAACCCCTTAAACAACCCTAACAAAAATAATCAAATATTCTTTTTAGTCCACATCAAGATGAAAACATTGTTCAAACACCTCCCAAAATAATATTATAAAATACATTTACAATAGAAAAATAATACAATTTAGAATTTACAAAGACATGCAATCTAAAATACAATATACATATAAACATTTACAAAAAAATATACAATACAAAGAAATATAATAAATAGCTTAAAAATGGATGATATTCATGTCCGCCTTTAGCGTGTTCATATTCTGTACAATTATTTTAACCTAATTTTATTATAATTATCCTTGACCTCAAGCCATTGCATTTTCTACAAGGGAAATGAAATTTTCCATCCCAAGAAGCCCTCGATGTCGATCCTGCATATCCTTGGTCTCCTTGAGGAATGTTATGTGACATTTTTTGTCACCAAAATTTTAGTGCTGATTTTTTTTCAAAAATTAACCTCAAAATAAACCTACAACCTTTCAAAAAAATCACAACTAATATATATAGAAACTATGTGAAAGTTATATGATGTTAGGGCCTTCACACACACACACATGCACATATTTATATTTATTATAATTATAATAATATATTTAATAAATTTATATATATAATTTATATTATAATCATATAATATAATGTGAATATATATATATATATATATATATATATATATATATATATATATAATTATAATATTAATGTTATATTTATTTTAATTAGTCAAACACATCAACGTAAATCAGTCCCATACTAGACATTGTTAGCACAAAAAGCCATTAGTAGTGGAATCGAACGTTATGCAACAATTATTTACTACTTTTAGGAATTGGAAAAAACATTTTCATATTTGATACGACATCACATATCCAATGTGAAAATAACACAGGTCAAATATTCAACGATAGGAGGGATTATAGAAAACTATTAGATAATCAATGGGATAGGAAAACCATAGAATATTCGAACGATATATAACTGTTGTTGCATATTTGACGGTAGTCAATATTTTAGAAAAAAAAATTAACTTCCGACACTTTTTTTTATTTTATCCCTTCCGTCGGATTTTGTCGTTGGAATTTCTGCCCAAATGTAGTAGTGATCGTGGGAATTCCAATCTCAAGTTGATCTCTCAAATTTCCCTGTTCCTCTTGTATACCAAACCGTGGATGGATCCATACTGATATGAAGTATTTATTGGAGGAATTATTTGATAACAGGATTTGACATTTCTATGATCATGGAGTGGGGCATTGTTGGCCCAGAGTCATCGACTTCCATATTGTATGCACTCCTTAGAGACTTAATTATAGATTACCACTTCTTTTCAGAGTGAGCAGTTTTATGCCTCTCAACTCTGGATTCTTTTTTATACCATTATAGGAGTCCCTTTCATCATCGTTCTCACGCTTTTGAACTTGAGTTCTTAATATCTCGTTAAATTTCTATTCCCTAATTTCTTGTCACTTATTTTGTATCTTATCAGTTTGTATCTTTTGGATATCGGTTAATTGTTTCATGATTCTTTGAATATGTACAATATATGATAAAGGGATTTTGAGAAGGTGATTTCCCCAAAATCATATTGTTTTGTGTGATTGATAATTTCCTCTCTTACTTGCATGTGATTGAGTGATCATGTTTTATATTCCACAAATACCGTAGGAGGATTCAATATCTTATTTTAGTACATTACATGATCATATTTAATCCATTGATATAGCATTTCTATATAATTTCTACATGGAATCAGAGCTTTGTTAGATATTTTATACATGGTGTCAGAGTGTCAGGAATCACAACAGTGGAGAAGAAATTAAGTTTGTCTTGAATAGTTTCAAATTTGCAAATTTATTCTTCAGGGTCTAGCAGCAGATCAAGATGTATTTCAATGGCTTAGGACTCGAATATGCACTTGAGGTAAATTCTAGTTATATTTCATGGAAGGACATGATGGAGGTAGTTTTTGAGGAGAACAGGTTGAATTAATTAATAAATATTGATATTCCAAAGCCCGGAGTAGCAAATGCCCAACTCCTTGAAGCATGGAAGAATAAGATAAAAAAGGCAAGGAGGATATTTTTGGAGGGAGTTCGAGATCATATTGTTTCTATTCTCCATGGAAGTTGACTCCATATGCTATGTGTAATGCCTTGACATATCAGTTTCAGTATAGTAGCGACCAAAGGAAGTTGGCATTGAAGGAGAAGCTCAGAAAGATCAATAAGGAGGAGGGAGAGACAGTACCAACATACTTGGCGAAGTTCACTCAATTTCGAGATGAGCCTGGAAGTGTTGGTGTGACCATAGCCAATGATGAATTGGTGAGATTAACACTTCTATGCCTTCCCAAGAGCTGGCATAGTTACCAGGACTCTGTGAATGGGAGGGAGAAGTTACCAGTCTATGAGTGTTTGTGGTCCGACTTGGTAATAGAAGAGATAAGGCTGAGCACCAGAGATGAGGCATCCAGCACCAACAAAGAAGAATATTTTTCATTAGTGGGAAAAAAAATTAAGGCCTAGGGAAAGAAATCCCAAGGTGAAGAGGGCAAGAGAGACTTGTCCAAGATCAAATGTTTTCACTGTCATGAGCACGAGCACTATCCTTCGAATTGTCCAAAAAAGAGGGCAAGCAAGGATGAGCCACCAGTTGCAACAAGTGAAGAATTGGCTTCACAGTTCGAGTTCGATTTTACTCTCATTGCATGCATGGCCAGCACTATAATGGGATGCATGTGGTACCTAGAAAATTGTGCCTCATTATTTATGATGGGGAATACAGATCTCTTTAGTTACTTGGAGGAGTAGGACCTCCAACAGAACATAGAGTTTAGAGATGACGGGAGGTATAGTGCAACCGACATAGGTACAATTACCTTTTGGAGGGAGTATGGCTCTAATCTCAGACTATAAGATGTTTTGTATGTTCCATACCTAAGGACAAATCTTGTCTCTGTAGTGGTATTGGAAGACACTGGTTATGAGGTGATGTTTAGAAAAGGAAATTTGTTCCTTAAACACATAGCCAAGGCACATGTGAAGCAGATCAGTTAAAGAGTCAGGAACCTATATGCTCTCGAGGTTGAGGATGCATGAAAATATTTTAGGATAAAAGCAATGGTTAATGACTTGGTGGTTGAGTGGGAGAAATTATCTCTCAACATGCATCCTCAAAAGTTGTCTCAGAAAGTTGTGGAGTAGCCACAATTGGAGAAGAAGAGAGGAGACTGAGTGGAAGAGTCCACTCAAGCAGAGACCTCTAGGAGGGGGAAATTTTGAGCCAGATGGGCAGAGGAAGTACATGAAACTATACCTCCAGGTGTGAGGTGGGGTGATGTGTATAATTAATAGCAAGAATAATTTTGGGTAGGTTCCATTGAGATGGTGTGTCTCATGGATTGAACTTGGCTATCAGGATCCCACAGTACAATAGTAGCAGGAAGGATCGGTTATATTGATATAGTCAGATGTCAGCAGACATAAATCAGAGTGATAGATGTCAGATACTGGAGAACATATCGGAGTTGGCAGCAGTGCAGAGTGCATGGATGCATATTTTAGAAATAGTGTAGACAGTCTAGTGCATGTGTAGTAGGATCCAACAGTGAGAAGAATCTGATGAGAGATGCATTATACTGATTGAATTGTTTTGAGGCTATTCAGTTTCAAGAGAGTTTCATGTGCAAACAAAACTAGAGAAGTGTTGCATGCAAGAACATTCCAAAGGTATCAGATCGAGATATATTGATTACTTTCTTGTTGAGAGGGAGTGTTGAAATTTTGAACAAGAAATAGTGAAATTGGAATATAGAAACAAAATCCAGAAAATGGCACCCAGAAATGGCTACCATGTGAGGCTTTTGATTTAATTATCCCTTAATTAAATTGAAAGTAAACTATAATTTTATCTCATAACAACTTGTATCAGCTAACTAAGTGAGATAGACTTAGTTAGCTCTATAATTTCGAGTTGAGGTTCAAAGTTGAGGCATGTGGAGTGATTCTATTATTTTCAGGGTCCAGTTACAGTTGTAGCACTAGTGTGGTCTGAGTGTAATCAGTTAACTCAAATTAATTGATTTAAAATCATTTTTACTAGTTGTAACTTAGTGATGAGCTCGTGAGAGGTCAAGTGAATTAAATTAGATTTAATTCACAAGTAGTGATCTATTAGATAACTGATGATTCACTATTATTAGTTGCATGCATTTCAATTCCGATGACGACCTAGTTGAGACAGATGTTAAAGGGAAGTACACTATCAGTTGTATTATTAGCAAATTTCCCGAGCGCAATTATAAAGTCAGAGGATGCCTCCATAAGGATTGTGTATTCAAGAAAGGTTGATTATCCTATTTAATAGGGATTAATTTACTAGGGATTGTATGAGAAAGGAGGGGCTAAGTAGGGGCTCAAAATTGGCTAAGTGTTATTCAATTTTTCCTAAGAATTTCTAGTGAGCAGGATCAGAGTGAGATGATCGGTAGAGTGCATGTTCTTTCTCGGTGTTAGAAAGAATTGTATTGTTTCATGATTCTTTGAATATGTATAATATATCATAGAGGGGTTTTGAAAATTTTATTTCCCCAATAATATGTTGTGTTGTGTGATTGATAATTTCCTTTCTCTTACTTGCATGTGATTGAGCGATCATGTTTTATATTTCGAAAATTTAGTAGAAGGATTCAGTGTCTTGTTTTAGTACATGTAGAAGTTTTATTAATACTATGATGTATTTCGAGATGCTACTAATATAACAATTATATCCACTGTTAAATAGACAATCCTTCTACATAAATCTTTGTGGAAATTTAATCACCAATTGCAAACACATGAAGAAAAATTAATCACACAGAACAAGATGCTTTTAACGGGAAATAATAAAGCTAAAAATCCCAATTATCATTTATTATGTATATCATGGATCATGAAACAATATCATACAAAAATATACTCCAAGAGCTCTCAGTACAATATACAATTGTCTCACAGTGTCATACAAAAAATTGGCTCACACATGCACCAATTTATTGCCTCCTACCAGCCTGCCTCCATTGCGCAATTCCTGTTGATGAAGATCCCAGAATGAATTCGATCTTTCCTTGCCTTGACTGCATAATCATCATTGGCATATCCAATGTCTGTGTAGTTTCGTTGAATGCACCACTATAGTCACAACTGATAGTCAAATATACCCTTTCACCTATCTCTCAACTGGGTTTCTACTAGATATGGCATGCATGTAATTAACAGTAGTATTTCTTCAGTTGCATGTGAGACCACTTCTTGTGAATTAATTAAATAATTAATTCACTGATCTCTCACTAGTGTATCTTTATTTACAACTAGTTACAACTAGCACAACTGATTTTAACTCACTGAACTGAGTTAAACTAAATAACAACTCGCATAACTAAACATCCAACTCTGTTACAACTTTGTATCACTCAGTTATAATGAAGTGCACTCTGCATGTCCCACCAACCAACCTTAGAACTCGTAATTCCTCTAGTCAACTAGTTTGCCACATATATTAACTAAAAAAAAGTGCTTCAAGATAATATATTATTATTTATTGTATAATTATTATTAAGGGATAATAATGATTGATATCTGATCTATTTTTATACATGCAATATATAAATAGACTTCTTCCATGCATCTAAAAATAGAATCTCATCTATAAATATAATTTTCCCAACCATCTATAAATAGACTCCCACTATAAATAGAATATGATCACCATTATAAAAATAGGCATACACCTAAAAATAGCCTATGGGCCCCAGCTAGTGAAGGTGCTTAATTTTCACTAGGATCATCATCTTGTTGATTCTCAACACTCCCTATCAACAAGAAAGGGATTATCCTTCACCCCAATCCTATATTTATTGCATTCGAATTTGATCTTGGTAAGCGCCTTCATCAAAATATCTACATCCTAATCTTCTGTGGGAATGTACTGAAGCAACATGATCTTCCGCTTGTAATGTTCCAAAATTTTCATTAAGATAATTGGAACATTAATTTTTCTTTCCTTTTAGTAAAAAGAATAAAATGGGTAAGGGGGCCCATGAAAGAGCATAATAAACACTTGTAATGTTCAAAAGGGTCACTTAAGTGGCTTATTTGTCATATCCTAGTGTGAAAAGGGGAAAATACAAGAAGACTAGGTTCAGTTTGACCAAGTCAAACAACACTGCATAGAGGGAGTGAGTCACCAAGTGGGACAAAACAGTTTTCATAGGAGGGATATTATTCGATGAGAGAAACCCTAATGGTTGGGGTCCATGGAAAGGAAGCATCCTCTTGGCATAAAAGAGGGAAGGAGAGCCATTTCTCATTATTTTGAAGATTTCGATTTTTCTCTACTCTCTCCAGTTGTTCAACTGGGATAGCTTGTGCTGCTTAGCACAAGGGAGATTTCTATTTAAAAGTTTCCTCTACTTAATTGGGAAGCTTTGGAGCACCTGATATTCATTCTCCTCACATCTAGGCTTGAGGCCAAGGTAACCAACTTCAGCTACATTATTTTCCAGTTTGGCAGAAATGCTGAGTCGTTGGGGGTTCCAGTGAGGATTCATTATCACCCACTTTCGGAGCTATTTTTGCAGAGGAGGAGCTCATTCTTTCTTCGGGAGATCAGTGAGGAAGATACCACATCCTCATTGCAGATTTTTGCATTGGGCCATATGTTTCATCTCATTCACAGTGCAATCTCCTCCCCATATTGCATTATTTTCAGAGGTTACTTGAAGGAGGGGTTCACACTGTGGATTGGAGGGTGTAATCTTCAGTGAAGGGATCAAATGTTCACTTTGAAGATAATTGGAGGAGGTTTACTCATCATTTGAAGCATTTCCATCCTTCTCCATTCTTGTATTGTTATTGAGTTGTTGCTGCTACTCAGCAACTACGACATTTTTCCATTTTGTGCATTCTGGCCAATCCTTTGGAGGATTGTTGTAGTATTGTTTTCCATGGTTGAGATCTTGCTCCCGCACTTTATTTGAGCTTATTACTACTATATCACTGTATCTATGTCATTTTTCATTCATTTATCAATATAGACTGTGCAATCATAGCTTGTTGCTGGGTTGTGTAGCTGTGTACTTTCATTTTGTATGTAAATTTGTCTTGGGGCTCATTTGGCCCAGCTTGAGAGGTCTTTCCTCAAGTTCTTGTATATCTATTGATAGCTGCACATAATATAATAGCTATTCACTCTTATTTCTCCATATGTATTTATGTTTCACTGCTACTACCTGTTGGAGTTAATATATTGTTGTACCTCTCCCTTTTGAGAATTGTGTGAGATACATATGATTGGAGGATATGTGTAACCCTCCTAGGGTGATTTATTTCAGCTAATATTCTAGAAGTGTAATGTATGAAGGGTATAAAAAGGGATCCAAGTCCCGGTTCAACTTATTTTTTCATTGGCTCCCTTATACAGCGTCCCCATTGGAGATTTTGTAGAAATTCCTAAAAAGGGATATTAAAGTGGTATTAGAGCTTCAAACTTGGCCTAGCCTGTGGAAGTTCGAATTGCAGAGACAGAAGAGATCAATATGATGTAGAGGATGATATTAATCTCATCATTGTTTACATCCAGTAAAGACCTCTCCAAGGAGGTTGAGAAGACTGAAGAAGAAGAAGAGGAAGAACCACACACTTCCTACTCTCACCACGGGGACATGGAGCATGGAAAACACTTGGAATTCGAGATTCTAAGTTAGTACCTTGCTGAATGCCGATCAAAACCTAGAACCTTCCAATAGACTCTATGTTTTCCATAATTTATTCAACAGAAAGAAGAAATAAGACCCCACAGCTACGGGATGATGAGAAGAAGTAGATTTCTATTGTCCACATTCGATGGATCACTCACATGTGAAGTAGATGCTTGGGTGAAGAAGTTAAAGGATTTATTCCTACTACATCCTATAGTAGATAGAGAGGATTTAGAAGTAGCAGTGCTGCACCTTGAGGGTGAAGCAAAGACTTCGTGGTTCAGCCATTGGAGTCATGCAAGGGTTTCCACTCTTGTTGATTTCTCTCAAAGATTGATCAGGAGGTTTGGTAAAAAGAGGGAGGATCCCTCACCACCAGTTGGAGAAGCACATACCAACGATGTCATAGTGATGGAGGAGCAACCTTCATCTTTAGCATTCAAGGCATCCAACACTATTTAGGAAGAAACTCTTGCAGCAACACAAGGTTCTTCCCAGTCTCTCAAAGGTATGCCTAAGTTTTTATCTTTCATGAAGGACTGTATATCTTACATGTTGATTGTCTAGAGAAGGAAAATTTCATTGTGTTTTTCTCTCATCTTCATACACCATTGATGTATTGTGCACCACCATTGAGACTGCGGTTTGGAGAATTTTTCATGGGAGAAATTTCATTTTAGTGTCCCATGAAATGCAAAGGCAAAAATCTATTTTGGGAAGATGATAGCCCTTGTTGGGAGGATACCAAGATGCAGGTTGAAGGAAGACATCCACAAGGAGGTGAGTGGATGTGGATGGGAGGCAAGAGGATGGTGAACCTCTTGCAATTTTGTGACATAGGGCAGCAAGAGGTAATGTTGCATTGCCTACTCTCGAGAGAGTTTGGCCAGCATGGGACCTATCATTTTTCATGGGGTATGGAGAGGGAGGAGGACTAGCAGGATGCTTACACCATGGGGCAGAGAGGATCATGGGTGCATTATGATGAGATGGAATTCTTCTTACCACTCATTATGCCACCTCCACATATTTGTTATGGTGGGCGTATGGAGGAGCAACAAACATTCTTGTTGCTCAGATTATATTCAGATGTTGCAGGAGCAGGAGGAGGCACTAGCATAGTGAAAATGGGCTGCTCCTTGGCCTTAGATTCCCAAGTAGTACCTCCTTCATGGGAGGGACCCTATGTGTGCAGCAACATGATGAGTAGACTCTTTGAAAAGATCCATTTCAAATAGTTGAGCTTTGAGATGACAGTGGCCCTACTCCACAGGCAAGCAACGCTGTCACTTAAGAGTTGGGATTGCTTGTTGGAGTGTTCCCAAGACCACTTCACAAGTGATGTACCTTGGAGGCATGTAGGAGATGTGAATGAGGAAGTAATGTATGGGAGAATCCCTTACTATATTTTGATCTTCTTGGTTTTGTTTCACAAGCACAAGGGGAGATACCAACATGCAAGATTTATGGATTCTCCTTTCATGCACTCTTATGCATACTCTTTATTGATGGAGGAGTCCACTTGGGAGGGCATAATAATGGATGTATATAAGCATATGGATAGATGGACATCTCAAGAGATGATAATCTGGTTGGCACAACCACTTCCCTACTTTGTTGCAGTAAGGGATGATTTTCGTTTGAGCCATTTTAGCTCAAAGACTGCAGTACATGATGAGGGAGGTAACTATTTGCTTTATGTTTTGCACTCTGTTATCTTTTTGAGTAGCATATGATATCAAGGAGTATATTTCCTTCTTTCACATTATTTTTTGTTGTACTTATCATCAATTGCAATAATTATGATGGCCATCTTATTGGTGGATTGTGGGGGAAAGCCACAGGATTTTCGGTGTGCACCATTGGCAATAAGTTATGTTTTCATGATCTCATCTTGCAAGATGAATGTGGAAGAAAACAAGTGGCTTAAATTACACTTGTTACACTATATATTGAGGCATGCCAATGATGCCCTGCATTGGTTCCATGTGTGGAGCTATGTTTCACCTCCTTTCTCTCATAGATTTATATTTCCATATTCTGCTAGTAGAACGTTGGACATGGGAAGCACCATTGGAGGAGTGGCACAAGAGTTGAGGATGCCCATAGGGAGTGTGGATTCCCATACTTCTCAAATTTCATGTTTCAAAAAAACAAGTGGGCTAGTTTTGATTTACATGTTACACCCTTTTATTTCAAATGGGAGGAGCCGTTTGGAGAGCTTAAGCATTTTGGGGAGGCACCCCATGGGTGTTGGATTTGATGGGATGGATTTGGTATATCTTGAAGATCATTATTTTTTAGCCATATATCAGCAGTAGCCCCATATGTATCATAAGGAGAGAGAGACACATTGGGAGGATGTGTCCTTTGGTGGGGGAGACCTCCACACTTTTTGCAGCACATGCTCTAAGGGGAGTATGGAAGATGATATGGTCACCATGATAAGAAAGTTGTTGTTCCATGAGGTGAACCATATTATTTATGGGATGCCATATGATGATGACTTCCAACTCATCACATATGAGATGATTTGGGCCAACTTGATTTGCAGTGTTCGAGGAGAGATCTTTAGAGATCTAGACTTCATCTTGCCACTTGAGGGCAACACTATTGTAGCCCAAGTTTAGCTTTCGCTCCACACTTACCATAAGTGGAGAAGAGGACAACGTGGGGTAGGCTATGAAGCTTACCATGATCAGATTTTCAGCCCACCTATTTTACATGGACTCAAGGTGGAGGATGATTTCCTGAAGTTACCTAGTTGGAAGGTGACTCATTTTTCATGGTTTATTACTTGGGGATGGAGGATACACATGGGAAGAATGTCTCCCAACACAATTCAGACTCCATGCCTTGGGAGGACATCTAGACAACACTTTTCCACTCTCTTGAGCACCGTACCTTTTCATGATGATAGATTGGTAGCTAATTTACATGCCGAGGAGAAGAAATGTGGGAGCTTTATTGATGAGATAACATCCTATTTCTTGGAGGAGATCATCATACATGGGTGATATAGTAGAGGAGAAGAAGAATAAATCTTTGGGAGGGGAGGACTGTAATGTTCCAAAATTTTCATTAAGATAATTGGAACATTAATTTTGCTTTTATTTTAATAAAAAGAATAAAATGGGTAAGGGGGCCCATGAAAGAGCATAATAAACACTCCTAATGTGAAAAAGGGTCACTTAAGTGGCATATTTTTCATCTCCTAGTATGAAAAGGGGAAAATACAAGAAGACTAGGTTCAGTTTGACCAAGTCAAACAGCGCTGCATGGAGGGAGTGAGTCACCGAGTGGGGCAAAACAGTTTTCATAGGAGGGATATTATTGGATGAGAGAAACCATAATGGTTGGGGTCCATGGAAAGGAAGCCTCCTCTTGGCATAAAATATGGAAGGAGAGCCATTTCTCATTATGTTGAAGATTTCAATTTTGCTCTGCTCTCTCCAGTTGTTCAACTGGGATAGCTTGTGATGCCTAGCACAAGCGAGACTTTTGTTTAGAAGTTTCCTCTCCTTCATTGGGAATATTTGGAGGACTTCATATTCATTCTCCTCACATCTAGGCTTGAGGCCAAGGTAACCAACTTCAGCTACAATGTTTTCCAGCTTGGTAGAAACGCTGAGTTGCTGGGGGTTGCAGTGAGGATTCATTATCACCCACTTCCAGAGCTAGTTTTGCAGAGGAGGAGCTCATTATTTCTCTGGGAGATCAGTGAGGAAAATCCTAGAGCTTCATTACATATTTTGGCATTGGTCCATATGTTTCATCTCATTCATAGCGCAATCTCCTCCCCATTTTGCGTTATTTTCAGAGGGTACTTGCAGGAGGGGTTCACACTCTGGATTGGAGGGTGTAATCTTTAGTGAAGGGAGAAGCCTTCCACTTTGAAGATAATTGGATGAGGTTTCTTCATCATTTGCAGAATTTCCATCCTTCTCCATTCTTGTATTGTTATTGAGTTTCTGCTGCTACCCGTCAACTCTGGCATTTTTCCATTTTGTGCATTCTCGCCAATCCCTTGGAGGATTTTTCTAGTATTGTTTTCCGGGGTTGAGATCTTGCTCCCCCACTTTATTTGAGTTTATTATTGCTATATCATTGTATATATATCATTTTTTAGTCATTTATCACTGTAGACTACGTATTCATAGCTTGTTGTTGGGTTGTGTAGCTATGTACTTTCACTTTGTATGTACATTTGTCTCGGGGCTCATTTGGCCTAGCTTGAAAGGTCTTTCCTCAAGTTCTTGTATATCTATTTATAGTTGCACATAATATAATATCTATGCAATATTCTTGCTCCATATGTATTGATATTTCACTGCTGCTACCTGTTGGAGTTCATCTATTGTTGGAGCTCTCCCTTTTGAGCATTGTGTGAGATACATTGGATTGGAGGATATGTATAACCCTCCTCGGGTGATTTATTTGAGCTAATATTCTTGACGTGTAATTTATGAAGGGTAAATAAAGGGTTCCAACTCCTGGTTCAGCTTATTTTTTCATTGGTTCCCTCATACAGCATCCCCATTGGAGATTTTACAGAAATTCCTAAAAAGGGATATTACACCACTGCAAAAAATCTTTGATATGATGATACCAAATATCTATATGCTTAGATCTATCATGAAACATGAGATTAATCAAGATTTTAATGTAACTCTGGTTATCACAATGAAGCACTTTAGGATCTACATTAGAATCGAACAAACCAAAAAGGATATTCCTCATCCAAATAGCCTCACATGTAGCTTGAATTACTACCATGTGTTCTGCTTCTGCTGAACTGGGTGCCACAAATCTTTGTTTCCTACTGTACCAAGCAACATTTGTAGATCTGATACTGAACCCCCCCCCCCGATGTGCTCTTTATGTCCACTAGGTTGCCCACCTAGTCTGCATACGTGAAGCCATAAAAATTCACCTCATTCGTTTGTCTGTACCATAAGCCATACTTAGATGTGCCCCTGAGATATCTCAGGAAATGCTTTCCTGCCTTCCAAAAGAGCTTGGCAGGCTTAACCATCGCTTGACTAAGCTGGTTCACCGCATAGCATATGTCCAGTCTTGTATTACCTAAATACATGAGCAAACCCACCAACTGTCGATAGACAGTAGCATCCACTACCTCTCCAGATGTAGCATCCCATTTCATCTAGTTTCTTGTAAGAGGATTATCCATGGATTTGCAACCCTCCATGTGAAACTTACCGAGAATCTCCCTTGCATACTTTCGTTAAGACACAAATAATTCACCTTCTCGCTGCCATATTTCCAATCCATGGAAATAGTGAAGGAGGCCCATATCCTTCATCTCAAACTCCTTTGAAAGATTTCCCTTACATGCGTGTATCTACTACTCATTTTTAATGTTCCCACTTATCCTTAGCTAAGAGGAACATTCAATTTTGTTTTAATTCCCATTGCATGAATAAATGAATAAAGGAGGACATGTAAAACTTCTGAAAAGTCTGAATAAATCAATGCCCATGTGAACAAAGATAAATCAGGGCCATGTAAATAATCACTTGCAGGTGTGAAGGAGGTTTGAGCTAAAGACTAGGTCAAACTTGACCAAATCAATAGCGTTGTCTAGGTTCATTGCATCTCCAAAAGGGACAACATAGTTCTAGAAGGAGGCCTCTCATGTGAAAAGGGCTAAATCATCAAGGTGGTTTAGGGTTTGCAAAGGATTTCTCATCTTATAAAAGGAAAGGGAGGGTAGCAAGAGAATTTTGTTGATTGATCATATTTTTGAGTATTTGTCTACTTAGACAAATACCATTCTTTGTTGTTTAGTGGATGCTTGCACTTGGAATTCCTATGCGGGGATTTCACCTCTTCCTTTGAGGATTCTTGGAGGAGAATTTGCTGAATTGATCCACTATCAGGCTTGAGGCCAAGCTCTACTTTCATTAGCAGCTCAAATCTAGTAAGGGTTTGTCTACTTTTTCAAGCTGCAACAAGTGGAGATTTAGATCTACATAGATCTAGTTTTTTTAGGAGCCTCTTCTCATGGAGTGTGTCTTTTAACCTCTTGGAAGAGTGTCTCTTATTATTTTACTTCAGATCTACAATTTTACAGTGTTTAACCATGTCATTTGAGCTACAATGTTGTTCGTATTGATGGATTGCGTTATTTTGATGTGAGGATCTTTATGGTGTCTTGCTCCTAGTTTAGATCAGAGATATCTAGTGTTGGGACTTGCCTTCCACTTGGTGATCCATGGATTAGATTGCTGATCCATGTTATATTTAGATCTGATCCATTGTAATGAAATTTTATATTCAGAAATTTACTGCAGCAAATTCCATATTTGCAACTTGTTTTTCAGATCTACTCTTATTTATGCATGATTTGGCCAAAGCCCCAAGGGGATCTTGTAAATAAAACCATCTAGTTTCCAGATCTGATATAGATATGATGTTTTACCCACAGATCTATCCTATATCTAATTTGTAATGTACAGTTGATACAGCTCATGAAAATAACATTGTTGAGCCTTTACTATTGATATATAAATGTTGCAGCTTTTTTTTCTGAAGCTATCTTGCTCTCTTGTCTCATGTAACTTACTGTATATTGAAAGGGCTCCACTTTACTTCTGATTTGATGTTGTACATCCATTCGTTGATTATTTTTGATGGCCTCCTACTGATGTTACCAAAGACTATGTTATTCCTTAAGCTTCTTGTTGTGCATAGCTGCAGCCCCTCTTTTAAGGTGTTTTCCAGCTATACTAGGTTGTGGGAGACCTGTTTACCACACCTACTTTGATTTGTTTTTTCTCCTCTTTTGGATTTCAAACCCAGATCTATTTATCTAAGGGATCCAAGGGTTTCAAACTTATTTCTGTACACCAATATTCCAAGAATTGTGTTATTTTCCAAGCTTGTTGTGCAATCCCCAAGTGGGAACATTACATCATCACTAGTCAGTGTTAAATCGTCAACATAAAGAAAAATAATTAAAATCTTACCCACCACCACAATCTAGTATAGGTTTTCATCTGCTTCACTCTTGGTGAAGCCAAGTCCAGTGAAATAGCTGTCACTCTGAGTGTACCAAGCACGGGGTGCTTGCTTCAGCCTATACAACTCTCTTTTGAGTTTGCATATATGCGACTCGCTGCTGAAGATATAAAATCCTCCAGGCTACTCAATGTACACTTCTTCCTCAATGATACCATTAATGAACATAGTCTTCACATCCATCTGATGAATGTGCCAACCCATGTGCACTGAGAGAGAAAGGATGGTCCTTATGGAAGAATACCATGTGATAGGTGCAAAGGTTTCTTCATAATCAATACCCTCGATTTGTGAGAAGCCCCAGGCCACAATTATGTCCTTATACTTCTCAACATTCCCATCAACAACTTGTTTTACCTTGTAGATCTATCTTGAACCCACCACTGATTTATCAACCAACATTGGACCAATTTCTCAGGCACTGTTTTTGAAAATGGAGTCATACTCCTCCACCATTGCATCTACCTTTGTGGGCTACTGCACTTCTTCCTGAAAGGAAGATAGCTCAATCACAATACATTTTCTCATGAGAGCCATGTATCCAGTGAATTGGTCAGGAGACTGTCTCTGTTTGCGCTGCGAAGTAGGAACTCCTACATTCTGTGCCACATCAAGCTTCAACCTCTCATCTTTTGTGGTACACCTTCTGCCAGTTCTAATGTTTGGCTCTGTGTGAGTGGAATCCTCCACTCCATGATCCTCCTCCTATGGCTGATCCACATATAGAGACTCATCTTTGGGAACAATTAGTTCCTCCTCTCTATGCAAGTCTAGCTCCCTCTCAAGCGACAACTTCATGGCTTTCTCCTCATTGAATTTTATATCTTGTTGCACCACAGTCATTTGACTATTTTTCAAATACACGTGATAACTATGGGGTGTTTCTATGTACCCCACAAATATCCCAACTTTAGCAGTCGGCTCCAACTTCTTCTTGTAATTCTTGGTCACATGCACATAAACAGATGAGCCAAAAATCTTAAAGTGAGAAACATCTGATTTCTTACAAGTAAAATCTTCTTCAGGTGTGATCATGCTAAGTACTCTATGAGGAAAATGGTTTTCCACATAAACCACAGTGTTGCATGCTTCCACCCACAAGTGCATTGGTAGGCCCTGATCATGTAGCATAGCTCATGTAGCACCCACAATCATTCTATTTTTCCTTTCCCCGACCCCATTCTACTGTGTGTTATGAGGCGCTATGAGTTCTCTTTGAATTCCTTATTTGGTACATAAGTCTTTGAATTTGTTAGAGATATATTTACCACCATTATCGCTCCACAGAGCCTTCACTTGCTTCACCGAATCCTTCTCCACCAATGCTTTAAACTCACAAAAATTTGAGAATGTTTGATCTTTCTTCTGCATGAATAAGATCCAACATCTACAAGAATAGTCATCAACAAAAATAACATAATACATGTGTTTTGATTTTTAAGCAACCGAGAATGGACCACACACGTCTGTGTGAACTCTCTCGAGGATCACTCAAGCACTGTTCTCTTTTTCATGAAAGGTGGTCTTCACAAAATTTCCCATAGTACATCCCTTTCACTGATCTATCTGTGCAAGTGTACCCTTGGGAAGTATAGTAGAAATCTGTTGTAAAATTTTCAGGGCGCCATGGTGAAGATGGCCCAATCACCTGTGCCATAATTGACACTCATCTCGACTCACTACTTCTTCTTCTTTTCCCACCATTTCATCGCAGCCATCTACCTCCATCTTGTAGAGATTCTTGACTTGAATCCCTATCTTCTTGGTTTGACTCGTTGTTTTATGTCGTAGGAAAGCTTTTCCATCACTGAAAACAATGTCATAACCTTTGTCATCCAACATTGCGACTGAGACCAAGTTATTCTTTAGACCTATAAGATGCATAAAATCTTTCAACAGAAATGGTTTACGTGACTCCCTCTCAAAGGTAACGATACAATTCCGGTTGCACTATATCATCCATCGTCACCCATCTCTATATGCATTTGGAGATCTTTCTCCTCCAAGTCACTGAAAAGCTCCTTATCTCCCGTCACGTGGAAGGAAGCACCACTATAAGGATACCACACCGATCCCATTACGCTTGAAACCAAGCATGTGATCAAAGAGAAATCAAGTTCAAATTGTGAGGCAAGGGACTCACCAGCTGCAGCTCCAGCAAACTTCTTGTTCTTCTTTTATGTGGGCAGTTAGTGGTGAGATGCCCATGTTCGTGACAGTGAAAACACTTCACCTTGGATAAATACAGCTTCTTTACTTTAGCCTCGGGTTTTGAGTGGAATTTCTTGCCCTTCCCTTTGATTTATTTGGCACCCAAAGCACAATCCTCTTCATCATCATGATTTGATGAAGATCCATCCCTAATGTTTCACCTGAACTCCTCCTGTACTAGATCTGACCATAGTCATTCCCAATCTGGTAGTTTTTCTCGTTCGTTGAAAGAGTCTTGATAATTGTGCCAAATATTAGGAAGTCACAAGAGATCCAATCTCACAAAATCACCATCAACAACCGTGATTCCCAAACTCCCCAGTTCATCCTGACATTGGACAAACTTTGTGAGATACTTAGGAATATTTTCGCGCTTCTCCATTTTGATTTTTCTGAGTTTACCCTTCAGCGCCAATTTCCTTTGGTCACTACTGCTTTGGAAAATATCTGTCAAAGCCTTCCACATTGCAAATTTATTGGCTTTCCAATGAAGGCTTCAGACGTTATGGTCTCTCACACCTTACAACATAATCCTTCTTGTCTTTGCTACTCTCTTTTTCTATGCATCAAGTAATGCAACATCCGTCGAAGTGGGCTTAGGAAAATCACTATCAATGAATTATTTCAAGCCATTATATTCAAGCACCACCTACATGCTATCCTTCCATGAAATGTAGTTTGAGCTTCCCTCAAGTACATACTCTAACCGCTAACCATTTAAATCCATTTTTATGTTTACTCAATTGTCACACCAAGAAATTATATTAGCGAATTCGACTTGTTTCCACTAACAAAACTCAGCTACTGCTTCAATATTGCAAACCTTTTTTCTCCAATACAATGTAGAAATTTTATTAATACTGTGATGTGATTTTGGATGCTCTTGATCTAACAATTATATCCACTGTTAAATACATAATCATTCTACTTAACTCTTTGCGAAAATTTAATCGCCAATTGCAAACACATGAAGAAAAATCAATCACACATAACAAAATGTTTTTAATGGGAAATAATAAAGCTAAAAACCCAAACTATTATATATTATGTATATCATGTATCATGAAAACATATTATACAAAACTCTACTCCAAGATCTCTCAGTAAAATATACAATTTTCTCACACTGTCATACAAAAAATTGGCTCACACACGCACCAATTTACTGCCTCATGACAACTTGCCTCCATTGTGCAATCTCTGTTGATGAAGATCCCAAAATGAATTCCATCTTGCCTTACCTTGACTGCTCAATCCTCATTGGCATGTCCAATATGTGTGTAGTTGAATTGAATGCACCACTATAGTCACAACTGATAGTCAAACAGACCCTTTCAACTATCTCTCAACTGGGTCTCCACTGGATCTGACATGCATGTAGTTAAGAGTAGTATTTCTTCAGTTGCATGTAAGACCACTGCTTGTGAATGAATTAAATAATTAATTCACTGATCTCTCACTAGTGTATATTTAGTTACAACTAGTTACAACTAGCACAGCTGAGTTTAACTCACTTAATTGAGTTAAACTAAATAAAAACTCACATAACTACACATCCAACTCTGTTACAACTGTGTATCACTCATTTATAATGAATTCCACTCTGCATGTCCCACCAACCAACATTAGAATTCGTAATTCCTTCAGTCAACTAGTTTGCCACATCAGTTAACTTAAATCAAGTGCTTCAAGAAAATAGATTATTATTTATTGTCTAATTATTATTAAGGGCTAATAATAATTGACATCTGATATATTTTTAGACATGCAATATATAAATAGACTTCGCCCATGCATCTAAAAATAGAATCTCATATATAAATAGAACCATCTATAAATATACTTATGCTATAAATAGAATATGCTCACTATTAGTCATCAATAATTTTTACTATCTGTAGATGAATAAATATTGGTTATCGATTTGTAAAGATAAAATTCTCTAAATATTGTGAGTTTCAGTAATCTCACTGCCTTCATTATCCTTATAGATAATTTTTTATTACTCTACCATTTTATCATTCCATGGTCAAATTGCCACTCATTTCAATCCTTTTTCTTACCCATAACCTCATTACTCTATTTTTTCCCTTTCCCATCACTCCACTTTCCATCTAGGGTTACCTATAGCCTAAATCATTCCCATGGTCCTCAAGTACCTCAAGCATTGATGATCTCTAAACTATCTCTATAGGCTCTTTAGATAAATCAATTACATTGGATTTTGGATATTCAATACAACACTTTGACCAATACTCTATTTTTCACTTGAAGTCTCCAAGCCAATTTTCAGTCAAAGACCAGGTCAAAGAACCCCCCTCTAGGTCAATTAGGGTTTCATGTGTCTTAAGGTTATCATTGTTGTTTCAAACACTCTTCTCCTTTGATAAGAAGCTAGCAGAGATGTAATAGAAGGTCAGCACATAGTTACTCAATAAAATCCTAAAGAGTTTTAAAGAAATACTATCCATTCAGTATCATAGTTTGCACATGAGGAAAATGTTAAGATTTTAACACTTCTGTAGGAGTGTTAAGAGGTCCATCAGCTGAAGGAATTGATAAGGTAGATGGTCTATTCCTAAATGAAGAAAACCTATAGTAGAAGAAAGATAACCTATTTTTATTGAGGAAACTAGGCTTTTAAAGCTTGATGGCTCAAGTAGAGTGACAAATAGTGATCACTTGCAGAAAATAACATGGAGGAATCACACAAGGCCAATTTCTCTTCAAATTGTGTTTCTGACGAGAAAGAGATGAATTTGACAAAAGTGAGAGAGGGTTCTGTCCATCACAGGTCCAAGAAGAAAAACCTCCTTTTGATTTTACACAGGTATCATGGTTTGGGTGAAATGTCAAAAATACATGTGTCACAGTAGAATTGCTGCACTTCTCAAGTGACCTTGGAAAAATAAGGTTTTCTAATAGTTGGAGTGTCCAAATGACTCTCTTGATGGTTCAAATGATAGCTAGACTGGGAGATCTTTCCTGCACTAGCACTCTACATTTCTACACCATAATTCAACACTTTTTGACTAGTCTTGGGAGAATCCACTTTTGATAGGTCAAATCAACTCCAATTAGAAAAAAAAGGTAGATTTGAAAAGCAGACAAGATAATATTTCCCACGAGCTATCATGGGCCCAATTTTGACACCAGGAAGGCCTCCAAATTCCCTCTCCGAAAAGGTGTTGCATGCATGGTATTGAGCGTTGTGCCCTTGACACTAGCATTGTGCCCTTGGCCAAGAGGGTCCTCTAAGTGATTTAACCATGAAAAACACCTCTCGTAACCTTCAAATAATTTCCAAGGGTCTTCTAAGCACAATCAAGGGGTAAGTACATGTTATACACTCATCTCCAGGCATTTTGATGATTTGTAATTGAAAGAAGTTGAACCATAAGAATAAAACCTAGATTTGGACTTGGAAGCCCTGATTTATCACTACTTCATCTGCTTATAAAAAGTATCAATTAGAATAGGGGTGTTTTCATTGTTTCAAGGGTTTTAATCCATCCAATATTGACATAAAACTCAGTCCCTTCACTTCAAATAAAGGTTGACATTCCATTTCCCTCATTTACCTCAATTGCACATCAACCTCTAGTCTTTCAAAACAGTTTTTATTCATATCAGTAGAGGGATTTCATTGAGTTTTAACCCCTCACTCACTCTCATACACCTATACCCTCATTCAGTCATCTCATTCACTTGCAGAGCTACCTTTTTCATCACCTTCTCTTCATTCCATTTCCATTTGCAGTCCTAGGATTTCTCAAAGGAAGAGATAAAAATTTCAAGAGAGGAAGACAGGGGTATTGGAGGAGAAGGAAAATGTCGATGAGGAAGATGCCACTAATGAATAGAACCGTGAGGAAGGTGACAATGAAAAATAAAACGTAAATGAGGGAGAGGGCAATAATGAATCAAGCAATGAAGAAGAAGGAAATAAGGCAAAGAGACATGTAGAGTAAAAGTGTTAAGCATGAAAATGATGAGTCTAAATCCATGTTGAGACAAATTTCACTACCTTATAAGTATTCCAAGATCAAATTCACTCAGGGAAGAAGCAAAAGGTAAAGTAAAATTAGGCTTAGAGGCTTAAAACAGAGATTAGAGGGAAAATCAGTTTCAAAGACACAAACCCAAAGAGATCGAAGAAAAATCCAAAAGAAGAGATGAAAATAGAAGAGAAAAAGTATATTAGAGGAGTTCTTAACAAGAAAATCCATTTTTTCACATCTTTTTGAGTTTTTGACTATTTTGAAGGGCCAAGGGTGTAGCGCCACTGGTGCTGCACTCTTTTTTGGGGAAATCAATAAATAAATGGTTTAAATTTTCATGTTCATCAGGTCAAGCGCATCACCCAAAAAACATTTTAGCTCATTTGGAGAAAAGTAGGTCCTCCAAAAGTGCCAAACACAAGCAAATATTCATCGTTCTGCCCTCTTTTCAAGCTTGGCGCTGTGCCCTGAGAAGTTTTGGGAGAATGTGTTTTTGAGAAGGTAAATGGCATCCATTATTAAAACTAAAGGTATTTTTTGAAACTATACTGGAAAATATTTCCAATGAGCTATCATGGATCTCATTTAGACACCAAGAAAGCCAACAAATCTCAGCTGCAAAACATGGAATTTTTCCGAGTGCTGGCGCTGTGCTCTTTTTTGGGGCACTCAATGAAGAAATGGTTTAAATTTTCATTTTCATAAGGTCACGTAAATCAGCCACAAAACATTTCAGCTCATTTGGAGCAAAAATTCACCATTCTACCCTCTTTTCAGGCTTGGCGTTGTGCCGTGAGTAGTCTTGGGAGAATGAATTTTTGAGCAGGTAAATGGAGTAGATTATGAAAAAATAAAGGTAATTTTAGAAAATATACTATAAAATCTTTCCAATGAGCTATCATGGAGCTGATTTGGACACCGCGAAGGCCTCCAAATCTCAGCTACAAAACAGGCAATTTTTCCTAGTGCTGGAGCTATGCTCTTTTTTGGGGCACTTTTTTGAGGAATGGATTGCATTTTTGGAATACTTATGCAAATTATATCATTAAAAAAACATTTCAGATCATTTGGAGCAGAACTGGTATCCCAAAAGTGCCAAAAACACCCAAAAAATCAACTTTCTACCCTATTTTCAGAGCTGGCGCTGCACCTTGAGCAGTCTTGGGAGAATGTGGTTTTAACTAGGAAAATGGAAACAAAATGAAAAGATAAATAATTTTTTGTAAATTTTACTTGACAAGATTTCCAATGAGCTATCATGGAGATCATTTAGACACCTGGAAGGCCTCCATAACTTGGTCACAAAACATGCAATTTTTCTAGTGCAAGCACTGCGCCCTTGCCTGCAAAGTCAACAAAAGACACAAATTTATGGAAAAAGATATTTTCGAGGAATTTTGAGGAAAATCACTCCTATTTAGCTCAAAAATTATGTTTTAAGCTATTTTTTATTTATTACATTAGATATTTTGTGCCTTGGGCCTTGCATGGCCTCTTTGGGCAAAAATGGCATTTATGACATATTTATGACATTTTGGTAACCCTAATTAGGGTTTTCATCCTCCTTGCTAGTTAAACACTACATTGAGGCCTCATTGTACATGTGGGATGATTATTGAGAGAAATATCATGGACTTGAATATTGAGGAGAAATTTGGCTTTGGACTTTGTGAATGTCTTGATTTGCATGATGATGGAGTAAGCTCACTTGCAGGATTCTTGAACATAGTTAATGGTGATGTATTTCCTATCTAGAATTTGTTTTCTTATGTTATAATTTTTTTTCATCTTTCTCATGTAGTAGGATAGAAATTTTAGGCTAAGAAATGTTGTTTAGAGGCACCATAGCTCTGGATTCTCTCTATTACTTGTATGTTTTCCTCTGCTAGGTTAGGTTAAAGAATCCGTAAATGCTCTCTAGCTCCACTTATGCTTGTTTATCTTAAAGATGATTTGATGAAGCCAATGTCAAAGTAGTTCATGGTTAGCCCTGCTCTTTGATGTAACTTAAACATTTTTTTTAAGTTCTTTTCTTTGAAGTATTTCTCATTAGGTTTAACTGAAGAGGTTTATGATTTTCCATGCCCTTTTGTTCATCTTAAATGGTTGCTTCAGAGGTCTTTGGGGCTTGATTAAGGAAATTAGGAGTTCCCTACTATTTTATCTCTACTATATGTTTATCTTAGATGTTCTCTTTGCTTGAATGTGAAATCACTAGAATACTTACAAGTTTCTTGCCTTCTATGGTTCACTTGATTGTTGTCTAAATTCTACTTGCTAGGGTTTGGTCAAAGAAGTTATTGGTATGCCCTGTCTTTGATTGTTTATTTATGCATGGTAATATTAAAGGCCATTCTTGTTAAAGTATTTGTTGAAGGATTATTAACTATCCTTTTGCACCTGCTATGTTCACAATTTAATGTTCACTTTATTCACATAAGCTTTTATATCCATTTGGCTTTGTTAGACTTGCCCTGTGATATACCCTTGACCTATTGTTGCACTTCTAAAGACCTTTGCAAACTCCATATCCCAATGGTTTAAACCTCTCTCACTCTATCTATTTTGCTTGACAACCTACCCAACCAACCAAACAAACAAACAAACCCTAATCCCTATAACTAGCCTAAAATAAAAACCCTAAAATCAATCAAGTTCATATCCTTTACAAAAACATAGAGAGAGCCCTCTCTCAGTTCAGGAAGGCTAGGTCCTAGGACTCCAAAGACTGGTTTGATTTTACCCTTGTACATTTGGTCTTTCTAATCTAAAAAATTATGGGGACCTAACACTCACCATTCTAAAAATAGACATGCAACAGTACATTACATGATCAGATTGAACCCATTGATATAGAGTTTATATATAATTTATACATGGTATCAGAGCACTAGGAGTTAAAATAGTGGAGGATAAATTGATTTTGTCTTGAAAATTTTCGAATTTGTAGATTTATTCTTCAGGGTCTAGCAACAGATCAAGATGTCCTTCAATGGCTTGAGACTTGAATATCCACTCGATGAAAGCTTGGATGAGATTGCATTGAAGGATAGGATAGAGGTAGTGTTGGATGACAATGGGTTAAAGGAATTCATAGATATTAATATTCCTAAGCCTGCAACAACAAATGCCCAACTTCTTGATGCATGGTAGACGAATATAGAAAAGGCAAGGTGGATCTTGTTAGAGGGAGTTTAAGATCATATTGTCTCGAGTCTCGATGGGAAAGTGACTTCATATGCTATGTGGAAGGCCTTGATAGATCTGTTTCAGAATAGTAGAGACCAAAGGAAGTTGGCGTTGAAGGAAATGCTCAGAAAGATCAAGAAGGAGGAGGGCGAGACAATACCAACATACATGGCTAAGTTGACTCAATGTCAATATGAGCTTGGAAGTGTTCGTGTGTCCGTAGACGATGATGACTTGTTGAGCCTAGCACTTCTAGGACTTCCCAAGAGCTCGCATAGTTACCAGGAATCTATGAATGAGAGGGAGAAGTTACCAAACTGGGAGCGTTTGTGGTCCAACTTGGTAATAGAAGAGATAAGGCAGAGCACTAGAGACTATTCCTCTAGCACAAACAAAAAATAATATTGTACATTATTGAGAAAAGAAATAAGGCCTAGGGAAAGAAATCCCAAGGCGAAAAGGGCAAGTGTTACACTAAAAATTGTCACCGTGACATTTAGCTATCTATATGGGTTCATCATTACGTATTTTATGCTCTATTGGAGGTCCAAAATTATAAAGTTCCTAAACCAAGTCTTGGAATTGCAGAAAACCTCATTAAAATCTTAAAAAGCCTAACTCCGCACTTTTCCTAGTCATTTCTTGTGGTACAACAGTTTCTTGCTCTATAACCTGTGGCACATCCTGCATGTTTCGCTTACTAAAACTGCGGACCCCCATAAAAGATAAAATAAAAGAAAAGGTATTTTTTAGAAGCCCAACTGGTCGAATATTCTCCCAGTTGGAAGCTTATAGAAGTGTAATACGGTCGAGCTTTGCCCCTTCATTCATGAACCTCTATCCCTTCATTGGAGATTATCCCTTGGTATTTGGAGCTAAAATCCTTTTTTGAGAGGACTTTACTCCCTTTCTTTGGAACTGAAGCCTCCTTCCTTTTGCTATAAATTGAGATCATGTTTCAGTCTCAAGGGTACTTAGAACTTGGTGGTTTTGAGGTGAATTTCTGAAGAAATTATACTCTCTATACTTGACATAAATGTTATGAGAATGATTAAATACTCATATCCATAGTTTTATGCTAGTTCAGAGAGAGGAAGGCTTGTCAAACTGATGGAAAATAGTTGTTCGAGACCCTGGAAGAACCTGTATGACATCAAGGCGACAAGGTTGTAAGGTTATGATCCGGATTTTATGCAGGAACGCAACAGAATACAGATATAACAATAGATACAGAGATGCAGCGGAAATAATGCTTCATTTCATTAATATCAAATAACAGAAATATGCTTACAGGCATAATGGAAATAAAATAGCTAGGGTGCTGGTAGCGAATCTCTGAGAAGAGATGTGATGGCTACAGACCTCTGAACTCTGTTACAATGAGGCTCGAGGGCCTATTTATTGTTGAGAAACAATGTAGAATCTGAAACGTCCAAAAACCTAACCGTAGGAGATGAGGCGCCAAAACTGTGGGCGCCCGTTTGGGTAAATTGGTGGTTCAACTTCCCGGGGCATAACTTTGGCACCCGATCTCCGTTTGACGCGCTCAATAGCTCGTTAGAAATATCTATCCGAGGACTTCAATTTTTGAACGAGCAACATCGGTCCATGGACCCATTTTGCTCTCCGTTTTCCCAAAAAATGTCGTGTAGGGCCTCAAAACGGCTCCGGAAGTTCAGGACCCGAAAAAATGCTAAAAATAGTAAGTTTTGTTGCAACTTGAAAATTGAAAGAACTGAAGATGGGGGTTCAAATGGAATAGGTGGGTGGCCACCAATATCCACCTGGATCATTAAGCCCCCAAAACGGCTCCGAGAGTGGAGGACCCGAAAACCTGCTAAAAATAGTAAGTTGTGCTGAATGTGAAAATCTGCAAGAATTGATGGTGCTGGTCCAAATGGAATAGGTGGGCGGCCACCGATATCCACCTGGACTGTGGTTAGTTCTTATCATACAAGTTAGTACAAATGGATTCTATTTTCTCATTAATTTGTTCATGTATATATTTGAGTAATTTAATTCTTAGATTCCTTGATCACTGAGATAGATTAGTGTTTCTGAATTATTATATCTTGTAGGTGCTTTTAATATTTTTTTTGTCTTTGAATGCAGGTCTTACATGCTGCATTGACCTCTTTTGGAGTGATTGGATTAAATATTACAAAAAGTGGTGGAATTCATGTAGGGGCATGTCCTCATAATTTTTTATTTAATAATTTTGAATCACAAATGATCTAGAGAAAATGGTTTGCATTTGTATGTTTGTTTCTAGATATCCTTAGGATACTACGGATATCGCTCTTGTTTGCAAGAGGGATTAATCTGCATAACAGCAAGAGAGACTTGTCCAAGATCAAATGTTTTCACTGTCACGAGCATGGGAAATATGCTTCAATTTTTCCAAGGAAGAAGGCAAGAAAAAAAGAGCTTGCAGTTGTAGCAGGTGAAGAATTGGCTTCACAGTTCAAGCTTGTTTTTACTCTCATTTCATGCATGGAAAACATTATGATGAGATTCATGTGGTATCTAGATAGCGGTGCCTCATTCTATATGATGGGGAATAAATATCTCTTCAGTGACTTTAAGGAGAAGGACCTCCAGCAGAACACAGATTTTGGAGATGAAGGGAGGTATAGCGCGACCGACATAGTTGTATTGGAAGACCATTATTATGAGGTGATGTTTAGAAGAGAAAATGTGTTCCTTAAACACATAGCTCTATAAATTATAAAATATGCATGTATATTTTGGATTCAGCCCAATCTAAAAATGTGCTAAATTTAAATACCGAATCGCTTCTACAAATATTTTGCGGGATTAAAAACACAATCGCCAATCATATGAACATGAAGAAAGATTAATCACACACAACACAGATAATTTCTCGGGGAAAACTTACAGCTAAAAACCCTAGTATCTTCTATTGTATATTAAGCATGGATCATGAAACAATTACATCAAAAGTCTTCTCACAATAGCCCTCTAGTACTCAGTTAATTGTCTCACATTGTTATATGAAAAACTGAACAACACATAGCCAATTCTCATCCTCCAGACAAACTGCCTTGCTTGTTCAATCCCTGATGGTAAAGACCCCTAAAAGAGATGAATTATTTCCTACCTTGACTATGCAAGTATCATAGGCATTCCAATGGGTGTTTTCCTACATGTGTGTAAGGAAATAATCCTAAAAATGATATTCAACTTCCCTTTCACCTAGAACTCAACTGGGTCTCCACTGGATTCGACATGCATGCAACTAATAATAGTAAATCCTCAGTTGCATGTGAGATCAATGATTTTGAATTAATTAATATTTAATTCACTAGATCTCTAACTAGTGTATCTTCAGTTACAACTAGCACATCTGACTTTAACTCACTTAACTGAGTTAAACTGATTTACAACTTGCACTAACTCATACACCACTGCACTTCGAACTCTATTACAACTAGAATTACTTTGCATGCCTCACCAACAACCTCTAATTCGAAATCCACTAGCTAACTGAATTTATCACTTTCAGTTAACTCATTCAAGTCCACATTGAGAATATATTATAGTTTAATGTCCATCTTAATTAAGGGATAACCAAAATAGACATGCACCCAAAAATAACACTCTGAGCCCCACCGTAGTCTGGGTGCTTAATGCAACTAGGTGTTGAATGCAACTAGGTTATTAATGCACTAGGCCTGAGTGCTGAATATTCTTGTTGAATATCAACAATAGCCATAGGAAATGTGAAGTTGATTATTTCAAGAGTCAGGAACATGTATGCACTCAAGGTTGAGGATACGTGAAAATATTTCAGGAGCAAATCAGTGGTTAATGACTTGGTGGTTGAATGGGAGAAATTATCTCTCAACATGCAGCCTCAAAAGCAATTTGAGAAGGTTGTGGAGTAGCCACAATTGGATAAGCAGAGAAGATACCAAGTGGAAGAGTTCACTCAAGAAGAGGCCTCCAGGAGGGGGAAATTTCGAGCCAGATGGGCAAAGGAGTACATGCAGCTATACCACCAGGTGTGAGGTGGGGAAATGTGAAAAATTAATCCCAAGAAGAAATTTGGGCAGGTTCCATTGAGATGGTGTGTCTCATGGATTGAAATAGGCTACGAGGATCCCATAGTACAGTAGTAGCAGGAAGGATCGGTTAGATTGATGCAGATAGATGTGAAGGAGACATAAATCGGAGTGATAGATGCTGAATAGTAGAGCATAGATCAGAGTTGGCAGGAGTGTAGAGTGAATGGATTCATATGTCAGCAGAAATGCAGAGAGTCTAGTATACATGTGTAGTAGGATCCAACGGTCAGAAGACTCTAATAACATATGAATTATACTGATTCCATTCTTTGGAAGCTATTTATTTTTAGGAGAGTTACATCTTCAAACAACACTAGAGAAATGTTGCATGCAAGAACATTCCAAAGGTACCAGATCAAGATAGATTGATTCCTCTTTGGTTGAGAGGGAGTGTTGAAATTTGCAACAAGAAATAGTGAAATTGGCATCAAAAAAAAAAATTCCAGAAAATGGCACCCAAAAATGACTTACCATTTGAGGCTTTTGATTGCATTATCCCTTAATTAAATTGAAAGTATTTTGTAGTTTCATTTCATAACAACTTGTATCACTAAAATAAGTGAGATAGACTTAGTTAGCTCAATAATTTAAAGTTGAGGGTAAAAGGTGAGGCATGTAGATTGATTCTATTATTTTTAGGGTCTAGTTGCAGCTGTAGCACTATAGTGTGGTGTGAGTGTAATCAGTTAACTCAAATTATTTGAGTCAAAATCAACTTAACTAGTTCTAAATGAGTGATGAGCTAGTCAGAGGTCAAGTGAAATAAATTATATTTAATTCACAAGTAGTGATATATCATATAGTTGATGGTTCATTATTATTATTTTCTTGCATGTCAATTATGATGATGACCTAGTTGAGACAGAGGTTAAAGGGAAGTAAACTATCAGTTGTATTATTAGTGAATTGCCTGAGAGCAATTATAAAGTCAGAGGACGCCTCCATAAGGATTGCATAGTCAAGGAAGGTTGATTATCCTATTTAATGGGGATTAATTTCCTAGGGATTACGTGAGCAATGCTGGGCTAAGAAGGGGTTGATAATTGGCTAAGTGTTGGTCAATTTTGTATAAGAATTACTAGTCAATTTTGAGTAGGATCAGAGTGAGATGATTGGTAGAGTGCAGTATTTTCTTGGTGTGAGAAAGCATTGTATTGTTTCATGATTATTTGACTATGTACAATATATGATATAGGGTTTTTGAGTAGGTTCTTTCCCCAAGAACATCTTGTGTTCTCTGATTGATAATTTCCTTTCTCTTACTTGGATGTGATTGAGCGATCGTGTTTTATATTTCATAAATATAGTAGATGGATTCAATATCTTGTTTCAGTACATTACGTGATTGGATTGAATCCAATGATATAGAGTTTATATATAATTTCTACATGGTATCGTAGGTGCTAAAGCAGATATTTCTAAAAGTGAAAAGGGGTTGTTGTTGGAAATATGATGCAGAGTGTTGTCCTTGATGGCAACCCACTGAATGAAGATGAAGACATGTGACTGTTGACATGTGTTGTCCTTGATGGCAATCCACCTGATGAAGTTATTCTTGACGTGATGGACTTGGTAAATGTTGTTTGTTAGCAATATGATGATGAATGTTTTCCTTGAAAGGCAACCCTCTTGATGAAGATAATGGAAACTTACTAGATGAAGTTGTGCTTAATAGAATATGTTCTTGATGAAGTAAATCTGATGTATGTACAGTGAGTACAGAAGGGAATGAAGAAAGAAATTCAGTTTGTGCTAGATCTATGATAAAAAGAGTATGTCTCAAGGCATACGCGGATATGTCTAGGAGAAGTCGCGTATGCACACAGAAAAGAACGTTCCAAGTCGCGTATGGGCAAAAGCGCTCAAAAAGTGCAAATCCAAGGGTAACCACCATGGTATTGACCCATTGTATTGGGTAATGATCGGCCTAATTGACCCCGTCCAGGAATACCATCGGAAGTAATGTAGTTTTGGGCTCATGGTATTGTTTTGGCTCATGGTATTGAAAAAGGGGCTCATGGTATTGAAAAAGGGTAAACCTATATAAAGAGAAGAAATTCATTGTGCAAATCATGAGTGTGGGTGCAAGATGTCCGAGCTTGAATGAATACTTTCCTCAAGCATATCCTAATGAAAGGGGGTTACACTTGAATGATAAATCAATGTATGATGCACCAATGATGAAGAAGGGGATCTAGATCCTAAATGAATTGCTCTTGTATTTGCCAGTGGATCTGATTATGGAAGGCTTAGATCTGTGATGAGGCGAGCATCTAGGCGAACATCTGTCTGAAGCGAAAGGGTAGATCTGAACTGAATATCTGATCTGATGAAATATGCTGCTCTGTAATGATTAAAGATCTATACGCTACTTCGCCGCGAAGGAAGCGCGTATATAAGCGGCTTCAGCGAAGAGAAAGCGCGTATGCGCAATAAAATATACACTGAGGTATACGCTGGTTTGTGTGGACGGAAGCGCGTATATACGCAAAATCAGTGAAGTGAAAGCGCGTATGCAAAATAGGGTTTGCTGAAGCAAAGGGTATGAGATATCTGATCTGTTCTGCTATGTTTCTGCTATCTGATCTGTGTTGTTAAGTATCTGTTGGTGATGAATGTTTGTGCTTAAAAGCTTGGAAAGGGTCCAGTTGAACATGATGAAATGTGGCTCCATGGTGCTCCTGGCTGAAGTTGTAGGATCCAAGGAAAATTGATGAAACGTGGTCCGAAGGTGCCGGGCTGTTGTGTGCCTTCGCTAGGGGGCCAAAGCCCCCTTCTGTGTGAGGTCGGTAAACGAGATCGGGGTTTTATTCCTTTCCAGGAGAGGCTTGCAAACGAGTTTGTGGGTTGGAGCTCCTTCCAGAGAGCGGTCGTAAACGAGCGCAGTGAGCTCTGCCGTCAAGTTCACACCAAAGACATATGTTGTAAGATGTTTTCTCTATAATAAAATATTGAAGGCTGAGCAACTGCAGCGGTGGTTTTCTCCCAACTTGGGTTTCCACCTAAAAATCCTGGTGTTCATGTGTGATGCTTTATCCTGTTCTTACTGCACATGGTTACTGTTTATAGAACATCTAATAAATGAATGATGGAATTATGTAAGTGAAGAACTAATGGCATAATTAGATCTCTGGGTATACGCGAGTTTCATGAAGGATACCCGCGTGTATACGCTAGTTGGCTTCAACAAAGTAGCGTATGGGTTTTAGAGCTGAAAAAGTAAAAAGTTTTTGTTGTTGTCCTAAATACTGATTCACCCCCCCCTCTCAAAAAGATTTTTCCAACAATTGGTATCTGAGCAGGTCCTTCCGAAAGCTTGATCGCTTGAAGGAGATCCGTAGTAATGGGAAAGTCAAGAAGGAGCATGTCTATAAAGCCACCTCTATTCAATGGAAGCACCGATATTCTCGGGAAGGTACGTATAAAAGCATATCTCGCAAAGTCTTGGTGCAAAGATATGTTTGGGCAATCTGTGGGAAGAAGGTTATCAATACCCCACAAGTATTCCTACCGATGCAAATTAAAGAAGAAGGCAAACTGTCACAACAAAGAATGTCTTATTAGGAAGCATGTCTGAACCAGAATTTGCTAAAGTGATGCAGCTAAATTCAGTAAAAGAGATATGGGACAGAATCATTCTGAGCTATGAAGGAGATATAAAGGTAAAAAGTGCAAAACTCCAAACGCTCAGAATTGAATACGAAAATTTAAGGATGCATAGTGATGAAAGTATTTCCAGTTTCTTTCTTCGTCTAGATGATATTGTAAATCGAATGAGGAATTTAGGAGAAACCATAACTGATACTACTCTGGTTGAAAAGGTCTTAAGATCATTGACTTCTAAAATTTGACTCTAAAGTTTCAAAACTTATTGAAGAAAGGCAAGATCTGCAAACTCTTACTATCGTCTTAATGACATGGTTCTGAACGCTTTTGAAATGAGAAGAGCAAGGAGGGGCTTTCTCAAATAAGAGAAGTCGCTTTAAGGCATCTACAAAAGGAAGAAAAGAAGCACAAAGAATCAAATGATATATCCATGAAGAAGAAGGACTCAGGAAAGCTCCAACTAGGTACTGGAAGATTCAAAGGTAAGCTTCCCTTCAAATGTTTTGAGTGTGGAAAAGTTGGTCATTATGCTGCTAAAGGTCCTTATAGAGAAAATCATGGTAAAGGGATACAATTTGAGAAGAGAAAGAGTTATTATGAAAAAGAAGATGATGATGAAGTGTCCAAATGGAAGATGAAGAAGATTCCACCAAGATCCTAAAGTGCTCATGGCTACACAAAAAGAAGAAGGTTATCGAGGAAAGGAGATACCCTAAATCATGTATATAAAAAATTTAAGAAGATGAATTAATATTCATCAAGATCTACAAGTGCACCATGGCAAAGAAGAAAAAGGAGAAGGCCACTTGTAATACTCTTCTTTGTGCAAACAATAGTAAAGATAGTGAAAGTAAAGTTGTGGATCTAGAAGAAGCTCTCAAGATTAAAGTTAAGAACTACAAAGTTCATACAATAAGCAAGAAACTATCTACCAAGAGATGATCTCACAAATGAAAGATCAAATAGAAATGCTGAATGAACAGGTGGACAAGTATCAAAGGTTTCATACTTATGAATCCAATCGAATTAAAGATCTAGAAGCAGATCTTGAAAAATCAAGCAAGAAGAAATAAGGACTTGAAGCTGCTATCATCTTTCTGCAAGCAGAGCTAGAAACATCAAGTAAGGAAAATGAGGAACCTCTACAATCCTTTGAAAAGGAAGGCCTTGAAGCAGAAATTATCTCTCTCAAAAGGGATCTGGAAAAATCAAATAAGAAGAATGAAGAGCTGGAACAAACATGTGAAGAAAACGAAAATTGGCTGAAAGAAGAGATCCTAAATCTGAAGGATCAAGTTGAAGTGGAAGAAGAAAAGAAGAAAGCATGACAAAGCAATGTCAAGCGTTGGAGGTTGAGGTAAACATTCTCAAAGGTAAATTAGAAGAAAAAGTTAAACTTTTGAGTTTTCATGATAGTACTAATATTTTGGACAATATTCTGAGTAATCAAAGGCATCCTGCTATCAAACTTGGTCTTGGTTTCCATGAAACTGTTAAAGGAGAATCTAGCTTGCAAGGAAGTGCAAAAAATTCATAGGGTGTCAATGCAAAACCTGAAGTGTTGAAGGAAACAAAAGATCAAACAACAATCATGAATTCTCATAATGATCTATTCAATAACGTTGTTGAATGTTTCCAATGTCATAATTATGGGCATGTTGCAACAAATTGGCAGAGCAGGACATTTCCTGTACCCACAAACAAACAAGTTCTACTCGTAAAGGTACTCTAGTTTCTTCAGATATTGTCTCTTATGTAACATGGGTGGACATAAAGCAGCTTTATTGTAAAAGGAGAAGAATAGAAATACTCATTATGATTCTTATGTTTATTTCCTCTCGGACACATGAGATGTTATTCTTGTAACAAGTATGGACATGTAGAAAAAGAATGCAGGATGAACAGATCTGGGAAAGTGGACAATCTCCAGCACAGAATTAGAAAGTTCAAGAAAATTTGGAGAAAGAAGGAGGATCGATCAGAAACGTAGGGAATTCTGACCCTACTGCAGTCATCCGCTTCTGAAGCTTACTTCTCTGATTGACTGCAGGAATGATGTGGGATACATTATGAGTTTTAGTAATGTATCGTTACAGGGGGAGCAATGTATGATGTCTCTCATGGTTGATTTGATCATTCTGCTTATATGTATTTCTGACAGAGCATCTGATAAGAAGAAGACAGGTACATGAAGTACAAGTTCAGGGGAAGATGAAGGAAAGTGAATGATTCAATGTGTCACTTTCCATACGCGAGTTCGTTGAATAAAAGTCGCGTATACACGCGAGTTTCAGCAGACACAGTCGCATATGCATTGATGATAAGAGAATTGGGATGACAGCTGAAGATCTGGAGCAGAGGTCCAGGGGGAGCATCAGTCTGACTGCTGATGATTGCACTGTTAGCATTATTCTGGTTATACTCATGATAATGAAATGATACATGGGTTCTTGTGTTGAAGATTATGGATGAAGCCTGGTTACTTTATGATGAAGAGCATTTGTTGTTGAGATGAAAGTCTTATAACTCAGAGTTGAGGACTGATCATGCAGAGATTGTTGTTGATGACTTGCTGTTGAAGGTGTTTCAGGTTGCACAAGTTAAGAAGGAGCACTGGTTCAGGGGGAGCAGCAGGTTGAATACTAATGGTTGCATTGTTGGCAATATGACTGATTATTCTTGGCTATTGTGATACTCATGCTTAAATGATGATGACTTGGCACATGGTTTATTATGATGAGACTTTGAGCTCCGTCATTTATAAATAACTTTTGTGATCAAGCATGGATAAGCTGATGACGGTTGATTCAAATAAGAAGAGATCATGCAGAGATTGTTACTATGGTTAAGATCTTTTTCCTACATATGGTACTTCATGTTAAATATTAAATATCATGGTGATGTTGGACCACATGGATGATTGCTTGACACTTATGTGAAGATGCCGTTCTGGTATGGAAAGAATGTATTGATGCTGCAAAGAATCTGAAGACTTGGATACTAATGTGCTTATGCTGCCACCATTGGATGACGCTTGAAGACACAACTACATTGTTCTATCCATCTGTAGTCCAGGAAGCATTCAAATATCTCAGAAAGAAGCTGAACACTGTCTTTACCTCACAGAGAATCAGATCTGGTTGAAATTTAGAAGATGGCATTGGATACGCGGGTTTCATGAAACACAGTCGCGTATATACGCGAGTTCCTGCACAGAAAACCACGTATGTTTGGTTGCTGGAAATTTTTGGTTGGTTCAGCTCTCTTGAGCACAGCTGCAGTGCTGTTTGGTATCTATGATACTATTTGGTATCTTTGGTGGTGTTCCAGTTCTCATAATTCTGTTTCTAATGTTTTGATGAAGATGCCTTGATGATTTGTTGGTGAAAGTGTTCAGGATGCACAAACTAAGGGGGAGCCTTAGTCATATGAAAGGATGCGTGGATGCACAGATTCAGGGGGAGCTTTAGCGTTGCTGAGTATAATGCATTGTTGGCATTATGGTGGTTCTGAAATATGTTCTCTTTCTTGAGGACTTTCTGGTGTTGGTCTTAAATGGTCTTTTTTGTAATTTGTTGAAAAGGTCTTGTTGAGACCCATGATGTAAAATTGTAATATTCAGTCATGTAAGGACTTGTCATTTTTGTAAACCCACTGGGTTGGGTAGCTGAGTTGCAATGTGTAAACCCACTTGGTTGGGTAGTTGAGTCTCTTATATAAATCCACTTGGATTGGATATTTGATGTAAGTATGAGTCTTTGGTGATAGGAAGCTCATAGAGTCATGTACTTCATTGAAAATTTGTTTGAAGATTCAGCATGAACTCAGGGGGAGCTTGGTCACTTCAGTATATATCAGATCTGCAGAACGTTTCTTCCACATTAAGGGGAGATTATGTTGGTTTTTGATCCGCCCTTTGCCCTTGATGTCAAAGGGGGAGAGTGACATGGTGTTTGAATGAAGAGAAAGAATGGTGTCAAAAATGGAGAGAGTGACATGGTGTCATGATATTCTTATTGTACCTATCTGTTGTGGTGATCAAACACCATCGTGGTTGCCATCAATTCCAAAGGGGGAGATTGTTGGAAATATGATGCAGAGTGTTGTCCTTGATGGCAACCTCCATCGAATGAAGATGAAGACATGCGATTGTTGACATGTGTTGTCCTTGATGGCAATCCACCTGATGAAGTTATTCTTGACGTGATGGACGTGGTAAATGATGTTTGTTAGCAATATGATGATGAATGTTGTCCTTGAAAGGAAACCCTCTTGATGAAGATGATGGCAACTTACTTGATGAAGTTGTGCTTGATAGAATATGTTCTTGATGAAGCAAATCTAATGTATCTACAATGTGTACAGAAGGCAATGCAGAAAGGAACTCAGCTTGTGCTAAATCTATGGTGAAAAGAGTATGTCTCAAGGCATACGCGGATATGTCTAGGGGAAGTCGCGTATGCACGCGGGAAACAACGTTCCAAGTCGCGTATGGGCAAAAGCGCTCATAAAGTGCAAAACCAAGGGTAACCACCATGGTATTGACCCATTGTATTGGGTAATGATCCACCTAATTGACCCCATCCAGGAATACCATCGGAAGTAATGTAGTTTTGGGCTCATGGTATTGTTTTAGTTCATGGTATTGAAAAAGGATAAACCTATATAAAGAGATGAAATTCATTATGCAAATCATGAGTGTGGGAGCAAGATGTCTGAGCTTGAATGAATACTTCTCTGTGAAGTATATCTGATTGGAAAGGGTTACACTTGAAGATAAATCTAAATGTATGATGCACCAATGATGAAGAAGGGGATCTAGATCTGAAATGCACTTGTATCTGCTAGATCTGCTTATGGAAGGCCTAGATCTATGATGAGGCGAACATCTAGGCGAACATCTCTCTGAAGTAAAAGGGTAAATCTGAACTGAAGATCTGATCTGATGAAGTCTGCTGCTCTGTAATGATTGAAGATCTATATGCTACTTCGCCGTGGAGGAAGCGCGTATATACGCGGCTTCGCTGAAGTAAAAGTGCGTATGCGCAATGAAATATACACTGAGGTATACGATGGTTTGTGTGGACGGAAGCGCGTATATACGCGACTTCAGTGAAGTGAAAGCACGTATGCAAACTAGGGTTTGCTGAAACAAAGGGTATGAAATATCTGATCTGTTCTGCTATGTTTCTGCTATCTGATTTGTGGTGTTAAGTATCTGTTGGTGATGAATGTTTGTGCTTAAAAGTTTGGAAAGGGTCTAGTCTGGAAATATGATGAAATATGGCCTGCAAGTGGTGTTCTATTGAAGTTGTTGGATCCAGTGTGAAAATTGATGAAACGTGGTCCAAGGTGGTAGGCCAAGGTTGTAGCCTTCACTGGGGTTGTAGCTCCTTCCGTGAGGTCAAACGAGATCGGGGTCACAGTTTCCAGAGAGGTCAAACAAGTCAGGTTGGAGCCCTTCCAGAGAGGCCGGTAAACGAGCTGCCAGGGGAGGCTCTCCGTGCTGGTCAAGTCTCGCGCTCAAGACATATGTTGTAAGATGTTTTCTCTATAATAAAATATTGAAGGTCGAGCAAGAAGGCTGAGCAACCGCAACGGTGGTTTTCTCCCCGATTTGGGTTTCCACCTAAAAATCCTGGTGTTCATGTGTGATGCTTTGTGTGATGGTTTATTCTGTTCTTACTGCACATGTTTACTGTTTATTGAACATCTGATGAATGAATGATGGAATGATATAAGTGAAGAATTAATGGCATAATTAGATCTCTGGGTATACGCGATTTTCATGAAGGATATCCGTGTGTATACGCTAGTTGGCTTCAGCAAAGTAGCGTATGGGTTTTAGAGCATGAAAAAGTAAAAAGTTTGAATATGCTGTAAATACTGATTCACCCCCCCCCCTCTCAGTATTTTTCCCAACAGAAGTTGTGATGGAAATTTTCAAAAAAACATGCTTTTATTATTTCGATAGAAGTTCACTCTTCTATTTCTTTCTCCTCATAAGTCATCTCATATATTTCCAACTAGCTCATGCAAGTCTGTTCTTCCTCCCTTTTTTTATTTTAATGTCAATCATCCATTAGGTTATGTGTGTTGCATTAGTGACGTGGTCAAGGAATTTATTTATTTTATCAAGAGTTAATTCAATAAAAATCTCATGCACTTCCAAGAAGCATGTTCTAGTTTTTCCAACCAATAGTTTGTTTCTTCTTGCACAATTTGTCAGGTAATTATTGATTTTTAAAGAATCCTTTATCGGAGATAAATCCACAATAGACATTTTATATCGATGTTTTGAGCCACAACCAAGACCCATCATCAGGATAATATGGCGAGACAAGGAAAGGTAAAGAAGACAAATAATTAAATAAAGCAACATGAAAAAAGGAAAATAAATAAATAAAGAATAAGAAAGAAAATAATGAAAATAAATAAAAAAATTAAAAGCAAAATAAATAAAAAATAAGAAATAAAACAAGGAAAAAATAAAAATAGAAAGGATCCAAGGAAAATAATAGATAGAATAAATAAGGAGAGGAAGGAAATCTGAAAATTGAAGAAGAGAAACAATCAATAAGTAGAGTAAAAAACCTAAAATAAATAAATAAATAAATAAAACTAAAAATAAAATAAAATAAAAAGAAAAGAGGAATTAAATAAGGAAAAAAAAATTAAAATAATACAAGGGAGCCAAGGAAAAATAAATATCATAAATAAAGAGAGGAAAGAAATCCCTAAGGTTATGAATCATATAATAAGGAGAGCATATGGGAACGAAAAATTAAAAGTAGGGACAAAGGAAAAGAGATAAAAGGAGGAATAAAAGAGGAAGATAGAAGAGATGAAGAAGAGGGAAGCTAAAGGAAGGAAAAATGAAAAGAAGGGGGAGGAAAGAAAAAGAAAAGAAAATTTGGAGTTAATTGTGAGAGATTAAAGTGATCCAACTTCTACTGATTTCAAATTTATCCCCATCCCTACAACCCCATTAGGGATGGGGGTAAATTTACCCCATCCCTTTTCCCTCTCTTATCTATTCTTATTTTCTTCCCCCTTTTCTCTCCTTTCTTTTGTCCCTCCTTTCAATTTTTCCTTCCCTTCCTCTCTTGTTATTATATGATTCATAATATTTAGGATTTCCTTCCTCTCTTTTTTTATTATATTTATTTTTCCTTGGTTCGCTTATATTATTTTTCCCTTATTTAATTCTTCTTTTATTTTTATTTTATTTTATTTTAAAATTGTTTTTTTTATTTTGTTAAAGTCTTTTCTCTCCTTATTCGTTGTTTCTCTTCTCTACTTTTTGGATTTCCTTCCTCTCTTTCTTTACTCTATTGATTATTTTTCCTTTCTTCTCTCTTCCTCTTTTCTCACCTCTTTTCTCTCTTTTCCTATGTCCCTCCTTTCATTTTTTCCTTCCCTTCCTCTCTTGTTATTCTAGGATTCATAATATTTAGGATTTCCTTCCTCTCTTTCTTTATTCTATTTAGTTTTCCTAGGTTCCCTTATATTATTTTATTTTATTTTATCTCCTTATTTAAATATACTTTTTATTTTATTTCATTTTATTTTTCATTATTTTGTTTAAGTATATTCTCTCCTTCTTTTTTTATGTTCTTTACTTTTTGGAATTCCTTCCTCTCTTTATTTATCCTATTTTTTATTTTCCTTAGATATTTTCTATTATTTTATTTCTTTATCTTATTTTCTTTCTTCTATTTATTTTATTTTATTTATTGTGTTGATATTCGACCTTTTCTCCCCTTACTCGTTGTTTCTGTTTGCTTTATTTATTTATTTATTTGTATTCTTTACATTTCCTTCTACCAGCATAGTATCCAGATGATGGGTCCTGTTTGTGACTCAAAACTTCAACTTAAAATGTCTATCGTGGATTGATCTCTGACTCAGGATTCTTTAGAAATCAAACACAAAAATCTCCAAACAACAATTATTTATTTTCTACTGACACCACTCTTGAAGTATCTATTCAAAAGTCAACATTTATGTATGCATTTTGTCAATACTCAGGTCCAATGATACCAATAATGGAACCAATGTTGTAATCTAGCAAAAAGTGTGCATTGGCTTTTAGTAGGAAGGAACAACAAGTAAACTGCATAATAATATGAAATACAAAAAAGTGATAAGAAACAAAAAATAGTGGAAACCAATGAATAAACATTTTATATTATATATCATCAACAAAAAATAAAGACTAGTACATAAAGTGAAGTACACACACACACATTCTCAATGGATAGTTGCAACAACTTAATTGTCTAAACTGACTTTACTAGACTAACTTTGTCGATCGACTTGAATATGGAGTTGGCCAACTTATACTATAACCTTTTCTGTTGACTCGACTGTTTGGACTAACCCTTTCAACACATGCAATGGTTAATTTACAGAGAGATGTAGACCAAATACATTCATTCATCTCCCAATTCAAATAATGTGGATAATTTTGACTACAAGGAAAGATACAATATTTACATAAAATGCATCAATATTCAATCACCATTATGTACAACTTCAATTACTTAATTCTTCCTATGGATTCAAAAGGAATACCCAAAACATTGCAAGCAATTCATGCATTCCCTTAGTGTTTTTGTGATTTTTCATCAACGGGAAATCATAATTTTTAAATATTTATAATGAATATAGATTATTTACAAAAAATATAAATGAATACAATGACATTCACACATAGTACTCATATACTTACCCTAAAAACACGTTACCAAGAAAACTAACAAATTTTTAGAGCCACACCCCCAACTCACATTTTATGAACACCATTCACAATACAATATATATGATTCCATGGAATAAAAAACCTTAGTCCATTAGAATATTTTAGATCCATTAATCAAAAATATATTACAATGGGTGAAAAAACCATTTTTCAAAAAATGCCAAATGAAAGCCCATAATGGACTAAAAGTAACTATTTTTTTTTGAGTGTTCCACACAATTATTCCTATGTAAGGGGAGCCTATAAATCCCCCTTGTAATCTCCTTAGTGCAATGCATATCACATGGAGCTAATCAAACAATGAATATAACACATTCCCAAAATGAATCATAGCATTAATATAGGTGAAGACATAATTTGCAACATGCAGAGATTGGTTTCCTTCACGCATAAGGCAGGTACAGACTCTAACAACAATACAAAAATATATGAGATCAAAATAGTTATTTCCATTACTCTAATTATTAAGAATTTATTTTGTAATATACTCAGGATCCCAATTGGGATGAAATTGGCTATATGGGTGAGCCCAATGAAAATACCTCACTCTTTCCATATTTTAAAGAAAGAAAAAGCAATAATTTTTAGGTTTCATATATTATCCTTTGGTAATTTATATGAGGAATATAATTTAGCAGCAAACAATCTTGCCAAAGAGTCTTGTAAATCATTAAAAGGTAAGGTTGAATTACTTATTATTAATAAGCATGGAACAAATCCAATAGGTGGCTTCCTATCACATAGTTTTTCTAGATCTTAACCCATGATACTATTTATTGATATTCCAGAATAAAATGTTTTTCTCTAAATTGTTATGGTTTTTTACAAAAATAGTCACCATTGTAAATGGAATGTACATAGAGGTTGAGGAAATCTTACTTCCCTTGATTTATGTTTAAGCTTGTGGAGATGTAGACAATGTATATGTATTTAATGATGATATCCCATACTTGTGGTTTATTTTACATGTAACTGATAATTAATATTGAATAAAATTATCAATATTTTTCTCTAATTAATTTGTGTCCATCATCAAATTATGGTTTAATGTTAATTTGGAGCTATGATTATGGTTAAGAAATATACTTAGTATTCCTTTATTAGTTTTAGTAGCTTATATTGGTGTATGTACCCATTTGTATATTTCGTGCCATTGCCAAGTAATTTTTAAAGTTAACTTAAATTAAATAATAGTAATATTTTAATTTTAAAGTCATAATTAAGACAAAAACCAAATTGGTGAATGAGACTATCTTGTTTGTGGGACAAAGGACCCACTTCTACACAATATGTAACTACTATAGTCTACAAGAGCATGCATACTCTACCCCCTTGTTATATTTGAAGTAACCTTTTAGAAGGAAACATTAGAGTTGAATTAAACCAATTATGTCAATATGTGTACTTATTCATATCTTTCTAAGTAACATTGATAGGAACAAATACAATTATATTATTTTTTATACTTTTACATATCCTTCTTAATGATGTTAGTTGGAATTAATGTAATTTAAGTTGGTTTAGTACAACAACATCAACCATAACTATAATCATTTTATCAAATAAATAATTAACAATTACTACAATTGCATTATATGATTCTATTAGATTATAGTATCTATTTTTTTTATCAATATAATAGTAAATTTTTTTAACCACATTTTCTCTAAATTGCCAATTTTTTTAACCAACTTTTCTCTATATTGATTAATCTTAGAGGTGTATTTATTTTGGAAAGAGGATGCCATATTTTAAAGATTTTTTATTATTAATATTAAGTTTATGTTCAATATTTAATAAAAAAAATATTCTTCATTGTAATATTTAATGAAAAATTGCGATTAAAGTTGTCAGGTTATTTGTATTTTATAAATAGGGATTTTTTATTATTTTGTAGTATTCCTTTTTCAAAAATATCACAAGTTTGTTCCATAGATGGACTGCTGAGGCATTTAATGGTTATGTCTCCTTCAAAATAAGGGATATAACTAGAGGATACCTAGCCTTTTGCAGTCTCTATCTACAGATATGTGATTTTTCCTATTCAGGAATTGCTGCAGCAAGCTCCCTAGGGACACTGTATAAGGAAGAAGATTTAAAGATAAGGCCAAAAAATACTGTGATGACTTAGAAAATATATAATTAGACCTATTTTAATAATGTAAGCTCAAATAAATAACCTTAAGCAGGTTATTCAAATCTCCCACAGTGAACTAGCTGAAAATTGCAGCGACACGTGAGCACAAAACAACTGTCTTTAGAAAAAAACTCTATAAAAGTGATAAGTGGGACTTTTATCCCTTAGTATACATGATATAAAACTCACATGCATAATTTTAGGTGAAACAAATGACTGTAGCTCATATAAATAGATCTTCCTATTTCTATATGCCTCAAATGAGCTTAAACCCCATAGCCTAGCTTGTGCAGAAAGCACTGAATCAAGAAAAATGTTATTTTATCTAGGGTTTATGAAAATAATAACATGACATATCAGATATGAAATGAAAGAGAATCCAATGGCTAAGAAAATGTGATTCCTTTCGTCTTTATACAAAATAAAGATCACCCTCAAGGGGTTTCATGAAAATACAAAGTGTACAACTGGAGATCTGCAAATATATATAGCTGGAAAACGTAGTCACTGAAACATTGAATAAAAATATGGCTGAGAATATTAAAGTATAGAAGAGGAATGGAATATAGATCTTTCCGGGAGAAGGGTTGGCCCTTCCTCCAAAGAATCAGCTCTCAAGCAAGGGATCAAACCCTGCAGCTGCTGCTCTCACAAAAATAACGCGTATTACCCAGTGAACTATGTTGTAATGGGTGGAACATGATTTGGCACAGTGCCAAGATCTTAAATGAGCTCTGAAATCTCCTATACATCTCCCTCAATGTAAGAAAAAATCCCTCCACTGAATGGAAAGGCACAAGAGAAGATGAGGCAACCCTCCCACTGTACTGCCCAGCAACACAGTGTCCTCTGCTATAGAAATAATGGTGTAGATGTGAGAAATTATTGGCCTATAATCCAGATGTGGGAGAAACGAAGCACAATCCCCTTCAAGAGATCACTCAATTAAGGATAAGGAATTCCTAAACAGGAATTCCTCCAAACCCGGCTAAGCAGTGGGAGTTTGTAGAAAATGTCTAAGTAGACAGGAAATCGAAATACACAAACTAGCCCCATAAATCTGACCTTATCCTCCTTATGAAGTTGTGAGCTCCTTCACCTTGGGTCCCACCTCTTAGGGTTTCCATCTTCATTTGAACTATTCCCTCCAAAAATGCGATGTCTTCTTAGGCAAGCTACTCCTCCTTAGGTTTCACTGGTTGACTTCGCGAACTTGACCTTGTCCTCATACAATTGGCCCTTTTCACACTAGGAGGTGCAAAATAAGCTGCTCAAAGTTCCCTTTTACATTATGAGGGGTGTTATTCATGCAATTAGGTCTCCTCACCCCTTTTATTCATATATTATGCAATATGAAAAAAATCTTTAATGTTCCAAATTAGTCATGAAAATTTTGGAACATTACAGTCCTCCCCTGCCAAATGTTGCTTGTCCTCAAGCAACTGCAAGGATAGAACTGAGTGAATATCCTTACCTCCTCTGGTAGCATCAAAATATGATGGAATCCTCCAAATAATATGATTCCATCTCATCCATTAAACTCCGTAGTGCCTCTCCCAAGCATATAGACTAGCATTTGGTGAAACACCCCAAATGACTAAGATCATGAGAAGGAAAGTGCTCATGGAGACAACCATGTGTGGTCTAGAGGTCTTCTCAAGGCATGGAGTGCAAGATGCATGGGAAATATTATTCCCCAAAGTGAAAAACTCCACCCCGAAGCTATCATCCATATAAAATGAGTCACCCTCTAGCATGGTAACTCATGAAGAATCCCCTCCACCTTGGGCTCCTGAAGTGTAGGTGGGATAAATGACTGAACATGATAGGAAAGAAGGCCTATCCCATGTTGTCCCTCTAAACTCAAGAAAAGTGATGAGGATATATTTATCTTGGGCTGCAACATGAGTGCCCTCCAATGGCAAGAAGGAAGTTAGACCTCCAAAGGTCTCTCTCCCGACACTATGAATCAAGCTGGCCCAATCCATCACATACATAATGGATAAGAAATCATTTCCATATGACGACCTATCCATCTCATGGTGCTCCTCATTAAGTAAAAAATATGCTACTGTAGAGGCCATGTCTCCTTCCATGTTCCCCTTAGAACATGCATTGCAGAAAATGTGGGAGTTCTCCCCAACAAGGACATGTCCTCCTTATGTGTCACTCCCCTAATCATGCTCCCCATAAGGATAACAGCAGCATCAGCAAAAGAGAAAATAATCAGCAATAAAATGGGGAATGTACTGAAGGTCTTATGGTGTTCCACAGTGTACCAACAGTCTCCCAAGTGTTCATAGCGTAGTTTGTCAAACTTCTGCTTGAAGAAGTGATTTGGAAAGTTGTCTTTGAGTACATGTAAAGCAATGCACGATCTTATTTATGAAAATGTATAGGAGGTGGTTGAATATATAAGCTAAACATGCATGGAAATAAACACTTTCCCAAGGCCATATGAGATATGGCTGCCTCCATCACATCGTCTGGCGCAATAATGCTCCTGGAGCTTAATGAATAGGTTTCCCTCTTGTGGAGCCAAGCACTACATAGAAATGGAGAGAAGGTGCAAATATTGTGCTAGGTAATCAACACATGAAAAAACAAAATTCTCACATTCATATTGTCCCTCAAGTGCCTTAAAAGTGGAGAGGTCAAATGGACACTCCATCAGCAAATACATGCCATGAAGTAACAACGATGTTGAGTCATGCAAGCAAGCCCTGGCCAAAATATAGCTCCATCCTTTGACATGTAGTTTTTCAAAGGTATTCTCCATAATGCTGCCATATATGAGGGGTCTTCTCCATGATGAAAAAAAATCTTGAACCATGATAGTGCCATACTTCACCCTTGCAACACTATTCCAAGTGGGAGAGAATTTTTTCCCTTGCTCTCTCCCAATCCTCCGAAGAAAAAAAGATCTTTGTTGCCTCATCATACCTCCATTGTACACATTATGTAGTGAAAAAATAATGATCATGCCATCATAATGTACCCACACTCCTAGCTACCCCATGATGAAAGTACACTGCCAAGTTCCTTCCTCCCTCATACCCTTGGAAATAGGATATGTCTCATGATTGCCAAACTCTCTCTTGAGTAGCCAGTATAGCTTTTCTTCTTGTTGCCCTGTGTCATAGATCTGCAGGTGGCTCACAAGCCTCATGCTCTCCATCCATCTTCTCTCATCCAAGTTTGGCTACCCTTGATTATCCTCTCCCTTGGAATATTCCTGATGAAGACCAGTAATCTTCCCAAGCAAATATTCCTTCTTACACCTCATGGAGGGTTGAGATGTAACCCATTGGAGAATATCCAGGAAAGGTCTCTCACCAATCAAATCCTTGAACCCAGAAGAATCCAAGTATGCTAAGGACAAGACATCCTTAGGAGATGGCACATCATGCATGATGCCTCTCACAACCTTGCACCATAACTCCACATTTTGCATGCAGCTCAATAAGGGTGCAAAGGAATGAATGCTGATCCCTTCTTGGATCAGGCCCAAGTTGCACAGAGCTGTGCAAACTTGCTTCTCTTTATTAGCATGATGTTTCAGTCCTGGGCCATGTGAATGCAAATTTCCCAAATCTCTTATGAAATTTTATGAATTGTCACTGCATGGAAATTTTTTCATACCTTTTTGGGTCTTTGAGACATCTTGTATGGCTACAAGAGTCCCTCTCTTTGATTTTTTGGTTGATCCAAGTGCTGATATGGTGGGCTGCTCCTCTATGAACCGGACAATGCTCGTAGAAGCCTCCTCAAGTGGAGAAGAATGCTCCTCCTCCTCTGGCCATCTATCCACTTCCTCTTGTGGCCCTCCATACTTTTCACTTCCTCCATGAGAATAGGAAGTTATCTCATCTTCTCCTTCCTCCTGAAACCCTCTAGTGGTTTCACTGTAGCTTTTTTCATCTTGAAACCCTCTTGGAGTTTCACTGCACTTTTCTTTCCCCATTGGTTGAACCCCTTTGTAGAGGCTCCTTTCTGATCTGAAAATGAATGTGAGTAACTTCATCCTCTGCATATTTGTTCTCCTCTTCTTCGTATTCTCTAGGTGGATCTGAAATCCACATGCTGAGCCAAGATGGCTGCTCTGATACCACTGTAGTATTCCTTTTTCAGAAATATCACAAGTTTGTGCCAGAGATGGAATACTGAGGCATTTACTGGTTATGTATCCTTCCAAATAAGGGAGAGAACCAGAGGCTACCTAGCCTTTTGCAGTCTTTGTCTACAGATATGTGATTTTTCCTATTCAGGAATTGTTGCAGCAAATTCCCCAGGGACGCTGTATAAGGAAGCATATGTGAATATAAGGCCAAAAAATTTTGTGATTCCTTAGAACATATATAATTTGTCCTCCTTGCAGAATGTAAGCTCAAATAAATAACCTTAAGCGGGTTATTTAGATATCCCATAGTGAACTAGCTGAAAATTGCAGCGACATGTGAGCACAAAATAGTTGTGTTCATAAAATAACGTTATGCAAGTGAGAAATGGGACTTGTATCCCTTATAATACATGATATAAAGCTCACATGCAGAATTTTAGGTGAAACAAATGACTCTAGCTCATATAAATAGATCTCCCAATTTCTATATGCCTTAAATGAGCTTAAACCCCATAGCCTAGCTTGTGTAGAAAGCACTGAATCAAGAACATCATTATTTTATCTAGGGTTTATGTATATAATAAAATGACATATTATATCTGAAATGAAAAAGCATCCAGTGGCTAAGAAAATGTGATTCCTTACCTATTTATACACAATAAAAATCACCCTCAAGGGGTTTCATGAAAATACAAAGTGTACAAGTGTAGATCTGCAAATATATATAGCTGGAAAATGTAGTCACCGCAAAACTGAATATAAATATGGTTGATAATATTAAAATACAAAAGAGGAATTTAATATAGAGCTTTCTGGGAGAAGGGTTGGCCCTTCCTCCAAAGAATCAGCTCTTAAGCAAGGGATCAAACCTTGCAGTTGCTGCTCTAAAAAAAATAATGTAGTTTACCCAGTGAACTACACTGTAATGGTTGGAACATGATTTGGCCACATTCCAAGATCTGAAATGAGCTCTGAAATCTCCTATACAACTCACTCAATGCAAGCGAAACTCCCTCCACTGAATGGAAATGCACAAGAGAAGATGAGGCAAACCTCCCACTGCACTGCCCAGCAACACAGTGTCCTCTGCTACAGAAATAACATTGCAGATGTGAGAAATTATTGGCCTAAAATCCAAATGTGGGAGAAATGAATCACAACCCCCTTCAAGATATTAATCAATGAAGGAGAAGGAATTCCTAAACAGGAATTCCTCCAAACCCTATTAAGCAGCAAGAGTTTGCAGAAAATGTCTAAGCAGACAAGAAATCGAAATACACAACCTAGCCCCACGAATCTGCCCTTCTCCTCCTTATGAGGTTGTGAGCTCCTTCACCTTGGGTCCCACCTCTTAGGGTTTCCACCTTCATTTGAATCTCTTCCCTGCAAAACTGCATTGTCTTCTTAGGCAAGCTACTCCTCCTTAGGCTGCGCTGGTTGACTTGGTCAACTTGACCTTGTCCTCATACAATTGGCCCTTTTCACACTAGGAGGTGAAAAATAAGCTACTCAAAGGTTCACTTTTACATTATGAGGGGTGTTATTCATGAAATTAGGTCTCCTCACCACTTTTATTCATCTATTATGCAATATGAACAAAATATTTAATGTTCCAAATTAGTCATGAAAATTTTGGAAAGTTACATAGTTGTGTTATTAAAAGGATTTTCTTAACCATGCAGTTGACGTCCAACCCTAAAATTTAAATTATTTTCATCCTATTGCCACATTTATCTTTATTGTTACACAGTAGGTGTGGATCAATTCAATTCTTGTCACCCATTGCCATAATTATCTTTCTTGTTACCCATGAGGGGTACACTAGTGGGTTTTTGTGTGGTTTACTCTGCTCCAGGTTTGAGGTTCAAACCTCACAGGAAGGGGTTGGGGTGGAATTCACATAGGGGGAACTAAAACTATGCCAACGGGCATCCAATTTGGTCACAAAACAACAAAACAATTATATTTCTTTTTTGCATCAATTTATATAACTAAACTAATATAAAATAAACTTTTCATCAGTGTCACAAAAAAGAAAATATATATCTTTCTTGTTTGCATTAATTTCACACAAAAAAAATTATCTTTGTAGCTAGTAAGATACACCTATTAATTTTTATTACCAATTTATTTGATATAACTAAACTAATATAAAATAAACTTATATATATATATATATATATATATATATATATATATATATATATATATATATATATATATATATTAGATAGGCCTTTTTTGTTCATCGGTTGTAATGACCATCACATCTCCTATGGACTATCCCATTGGATGCTATCTAGATCCTTATTATTTCTCTGTCTCTTCTTGGGTGATACTATTACCTCTCTCTTAGATGGTCCCCTTTCCCACTCCCATCGCAGTAGAAGAAATTTGACACATTTACAAATGAACACTCACCAAGCACACCTTCTTACTTTTAGAAGACACCACATGTTCCTCTCTGTTGCTGACAGTTAGATTCAAGAAAAAATGTATAAGAATAAATGACAATTAGGTTGATATTCCAGATGGGGCTCCTACTCAAAACTTTTTAAGGTCTAATTGGGACTTCACGTCGAGGAGACCCATTACTTGACAGATTTGTAGCACCATCAACACAATGAAGGAAGGAAAAATATAGAGCTGACAACAAATTTGGACATATTTTTGGGGTGCATTGATACACCTCACAACTATAGAGTATACCTTCCATCTCTCAGGATGATAGTTGTCCGTAGAGATGTGAAATTCAATGAAGAGAATGCAATGAAGTGTTCCCTTGAAAGTGAGCTTTAGTTGCATGCAGATAAGAAGATTTTCACTCCAAAGAGAGAACCTCAAGAAGATGTGGAGCAAGGATAAGGAGAGGAGCAGAGAGTGGATAAAACCACTCAAGCAGAGACATCCAAGGAAGGAAGGAATCAGACGAGGGAAATTGACATATTTTTACAATACGCTAGAGATAATGTTAGAGCATCCACATCACAATGCAAGAAGAGGAGGTCACCATATCAGTACACTCGCTACATATATATTATGAGCAAGATAGTAGAGATAGAACCAACCTCATTAGAGTAAGAAGTAGAGTATCCAGTATGGGTCGATGCTATGGTAGAGGAATTTTATTCCATTTTCAGAAAAAATATTTCAGTAGTGGTTTTAGGATGGATTTACAAGGTAAAGCATGCAGAATATGAAAACATCGAGAAATATAAGGCCAAATTTGTGGCCAACAGGTTATCTCAGGTGGATGGAATTGACTATGACGATAATTTTTCAACAGTAGCATGTTACTCATTCATTCAGTCAATTATAGAAATTTCAGCATAGATGGGGTGGAAAATCCACTAGATGGATGTGAAGGAAACATTCCTCAATGGACTTATTTAGGAGAAGGTGTATATTGAGAATGCAAAGGGGTTTTAGATCTTCAACTGAAAATCACATGTGTGTCAACTCAAGCGAGCATTGTATGGACTCAAGAAGGAACCTAGTGCATGGTACACCTATATTGACGACTATCCCAATGGGTTGGGGTTCACCCAAAGTGAAGAATATGAAAACCTTTATCAAATTGTTGCTGAAGGTAAATTATTGATTATTGTGCTATATTTCAATGATTTAATTTTAACTGGTGACAAGAAATTGATCAATTATTCCATAGAGGATTTTGTAATAGAATTCGAGATGAATGACATGGGGTTGATGCGTTGTTTCCTGAAGGGGTATTGTTTGTCTCTCAGGGAAAGTATGCAAGAAAGATACTTCAAATGTTCCACATGGACATATGAAAACCCATAGAGGCTCCTCTAATGACCGACTAGAGAAAAGAGGATTCCACTTAAGGTGAGGGTGTGGATGTTACCATTTACAGGAAGTTGGTGGGTTCTCTCATGTATTTGGTGAACACATGGCCATACATGTGTGTTATGTGGCCAATCAATTGAGCCAAGCCATGGTTTGACCAACCAAATTATTTTGGAGGGATTTTAAACATGTACTACTATACCTTAGAGGCACCATTCAATTTGGACTTTGGTACAGATGGATAGAGGGAGTGAAGTTGCAAGGCTTCACAAATGCGGTTTGGGGGGGAAGTCCATCAGATCGAAAGAGCACTTCAGGAGGAATTTTTAGTGTTGGGTCAGCTACATTTTCTTGGTATAATAAAAATCACAGATTACTTTCACTTAGCTCAGCGGAAGCAGAGTACATGGTTGTTAGTCAAGCAACTTGTGAAGCTATCTCGATGAGAAATATTCTTGTTGGCTTATTCGGTCAGATGATGGATCCTATTGTGATTTACTGTGACAATCATAGTTGTATCAAAATCTCTAAGAATATAGTTTTTCATTATCGATCCAAGAACATTGATATCTGGAACCACCATCTATGAGAGTGTGTGCAAAGGCAGATCATGTTTTTACAGTACATTCCAGCATAGGAACGTGATGCAGAAATTTTGATAAAATCTTTGTCAAAGGGGAAATTAGAGTTCCATAGAGGCTTGATTGGGGTGGCATATAATCCCTTTATTTCTGAGAAGGAGCGTTGAAAATGCAGCAATAAATTCCTAATTTAATTTTTCCTTTGATTAAATTAGGAGAAAATTTTGAAATTCCAAATCACCAGACAGCTTGAACGAGTTAACTGACTTGTTATCACTGAATTAGCTTATTTAATTTTAGTTGAGGGCCTGAAATTGATATGTGTACAATGATTCCTAAATTTTAGGAGCCCAAGTGGAGTGGATTTCAGTAGTAACAATTTAAATCAATTAAATTGATTTATGTTTAGTTAAGCTAGTTCTAAGTGTTGGAGGAACTAATGGAGGGTCTAGTGGTGGGGTGTTACTTCAGTGATCAACCAGTTAGCTGATCATATCATCCTAAATTAACTCATGCATGCACATAATTCGAGTTCCCGATTTGAGAGTGGATTTCAAGGGACGTGTACTATCAGTTGTAAAATATTCCAAGTTGTACAGGTCATGCATTCATTCAGAGAAGGACCTAATTGAATTGCCAATCCAGATTAATGAATTTACTTAATAATTGAGGTGAATTCCTTGAGTAAAAACACAAGGAAATATGGGCTTGGAGGCTCGAAAATTTGGGTAAGTATTGGCTAGGTTCAATGAGTCGGGCAAAGGATAGAAGATACAGGTGCAAGTTCAGCTCAAGGTTGAGCGTAGCATATTGTATTCATCCAGATTCTTTGATTAATGCAATAAAAATAGCAAGGGTTTTTGATATTTTTATTTCCCTTAGATATATCTTTGTGTTTGTGTGATTGAATATTATCTCATGTTTTATGATTTCGTGATCGATTAATTTATTTGCATTTATTATCTTTCTTTTTCATGTCAAAGAATTCATAAACCCCAATCCATTAACCCTGGATTAGAACATAACTGTAGTTCCCTTGACTGGATCTACAAAACATGAGGGGAAGAAAACCATCATGCCCCAAAACCATGTGCAAACTCATGTACAAAAGCATAGGCAGGTCCGCCCACCGAAAAATAGGGTCCAAAATTTTTCCTTACAGCGCTACCCCAAACCCCGTGTAGGGGGCTACCCACCCCCCGCAAACCCCTGCAGAGGAGGGGTTGTCACCCCTCCTCTGACAGCCCTGTTGTGCCCGACCCAACGAATAGGGAGGGATGTCGCCCCCCACGTGTGTGACTAATCATGTAAAGAATATAACACATACCCAACACTTCTAAAGGATACATGGTATGATATTAGAAGTAAGATAAGAAAAAAATATGCAAGAAAAGTTTTTGGTAGCAGGAAAATACATACAAGATCAAGCAAAAATTTTAGGCTGAAATATAATGCCCTGCATAACCCAAGATTAATGACAGAAGTCATAGATATTGAGAGGCAGTCTGAAGTGTTACACACTATAACTCCTTCAATTGCAGGGTCTAGTGGTTCCAAGAAGAAATATACGAGTAAAGCTCGATGAGACCAGCAAACAGGATCCTCCAAAAGAAGAAAAGTCTAGGAGAGCTCGGAAGAGAAAAAGGCCATTGCAAATGAAACAACCACCAGGACTAAAAGGTCAAAATTAGTAGTTGAAAGAAGAACGGAATTAGACAAGCTTGTAAAAGTTGCAACTGACATGGAGGAGAGGTAAAATAATGTCCCAATGAAGTATCTTTTTTCCTATTATTATATCTTAGAACAACTCAATTTTCAAAATGTTTTAGTCTGCAGCATTACAGGTTTTGTGGAGTTACAGGTTTTAACCGGATGTTCCAGTAGCATTTATTTTAAATGATTTTTGACAACTGTCAGGAGAATCTTCAAGCTAGTCCATGAATGATAGTGACTCATAATGATATGGACATGTCAAGTGATGGTTTATAAATGGTTTTAAGGTTTTTAAATGACATTTTAAATGGAGACACATGGGTTTTAGGGAACCAAGATCATGCTAAGACAAATCAACAGAACAGGAGGCAGGTTGCCAGCACACTCAACAACATAGTTCGAATTGTCTTCTTTCTTCCTATCTACATTTGTATTGTTAGTTATATTTCGATAGGATATGTCTTTAATATGATATAACTCCTATTAAATGTGAGTAATATTGGATCCTTATTTTTAGGAGATATGGAGTTCGTTCCTCTCTCTCTATAAATATCATTTGTAAATTCCATTTTAGGGTTATATTTTGGTCGACTTGAAGAATTTTTCATGATAAAGAAAAATTATTTTGTACTTCATTCTAGAGGATTTTGTGTTTCAAGGACTATCTAATGTATGGTGTGTTTCTCTTATTGTTTTATTCATCTTATTTATGAGTTGCAGTAGCTAGCAAAGTAAGAGTATGAGAACTGTTAGATGGTCTAATAGTTAATTTTCTACTATTTGTTCTTCTTCAAATCATATATATGTGGTGTAGAGCATGTTAGTGAAGGTTTCATGAAGGATTTATGAGATTATTTATGCATGTATTATTCTTTCTAAATGTTTTTTCCTTTACATAAAACAAATTTGATGTAAAAGGCCACTCTTGTAGCTGTGTGACTGATTTAGGATATGCATATTTCTTAGATTGAGTACCAGTTATCTATCACCTTCCATCTGTCACAATATTCTCCCCTATACTACAAATTTATCCATACAATTTATACTTGCCACAGCTTGCCAAATGCATGAAGGTCTAAAAGAGTTAAAATATTTTCAAACTCTTTAAGAAGCCATCCCATCATCTCAAATATTTAACTTTGAAATGAACTATAATGTATAAGCCTCACTCCTTTGCAATCAAGGAGTGACTCCTTGTGCTAAAATATTGGGCAGCATTATTGGGGAGGCAAATTGAAGTTTATCCCTAGGTGAATGAAAAATTTATAAGTCTGGTTCTGAGGTGTATAGTTCCAGCTATAGTTTTAGACTGATTTACACCTGACGACTCCATTTTTGATGTTATGGCTCCTAGAAGGGCTAAAACTAGGGTTGACTCATATTCCCCTTTAAGAATCCTAGTCCTTGATCTTGAGAAGCTAATCAAGAAAAAGAGTAAACCAAATTTTGTTGCCTCTGCTACTATTTCCTCAAAGGTTGTCCCTAAACAAGTGTTGCAAAATTGATCCCCTGATTTTGTAGAAAATTTGGTACCTCCCTTGTTTTCCAGCCAACAAATGGTCTCTACATCAACCATTGGTGCTTCATCATTTGCTGTTAAAAATGCACCAATTTTTGTTCCAAAAATCCCATCAACTCATAGCATGGAAGGTAAAAACCCATCCCCTAACTGAATGGATGCAATTGTTGTTGCCATGCATGTCCCTTTAGTTTTACCTCAACCTAAGAATGCATTACCTACAGGAGATTATCTCAAGTATATGCCAAAATTTAGTGTTGAGGGAGAGGTAAGAGCCAAAGGACACCTTTATGACTTTTATACTTATGATGACAATCTGAATATTGAGCATGAAGATGTCTATATGAGAGTTTTCTTTCAGAGCCTTGAGGGTGATGTTAGGAAATGGTTCACATCTTTGATAGCTGGTAGTATCATTGGAATTGAAACCCTAGATGATATATTTTTAAGAAAATGGGGTCATAAGAAATATTTTCTATATTATATCATTGATTATGGTGCAATCAAAATAAAAGAAGGAGAATCGACTTTTGATTTTTCTAAGAGATTTAATAAGATGTATAGCAAAATACCTATTGAAATCAGGCTCGATGAAGCCTCAACCAAAATCACTTATGTTGGTGCCTTTGATCCTGATTTTTATTTATTATTGAGAGAAAGAATATCTACAACACTAAAAAAAATGTAGGACAATGCACTAGAAGTAGAATCTAATGTGTTAGCATCTGATAGGCTCAGAGGGTGGATTGACAGATAAAAAGGAAGAAACAAGCCGATGTTTCATCTTCACAAACTTCTGAAATAGATCCTAAGATAGATGAGTTGACCAATATCGTCATGTCATTGACCAATGAGATTTCCAAGCTCAATATGGAAGCAAGACCAACTACTAATATAAGTGTTTCATTTGATCATCCTAATAGGAATCAATTTAGAAGACCTAATGTTCCTGAAATCTTGTAGTGATAAAGAAGAGATGTTGCTGATCAAAAAGTCCAACCCCCTTTATAGAATTCCATGTTTGAAGATGAAGAGGAAGCTAAAGGATTGGAGAAAGGTGTTGATATCAATTGTGTAAGAGGGAAAGAAGAGATGATTCATCTTACACAAGAAGAGAATTAAGAACTCATGTGATATTCTCAGAATAATGAAGTCAGTTATGATCATTTCATGATTGCAGTTGATCATCAAAGTAGATACAATCTCATATCAAATAATATTGATGATAACTCCAAGCCAGTTTCATAACAAAAGAAGAATAAAGATATAGTTAAAATTCCAGGAGAAAATCAAGTGGTTGAACCAAGCAAGAAGAAAGTTCTGGAAGCAGCTAACCCTCCTTCAATTGAGGTAATAATTGCTCACAATCTACCCCCTATTTTCAATTTTGAAAATGAGATACAAAAGATTAATATTCATTTTACTCTTGTACAATTCATGAAAATGATGATTTCAAAAAGACTTTTATGAAAGATCTCCAGCCTCCACCTACCGAAGTAGCCTATGATTTTGTTAACCTTCAAGACAACAAGCCCATTTTTATTTTAGGTCCATTATTAGAAGACAAACATGAATTTATGCGTCCCTTCTATCTATATTTGAATATTCATCATAAGATCCTGCATAATTGTCCAATGGATTCTCAGGGCTCACATAATTTAATGCTGAAGGTAGTCATGGATGAGCTAGGTGTAGAAATAACTAGAGAATACCAAGATCTATACTCTTTTGATTACTGAAAATTCCAATTCCTTGGTTTCATTAAAGACCTTGTAGTAAACCTATTTCAGTTACCCATGAGAGCGATGGTGATAGATATTGTTGTAGCTAAGATTCCTCCTAGATTTGGTATGTTAGATTCTAGGTCATGGATTAGAAGGTGTTAGTCATCAGTAATTTTTTCTGATATCAAAGGATGACTAAGTTATAAGGCCTAGATTTCTAGAAAAAATATTTGAAGAAACATTGTGAGTTCTAGAAATCTGACTGCCTTCATCATCCTAAACCTAACTATTCTTCTAAAAATTGCCTATCTTTTTTCCTCTCAAATTTTACCCTACTGCAAAGAAAACTCCATTTTCTAGGCCTGATTTTCCTCATTTTATTACCTCACTCATTTACACCCTCATTCATCCTCTTTTTCTCCCTCTCAAAACTCTCATCAACTTCCTTCACACATCATTTTCTTCTAAAAAACCCTTAAACAATGTAAAAACCATTTTTTCATTGTTTAAAACTAACTACTAAGCGTATCGAACCCTTTAATTTTTCATAAAAACTCTATTTTTATGCTAAAGGCACCCTTTTCCACAAAACACGCCCTTAATCCCCTTTCATCCTAAGATTTATCCCCTCACCCTCATAAAACCCTTTCCTCTGATTATTGTTAGCCTCTTCTCTTGTAAACTACATCCCCACCCTTCTATCTTTGTACACCCTCGCAAAATTATAAAGACCCCTAAATAACCTTTAGAAAATCAAAGGTGGGCCCTCGGTTTCCATTATATCTAGCCAAATCCCCACCATTGATCAAGGCCTCTTCCCCTGATCCAATGGCCATCACACTCCCAATCTCCATTTCGCCATAAAACAACTCTGCGCAATGCGAAAAACCTGCATACGTCATCATGTCTGGGCCTCACTCTCCGCTTGAACCTTTAGCCAACAAAACCCTGACACCTTTCTGAGGCTCCATTCCAAAAATCTATACCCCTATCCCCAAAAGCCCTCCGCATAGTCGATCTCACCTCTTGAGATCTGACGTCTGAGGCCGCATATCGCATAGATTATTGTGCCAAACTTTAACGGCCCTAACCCACACGAAAAAAGTGGTTTCACCCTATACACACATCAATCGCCAAGTAGTATTGCCCGCCCTTCCACTCAAAACCACTTACCACCCGTCACCTGTGCAATAAACCTCCCTAGTTTTCAAAAAACCACCATTCTCCCCCTCGCACCCAAAATTCAAATTCTTTGTCTTTCCACCTGGTTCCGCATACGGAACCTCCCCTTTGCACCTTCTCTTCCTTTGCATATCATCCCTAACAGCTCCAAGCCTCGAAAAGGGAAGTTTTACCCCCTTCTGTAGGCTTTAAACTAATGTCTGTTTGTGTTTTACAGGTTTTAATGGTGGCGATGCCCATAGAGGCGTTGCAAATGATGAAATTATTCTCTGGATGATGATCCAGGGAGGTGAATTTGTATTAAAAGGAGCAGGAGGGTTGCATAAAGGTTTAACCTCAATGAATCATGATCATCGATGGGTTACAGAACCCTCCAGTTCCATGAAGAAACCCTCCCTATGCACTCAAGAAAAATACAGCATAGCATCAGTGAAGAAAAAAAGAACATAAGGCTTAAAGGGCTTATTACAGGCCAAAGGATAAAAATGAGCATTAAGCCCTTAAAGACAGTAATTAAAGATGAAAAGCCAAAGTTTAAAGAAAAAGAATAAATGAACAAAACAGTCATAAAGAAGAAACATAATATAAAAGGCAGTAAGACATGATATTAAGGAGAAATCATGGTCAAAGGCATAATACTGAAACTATGATCAAATGAAAGGAAAATTAACCCAATGAAAGCCTCGAATAAGTCAACAAGGAAGTAGTTACTCCTCGAAAAGATCAAACTACCACCTACAACATGATTTCCATCATAAAAGGAAATTGGCAGTTATTCCACAAATCAAAAGATATTTTATATGTCAAGGTAGTTATTGTAATAGTTAGGAATAGGCCTTAAAGTCAAACTCTTCAACTATTTTCCCTAGAAGTTAAGACAGAGTTATTAAAACAGAGAAGTAGCTGCAGATTTTCCTGCCTTAGGCCTTGCATGGTTTTCAAGGTTAGGAGTTCACTTACTCTGTAATAACTGATACTCAAACCCTATCTTAAACTCACCTCCTCATTTACAGCATAAATATTGCATCTGAACTCCTTGCATTGTTGGAATTTGATGACTCTTTGAAGTAATACATAGTCTCTTGGAAGTTGAAGGAAAATTGATGTTTTGGATCTTTTGGATGCCCTGATTTGTTTGTTGATGGAGGAGGCTAGATCACTAGATCCCTGAGCTGGGCTATTGGTGAAGTGCTTCTATCTGTTATTGTTATTTCCTGTTTTCATTATGTTTCCATCTTTCTTTGTTACATTAGAGTAAAATTTTTAGGCTAAGAAATGTCTTTTGACAACACCTTAGTCCTGTTTTCTCTTCACTGTATTAATGTTTTCTTCTGCAAGGTCTGATTGGAGGATTCTTAATTTCCCTCCAGTTCCATCTATTCTTTTCATATTAGAAATAATTCAATAGATTATAACCAAATAATCTCCCTTTTGGTAAGTCCATATCCCTTTAAGTATGGCTTGAGAGGTTGTTTGAAGGAATGATTTCAATAGAGTGAAACTAGGGAAATTAAGTGGTGAGTCCATGCTCCTTTCATTACAACTTGAGATATTATTTTTAAAGATATTTTCAAAGTATGCTTAATAGATTCTAAACCAGGCAAGTCTATGTTGCACCCTGTCCTCCGGACTTCCTCAAAATGTTGCTTTAAAGATTCCTAAAGAGTTGGTCAAAAGTAGATTAGATTATTTATGTTTGATATTAGGTTGCTCTTACAGTTTATCTTATATCTTTTTTTGTCTCAAAGTAGTATTTTGATTGCTATATTGTTATTTGAAAGGTTTTCTTATTAAAATTATTTCCAAAGAAGGTTATGGCTTTCCCTGTCCTTTGGCTTGCTTCAAAACAGATGCCTTGAAAGATGTTTCTTGTTTAAAGTACATGATAAAGAATTCTTAATTTCTCTTTGTCCCAATTTTCATTCTTATCCTTAATGTTCACCTCATTATCCCAAAAGCTTTGAAGATCCACTGGCCAAGTTAGATTTTCCCTATGATACTCTTTGATCCATTGATGAAATTATCATGACTTTCATTTGACTCCATTTCCCAATGACTTAGATATTTCCTCATTCTACCTATGCTCTTTGATCATTAAACCCAACCAAAACAAACAACAAACCTCACACTTAATAACTAGCCTAAAATCAACCCTTAAAAGCAAACAAGCAAACATATTTGCAAAAAAACCTAAGAGATCCCTCTCTGAGTCTAGGAAGGTAAGGTCCTAGAACTCTAAAGACTGGTTTCATGTTGCCTTGTCATTTGGTTTTTCCAATATGCCAAATCACATGACACCAACATTCTGGTGATCATGGTGGGATCTTTTGAGTAAAGTCCCTAGATAAACACTTAGTATTCATCCAGTGAAACATAGCTACCTTTAAGCACTACCGACTCAATGGTAATCATGATGAAGCCTTCTGAATAAGTGACAATCTAAGTACACCTTAGGATTCTAGAAATCCTCATCGAACCTTAAAGGATTCAAGCTATCAGCCATAAAGTAGGCTATGTTTGTTTCACCATATTAGCTACATGATGATTCAGGTATAGGATTCTCTTACAAACCATATAACCACACAAAAGCTCCGAAAAAACCCAAAAATATCTCCTCATTGGCTTTTATTACTTATTGGTGGTGGACCATAATACATTTTACCTTCAGGAAAGCTAAAAATTTCCACCTGCCGACTCCACTAGCCCTAGTAGGCCTATTACTCCACTAGTACTCTTAGATTTCCTTAGGATTGATTCAAATCAGTCCCAAGAAAGTTTATAAACCTAGTCCCATATTATAGAAAGAAACTAAACATTAAGAGAGGTCAAACTTCTGAAAACAGTCCTTAAACTTTCAGCCTCTTTAAATTTTGAACTTGAAATCTAGCTTCACATAGGATCAACACCAGATCTCATATAGACCCTTATCCTCCTATGATAGTTGATGATCCAGAAAATATTTTGTGGCAAACTTCAAGATTTGGAAATTTAGCTACTATTATGACTATCCAAAGAATAGGATCTATCCCTGAAAACCTTACAGCCTTGAAAGATACTCGCTTTGATTTGTCTCATACAAAGAAAATAATCAGAACCAGGTAACACAGTGATATAGAATAAGCTGACCTTGAACCTATAGATTTGTACCAAATCTCTAGTGAATAATCCTCCCCTTCCACTCCACCTAATTTTAACTTCTCCATCACTTCATCTCCTTCCATAACAAATCTGCTCAAAATCATTTTGCTGGTCCAAGTACTTCCAACACACACATCCATACTTCCACTTTTCAAAACACTCCCTTTCATCCCACTTTCCCTTTCACAAATCCACCTCTTGTAAATCCCCCACTTGTTCCTATCATGGCTGCATCATATTCCCCATTAATGTTACCACAACCCTTGTTTCCTTTACCAAATGATTATCAATCCAGAATTCCCCATTTCACTGGAGCTGAATCTACTACTACCCAACATCATGTAGATAAAATGGATGATGCTTTTGATTATATGGGAATAGAAGAAGAGACCATTAAGATGAGAATATTTGCCAAAATTTTAGGAGGAGAAGCCAAAAATGGTTTAAAAGCTTAACTCCTAATATAATAAATGAACTCCCTTCTTTATACCAAACGTTCATAAACAAATGGGAAATAAAAAAGAACCCTCTCCAAATCCTTTTATAATATAGCAACCTCAAAAGAAACACTAGGGAAAGTGTCCAATATTATTTCACTAGATTCAACAGTGTTTACAATGCACTTCCCCCAAATATGAAACCTCCACTAAGCTTAGCCTTAGCTGAATTCCCTGAAGGCTTTGATCCAGACATGGTCTACTAGATAAGAGAAAGAGACCCCTTAACCTAAGAAGATATGAAAAGGGGAGCCATAAGTGTAGAGGAAAATATGATTGAGAAAATAAATAGGTTAAAATCAAAGAAAATAGTTTCATACAATGATGAAACAATGGCATCAACCTCATCATCTAATGCCAAAACTAACGACTTAGTGAGGGTAATGGAAATAATGCTTGAGAAAATAAATTTAAAAGATAGAGTGCCTCCGAGAGAAAATCAAATCAATCCCCAAAACAGAAATAGAAATCATAATTTCAGAAGAGAACCTATTCAAGATAGACAAAAAGATAATGACCAACAAATTAGGCCTCCCTTTCAACAAAACTATGTAGATCAAGAAGAAGAAAGGAAAACTGAAAGGTTGGAGGAAAATCATGTGAATCTGATAGGATCTGACAGTGAAGATGATGCTTTCCCCACTAAAGAAGAACAAGGATTCTTCTCCTCAGAACAAATTGAAAACAATCATGAGGATTCTGAAAAATTACTAGTTGGGGTTTGGAAATGCAATAGTGGAGGTACACAGACAATATGAACTTAGAAGTAAAAGGAACCCAGAAATTTCCAATGATAAAAAAACAAACATTACTATTAGGAGAACTTCAGAAAACCTTCCTAAAAAGACAACAAACAGTAATAACAATTTGACTAAGAAGAATGACTCAAACATATAAAAAACAAATCAGAAAAGTTTTGACCCTAGCTGCCCTAGTACTTATGCTAGTGGCCCTAAGAAATCTGTCCTAAATAATAGTTCTAATAAAAATCAGCAAATCAGAATTGCTGAAAATACTATGATTGACAAAACAGATGTAAATATGTCAAAATAATTAGTCCCTTTTAGCATTGACGGATAAATTGCCAAGATCAAAATTATCATACCTCTGGTTGAACTAGTAACCCACGATGTATATAAAAATAAATTTTTGAAAGCTTTGAATATAGGAAATGAAACGGATAATTTGAACTTGTCAGATGATAAACCGGAATTGTTGCTTGATCCTGAAGTAGAAGGAAAATACCAAGAAGTGACCATTCCTCCATTTTATGTCAGCTTGAACATAGATGACTATATCTCACACAATTCCATGCTAGGCTTTGGTGCCTCTCACAACCTTATGCCAAAAGTGGTGATGGAAATATTAGGCCTAGAAATTACCAAACCTTAAAAGGATTTGTATTCCTTTGATTCAAGCAGAGTTAAATGTTTAGGTCTGATCAGGGATTTATGTGTCAATCTAGCACAAATTCCTGCTAAGGGTCTAATTATGGAGATAGTGGTTGTTAAAATTCCCCCAAAGTATGGCATGATTTTATCCAAATCATGGGGAGCCAAACTTCAGGGGAGTCTACAAATGGACATGTCTTATGCTAACATCCCATTTTTTAACAAACTAGAATATTATACAGATAATCTCACACGAAATCTTTGGTAAGCAACATAGACAGACCAAACAACACTCCTATCTATTCTATTCATTCAGATTTAGACTCCTCTATCTTATACAATGAAGATGAAATCAGCCAACAAGAAAAGGAAAATGAGATGTAGTTAAGTCCACCTAAACAGTCAAATATGTCCCTAAAAGAAGAATCTGACAGCCATAAACAAGAAAATGACAATGAGTATGAAATAGAAACCTTGTGGTAAATGGGATTTGATGCCTCTTGCACCAAAGAAGGTTCTGGAGCTGGTGTATGGATACATAATACAAGCAAATTATACTCATATAAACTTGAATTCCCATGCACAAATAACATTTCAGAATATGAAGCCCTCCTTCTTGGCCTGCATCTGCTCAAACATTTAGGAGCCAAGAAAATATCATTCGAAGAAGATTCAAAGCTGATTATTAGGCAAATAAAAGGGGAGTATTCAGCCAAAAAGCCAAGATTAAGAGAATATAGGAATGCTTCCCTAGAGCTCTTAAAAACCTTTGAAAAATATGAAATCACCTTCATCCCCAGAGCTCAAAACCACCTTGCAAATGAACTTGCCTTTGCTGCCAGAAATTGCCAAATACCCCAGATAAATGAACAATTCAATGTCAAAGTGAAAATAGGCCTATAGTCCTTGACAATGAAAACTATTGGAGAGTGTTTGAGGGTGATAAACACATTAATCATTTCCTGCAATCAAGAAATGATTTTTCTAAACCCACACCTAGCTTAAGCCTTGAGGAAAACTATTTTGATGAGAAACAAGTCCATGAAATAGAGTTGTCCTATACTGCTGATAGAAACCAATTTGAAAATATTTGTACAACAGAATTACTAAATAAAACAGATCAAAAGGACCTTGAAGTCTTACAATGTAAAAATGATTCAATACCAAGGGGTCTTACACCATTAGAGGAGCTTTTTGACTTCAATGATGTAGCTAAAAAACCAAATATGGAGCCTACAGAAATTAATGTAGAAGAACATAACATAGGCAACATAAATGAACCCAAAATGATCAAGTTATCTAGCACTCTCCCTATTCATATCAAAAAAGAATATTTTTAACTTTTCAAGGAGTTTTGAGATGTGTTGGCTTGGGGATACAAAGATCTGAAATCATATGATACCAACATTATTCAACACAAAATCCCTCTTAAGGAAAATCAGAAACCTTTCAAACAAAAACTAAGAAGGATAAAACTTGTTTTATTACCTTGAGTTGAGAAAGAGTTCAAAAGATGTATGATGTTGGGATCATAGTTCCCCTTAGATACTCACAGTGGGTTTCCAACCTTCTATATATTAGGAAGAATACCGAGAAAATTAGGCTTTGCATTGACTTTAGAAATCTGAACAGAGCCTCCCTCAAAGATAATTATCCCTTGGCTAAGATACCACATACTTCATAAGGTGGTTGGATCTAAAATAATATCATTGTTGGATGGTTTTTCAGGCTACAACCAAGTGCAAGTACTCCCAAGTGATCAACACAAAAATGATTTCACTACACTTTGGGGTATGTTGATCATGTCAGCCCCCTATTAAAATTTTGGCTAGTAATCCCGCTTAAAACTTTGAAACCCCCCCTTTTTGTCCTAACAAATCTTTTTCTGCCCATCGTTGCCATTTACTGCCTTCAAATTACATTATAAAGGGCCAAAAACCCACATTTGAAAATATATAAGGCCTAGCCCCTGCACCTTTTCCTCCATGTGACCGAAAGCCGAGACCGAGCGCTAGCCATGAAGGCGCTTATCACATATATATATCGGGCGCAGTATTAACCGTTGATCTGTACAGATCCGACGGCTTTCAAAAATCTTCATCGCACCCATGGCCCACTTCGTTCATCGCCCAAATCGCCTGTTCGCCGTCCGATTAAACCGCAGATCAATGGTCCACAGCTCACCCGCCCTTGTGGTCCCCGCTCCGTGCACTGTACAAAACCGATGGTTTATATCGTACTGCCTTTGGGCAGCAGGCGATATTTTATTTTTCGGAGCGATTCCATACATCATGCGACGCATGTCTCGTGCACTATTTCAAAACTGTCTGCTCATGGCATGTTATAGTTCGACAGCGGACGTGGCACGATATCGCTGTGAGCTGTCCGATCTGGGGCGATCCATCCGACGGTAGTCGCTCCACAAAGCTGCACGGATGTTAATCCAAGCCAACAGTGCCCCTGGCCCACCATTTCATCGCCCTCCAATACGTTCTCAGCCATCGATCTCCTCCTGAGATCGGACGGTCCATATGGCTAGTCCACCCGCCATCGACACGTGTCCTCTGCCACGTCACCCTTTCCATGAAGCTTGTCATATTTCACCCGTCACTCTTTATATATCCAAAGGGTCAAAATTCAAAGGTTTTGCATTCACATTTCTGCATTCCACCAACCTGCACTAGAGCATTTATCCACCATTCCGCTGCATTTTTCCGCCTTCACCATGTTGCGTTGTAATCCTCATTATCCTTGTTGCATCCACCTTCCTGTGCATTTTTTTTCTTGACGATTTTGTGTGTTTTGCAGGGTACGAGCAGCGGTAAACCGCCATGATTCACAGTCTTGATTACAGTAGCGGAGAACATCGGAAAGGACCATTTTTCAGAGGCTAGAATTATGGAGAAAGGCCCGAGAAGATATGCCGACAAGACTTCCATTAAAGCAGCAGGGTTAAAATCTGCCAAACCCCAGAGTCATTCAGAGCATAGATTTTGCAGATGGAGACATTCATGGAGTGGCAAAGAAATATCAGAAAATGATTGAGGAATTCAACACTCAGCATTGAATATTTTTAGCCATAATTCAGTGTTTAGAAGGCAGAGGGTACAATGCACAAAAAACCATACCCTCAAGGTTTCATTTCAGCATAGTTTCTTTCAGGAAAAGACGGAATGTTTATGGGATTTTACTTCTATATTGTGTTCCTTAAGAGACTTTTACCCAGTGCATTTACTTCGAAAGCAGGCCACAAGGTACATACAACACTACAGAGTCATTCAGCAATATGGGCGTGTACGTTTCAGCCATACTATCTTTATGAAGCAAATTAAATGTTCATCATCATCTTCATTTACTAATTTTTCTTTTTCTCTATAAAACCCCCAAAGAACAGAGGATTTAGGGTTCCAGATTTTATCAGAAAATTATGCAGTGAAAAGATTTTTGTATACATTTTGTTGAACTCTTGTATGAAGGCTCAGAGCCCATAGGGTCTCAGTGAGGAGGAGTTCCATCTGTTAAGAGGATTCTAGTCTTTGGTATTTCACAGTTTGTAACTTTCTCTTATGTGTTATTTTAATAGATGACTTCATTTCATCCATATTTCCTGTATCATGTTTCTGGAATGCGAGTGGCTCACTGATTTTTGGTATGGATTTATCCTAGTTGATACACATACTCGGATTATTCAAGCGATTTAAATATGGCTCAGGCATGATATTCTGTTCCACTATTCATCTAAACCGTATTTCTACTATATTAGTTTCTTTGGGAGGGTGTTTTTAAAACGCTATTATCATATATGGATTCTTAGATTGGTAAGCACATTACATGGTGGTATTGTGTATCTGGATATCAGCCCAATGACAACTAGTATTTTCTAAATATTTCATTCACAGCAAACACCTTCTGATAATTTATTTCTGTGACATATCACTTGAATCGGCCCTCTTTACAGTAAGTTGTCTCTGAATTGTCTGTTGCTTTTATATTGGATTTTTTCACATTGCCTCTGCATTAGTCCTTTTCCTGTGTCAGTTTCTATAAGTTTTGGTCTCATTTAAATTAACCCCCTTGTTTACAAGATTTAGCATGAGAGATTTTTATTGATAACTTCCTCTATTATACCATATGCTCCTTGCTAATATAAGATTTCCTAGGCACTAGTCTATCACAACTCTAGGCTGTCTCTAGGAGCAACAACATATTTTTGGCGCCGTTGCTGGGGAACGAAGTTGAGAAAATTTAAATCCCTGGGCCTCGAAAAAACCTAATTCACTCTTCAAGTAGGTGAGTATGGAGATTTGAGAGTTGTAGATCCCTCACCTTGGCGATTCCATAGTTCTTAAATGATTAAAAGACTCCACTGGTGATTAGTAGGCTGCTGATTATCTTGGTTTCACGAGACTCCACTGGGAGACCATGTCGCAGTACAACATCAGCCATGCTGAAGACCAAGCCACTCCACCAATGGAAGACTCTGATCAGTTTACAAAAATGCATCCAAGTTTCATAGCAGAGTGTCGAGATGAAATGTCATGTGGCTTGGAAAAACTGGAAGTGGAGGACCTTCCACGGATTACTCTTCTCAGCTCAAGTTGCACACCCGTTCTTAAGAAAATATTTCTAAGATTGATGATTGAAAGATATGAAGCTGAGTTCAAACTCTTGAAATCACAAGAACAAACTCAAGACCTAGATAATGAGAAAGACATATATGATGCTTTAAAACCTATGGAATATGAGGAGGAAAGTGATCAAGAACTGCCTGATTGCTTACCCATGTCTTGTATTACGCTGATCAGAGAATATCAGGACTTAATAGCGAATGAAAATAGGGAATGTTGCTTGGAGGAAACAAGAGACCACATAGAAGATTCAGAATCTGATGTGGAGGAAGAAACCACTCATGAGCCTTGTAGTCTAACCGAGTATCATCAGGTTCATGAGGACTGGTCTGAATCAAAGAGAGATCAAGAAACATCAGAAGATCCTCAATTTTTTCCTGCAAGAATAACTGAGGATGCTCTAGAAGAGGTTCAAGAAGACATCCTGCCTCCAAATCAGCTAGTACAAGAAACAGAGAGGTGCTACTCTTATGCACAAAGGAAAACAAAAAAATCTTCCCCTTTGACAGAAGAAAAGATTGACCAGATATTAAATCAGCAGTCCACCTCAAAAATCTCCTATGGAACACACACTCTTGCCCATTCATCTTATGAGTTTGATTGTACAGATCTAGAAATATCCTCTGTAGATCAAATTGAAGAAGAACCTGCTGATAATCTAGTATGCTCAGTTGGCAGTATTGCTTATATTCACGATTCTCCTATTTCTGATCTATCTGATGATGATTTTTTCCAAACAGAAGATAGTCTTGCAGTGTCATCATTAGTAGATATATGTGAGGAAAATAATTTCCCTTTACTTCCAGAGAGTAATATGCCAATGTAGGCTATTTATGATACTAATGGGGAGAGCTACGACAGTATAATGGCAGATGAAGATTCCTTGAATCTTCATTATGCTTTACCACGGATCATCAGTGAGACTAGAAACCATCTGCCTTCCTTTTCAGAAGATGAGGAGGTAACAAAAGAAGAAATTCCCGAGAAGATTGAAATTAAGGGGCCTTGTTTTATGAAACATACCCCTACTCAAGAATACATAGATCTGTTCACAGAGCTCAGCTCATCAGAGCAGAAAATATCAGAGCTCCAAGAGGACAGCACTGTCATATATGATGAGTCCTCCAGTTCAGAAAGTGAAGAATATGAGGGAGATTATCTTTCTCAAGAGAGTCTTTTTCTTGATCCAGTGGAAGAAGAAGAGATCCTGGTTGAAGCCTGCCTGCCAAATATTCATAGCCAGGTATCTCTTCATGATCCTTATGCCCATTTCCTGCAAACATTCAAGGAAGGATCAAAGGTATTTTCAAGCAGCATGTTGCAAACATAATTTTTTTTTTTCAAAGCTGCTATTATGGAACAAAAAGAGTGGGAGCTATCCTGCCTTTCCAGCCTGCTCAAGAAATTGAGCAAGAAGGACCAGTCATGGGATCACTTGATGGACTGGTTGCATTGGAAGACAATGTTTGTAAGCTAAACTTGTAAATATTCCAATTAGAGTAGGGTAGTTAGGGAAAGCTCAATAAAGCTCAGTCTGTGAGTAGGTAGTTAGCTGTTTTTAATATTTGTGCAAAGTCCAGCAAGCCAGACAACCTAATCCTGGTTTGACTATTTTTCAATTTCTGTCTTAGAATGTAGAGAAGAAATCTGCTGGATAGTCTAATCCTAGCAGATGTTAGATTAGGTAGAGAAACATATGAGACCTACAATCTAATCTGGTCTCATCGAGTAATAAGGGTAGAAGTAGAAGAGGTTTACTTTTCATGTGTGCAAAAATTGTGAGATTATCCAAGAAGGTCCCAGAAGAATATAAGGAGTTGTACCTAAAATTATTTTAGTCTTAGAAAGATGTGTTTGCATGGTCATTTCAGGACCTAAAAAATTTTGACATCAGCATAATGCAGCATAAAATTCCTCCAAAGGGAGAACCTAAATTTCAGAATTGGGGATTGCAGAATGTGAAGATACAAGGGAATGAAGACAGTGAGGACTTTCTGGGTCTTGGATGAAACTTAGGATTTCTGAGGAAATAAATGGTGGTTGAATCATCAAGTAATACCATTGAGTCTTATGACTTCGAAACTGAAAAGAATGAGATGAGGTGTCTGATGAACAAAGAGAAGACTGGAGGACAGAATTTTGGAACTGCTGCAGTGATGGAAAATTAGAATGCTATTCTAATAGAATATGAAAATCAGAAGTGCTGAAGAGCAGGGTCGACATAGAATATTATCAGATGGTCTGCGAAGTTCTCAACACGTCCAGGGATGAACGTGCCATCCCCAGGTGGAGCCAATGTTGATCATGTCAGCCCCTTATTAAAATTTTGGCCAGTAATCCCGCTTAAACCTTTCAAACCCCCCCTTTTTGTCCTAAAAAATATTTTTCTGCCCATTGTTGCCATTTCCTGCCTCCAAATTACATTATAAAGGGCCAAAAACCCACATTTGAAAATATACAAGGCCTAGCCCCTGCACCTTTTCCTCCACGTGACCGAAAGTCGAGACCGAGCGCTAACCATGAAGGCACTTATCACATATATATATCGGGCGCAGTATTAACCGTTGATCTGTACAGATCCAACGTCATTCGCAAATCTTCATTGCACCCGTGGCCCATTCCATTCATCGCCCAAATCGCCTGTCCATCGTCCGATTAAACCGCAGATCAACATTTCACAACTCACCTGCCCTTGTGGTCCCCGCTCCGTGCACTGTACAAAACCGGTGGTTTATATCGCACCGCCTTTGGGCGGCAAGCAGTATTTTACTTTTCGGAGCGATTCGATACATCGTGCGACGTGTGTCTCACCGACTATTTCAAAACCGCCTGCTCATCGTGCGTTATAGTTTGGCAGCGAACGTGGCAGGATATCGCTGTGAGCCGTCTGATCTGGGGCGATCCATCCGATGGTAGTCACTCCACGAATCTGCACGGATGTTAATCCAAGCCAACAATGCCCCTGACCCACCATTTCATCGCCCTCCGATACGTTTTCAGCCGTCGATCTCCTCCTGAGATCGGATGGTCCATATTTCTAGTCCACCTGCCATCGACACGTTTCCTATGCCACGTCACCCTTTCCACGAAGCTTGTCGTATTTCGCCTGTCACTCAATATACATCCAAAGGGTCAAAATTCAATGCTTTTGCATTCACATTTCCGCATTCTACCAACCTGCACCAGAGAATTTATCTGCCATTCCGCTAAAAGTTTCCGCCATCACCATGCTACGCTATCATCCTCATTATCCCTATTGCATCCACCTTCCCGTGCCTTTTTTTTCTTGACATTTTTGTGCGTTTTGAAGGGTACGAGCCATGGTAAACTGCCATGATTCACAGTCTTGATTACAGTAGTGGAGAACACCGGAAAGGACCATTTTTCAGAGGCTAGAATTATGGAGAAAGGCCTCGGAAGATATGCCGACAAAACTTCCATTAAAGAAGCAGGGTTAAAATCTGCCAAAACCCCCAGATTCATTCAGAGCATAGATTTTGCAGATGGCGACATTAATGGAGCGGCAGAGAAATATCAGAAAATGATCGAGGAATTCAATGCTCAGCATTGAAGATTGTTATCCGTAATTCAGGGTTTAGAAGGCAGAGGGTACAATGCACAAAAAACCATACCCTCGGGGTTTCATTTCAGCAGAGTTTCTTTCAGGAAAAGACAGAATTTTTATGGGATTTTACTTCTATACCGTGTTCCTAAAGAGACTTTTACCCAGTGCATTTACTTCGAAAGCAGGCCACAGGGTACATACAGCACTACAGAGTCATTCAGCAATAGGGGCATGCACGTTTCAGCCATACTGTCTCTATGAAGCAAATTAAATGTTCATCATAGTCTTCATTTACTAAGTTTTCTTTTTCTCTATAAAACCCCCAAAGAACAGAGGATTTAGGGTTCCATATTTTATCAGAAAATTATGCAGTGAAAGGATTTTTGTATACATTTTTTTGAACTCTTGTATGAAGGCTCAGAGCTCGTAGGGTCTCAGTGAGGAGGAGTTCCATCTGTTAACAGGATTCTGGTCTTTGGTATTTCACAGTCTGTAACTTTCTCTTATGTGTTATTTTAATAGATCACTTCATTTCATCCATCTTTCTTGTATCATGTTTCTGGAATGCGAGTGGCTCACTGATTTTTGGTATGGATTTATCCTATTTGATACCCATACTCAGATTATTCAAGTGCTTTAAATATGTCTCAGGCATGATATTCTGTTCCACTATTCATCTAAACCATATTTCTGCTATATTAGTTTCTTTGGGAGGGTGGTTTTAAAGCGCTATTATCATGTATGGATTATTATATTGGTAAGCCCACTACATGGTGGTAGTGTGTATCTGGATATCAGCCTAATGACAACTAGTATTTTCTCAATATTTCATTCATAGCAAACACCTTCTGATAATTGATTTCTGTGACATATCACTTGAATCAGCCCTCTTTACAGTAAGCTATCTCTGAATTGTCTATTGCTTTTATATTGGATTTTTGCATGTTGCCTCTGCATTAGTCCTTTTCCTGTGTCATTTTCTGTAAGTTTTGGTCCCATTTAAGTTAACCTCCTTGTTTACAAGAGTTAGCATGAGAGCTTTTTATTGATAACTTCCTATGTTATACCATATGCTCCTTGCTAATATAAGATGTCCTAGGCACTGGTCTATCACAACTCTAGGCTATCTCTAGGAGCGACAACAGCATACATTCATGTAAGTTAAAATTCCATTTGGTTTAATGAATGCAGGGGCCACATTTCAAAGGGCCATGGACATATATTTTTCAGAAGACATGCTATTTTATAATCATTTATCTTGATGACATCATTTTTTTCTTCAAAATTGATAAAGAACATATGATTCATTTGAGAAATTTTTTTGAGAAATGTAGAAAATATGGCTTATCCTTGAATCCCAAAAAGACACTCTTTGGTCTCCAAGAAGGAAAACTTCTTGGCCACATAATTTTTGAAGAGGGAATCAAGGTAGACCCCAAAACGATTGAAGGCATATTGAAAATCAACCATCCTAGGAACCGCAAAGAATTGCAATCTTTCATTGGGGAGATCAATTTTTTCATAAGGTTCATCCCCAACCTTGCTGAAATTTCGAGGAATATCAAAAACATGCTAAAAAAGGAGACAGGGGCTAAATGGACCTTAGAAGCCAAAAAATCATTTGAACTAGTTAAAAAATCTCTCACTCAAACCCCAATTCTTATTAGCCCTAATTTCACTAAGGATTTCTACATTTTCTCATTTGCCTTTGAACATACAATTGCTGCAGTATTACTGCAAAAGAATAATACAGGGCAAGAACAACCCGTATCCTTTTTCATCAAAGCCTTAAGAGATGCTCCACTCAAATATAATATCATGGAGAAACATGCCTTAGCCTTGATAAAAGCATTGAAAGACTTCCAAGTATACATTTTACACTCATATCATTGCTTTTGTCCCACATACTGTTGTCAAGGACATTATAAATCAAGACCCTGATGGTAAAAGGGGAAAATGGATTGCAATTATCTTAGGATATGATTTAGAAATTAGTCCTACCAAGCTAATTAAAGGACAAGGATTAACAAAACTCATGGCAGAATCAAATTTCCAAGCATTAGATATAAACATGGTTGATGTTTTAGAAGAAACAGAGGAATTCACAGCTCCATATATTGAAGAAATATTTTTGAATTCATCTTGGTATGCTGATATTATTTATGTGCTTATCTATATTAATACTCATCCTTCTCTACGAAAGAATAAAGCTAGATTCTTGAAACAAAAATCTTTAAATTACTGCATTTTGGATGGAGTGTTATATTGGAAAAATGCTATTGGCATATTGATTAAATGTTTGCTTGAGAATGATGCAGCAAAAATCATGTATGAGATATATGAGAGAGAATGTGGAGGTCACCTTTACTGGAAGACCAAAAAAAACAAGATTCTTAGAGCTGGCTAATATTGGCCCACCATTTTCATAGATACTCAAAAACTAGTCATGACTTGCCATAAGTGTCAAATTTTTTATGGCAAGAGAAAACTCCTACCTTTACCTTTGCATCCCATCATTATTGAGGCTCCCTTCTAGCAATGGGGTTTAAAATTTATTGGATAAATTCACCCAACCTCATCTTCCCAACATAAGTGGATCCTAACTGCCATTAATTATTTTACCAAATGGATAGAAGCTATCCCTTCTGGGAATGCTACTAACTCTGTCATTATCAAGTTCCTTGAAACCAACATGCTATCTCGTTTTGGTTGTCCTAGAAAAATAATTACAGACAACGTTGCTGCCTTCAAATCTAAGAAAATCATTGACTTCTACTATAAATACCATATCATTTTAGGGCATTCCACAGCTTACTATCCCGAAGGAAATGGCTTAGTTGAATCATCCAATAAAATCCTGATCAACATTATCAAATATTGCTAGATCAAAATCAAAAATCATGGCATAGTAAGATGGTTCATGCACTATGGGCTGATAGGCTAACCACCAAGAAATCAATAAACATGTCCCCCTATCAGCTGGTATATGGCATAGATGCAATATTTCATACATATTTGGGAGTTCCAGTCATGAAACTTATCCAAGAAGTACAAATATAAGAAAATTATATGTAGAGAATGCTAAATCAAACCATTCATCTACAACAGACAAGAGAGGAAGTATACAAAATGACACAAGAAGTTCAAGAAAACATCAAGAAGATATTTGACAGAAGGACCAAAGCTAGTAATTTTACAAGTTGGAGATATAGTTCTGAAGTGGGATTCTAGGAGGGAATACAAAGGTAAACATGGAAAGTTTGAGAATCTGTGGAAAGGGCCTTATATCATTCATTCCATCAGGGGTCATAATGCTTTTATTTTACAAGGGCTGAATGGAGAAGAATTATTTGGAGGTCCTGTCAATGGCAAGATGCTCAAAAATTATTTCGGTCAAGAGTCCTAGATTCAAATTTTTCACTTATTATACATAGCATAGCATGAGAGAAATCTCAAAAATATGAAAACAATAAAATAAAGAGAAAAATAAGGCAGATTCAAAAGAGGTATAGCCTCATACCCAAAAGTTAGTACTGCTGAAAGTGTGCAAGTCTAAATGTCACTGCTGATTAAAAATGATATCTTGTTCAGTCTGTTAGACTCCTATACCAATAGGTGTCATATTTCATGTTTGAATTGATGAGCTATGTAATATGTTCATACCTTTTCTTGTTGCAAATTTTTTCCATATTTTCAAAAAATCAAAAATGTAAAGAGGGTATACCCTAAAAGAAAAATCAAAGGGTGAAAAAAAAAAAAATTGGCCAAAAAAGTGAAAGAAATGAACCACACCAAAATAAAGGCCAAGGAAAGTGTACAGGTCTAAATTCCACTACTTTTTTCTCTAATGTAATAAACAAATTATGTGCAACTTGTATTCTATGCCACAATTTATGAACAGTCAAACAGTTTAAGCTTGGCTAGTTCATCTTTCAATTTCATGTTTTAGAGATAGAGAATAAAATCTGACCAAACTGTTTAATCTTGGTAGATAAGTAGATAGGTAGAGTGAATAAAAGGAGCTCAACAGTTTAATCTGAGCCCTTAGTTGTAATAAGGTTAGAATTAGATAGATTTTCATATGTAAAAGAAAAAAAGTGTGATAAGGGTTTGCCAGTCTAAGTGCACCCTAATAAAGAAGAAAAAATGGTGAGGTAAAGTAGATAGGATAGGTAGATGATGTTGCAGAATTACATGTGATGAATGATGGCTTTAGATGTGGTAAATCTTTTACTTTCATCACAATTGCATAGGTAGACAATACATTGAAGAATTTCAAGCAATGCAAAGTCAGATTATTAACTTCCCTTCTCATCTTTTGCCTAAAAATTTCACTAATTTCCCCTAAGTACTAGGCATTTAAAGATTAGAGGGGCTCAAAGCATTTCCTTGACTTTTGGAGGGACCAGACCCTTTGCCCAATAATTGAAAAATCCTAAGTACTTAAAATAATTTATCATAACATTCATTCACCTCTAAAAAATCTCTTCCTAAGTAAAATCCCATTTTAGTTAGGAAAAATCATGTAATATTTCACATAAAAACCCTCCTCATAAAAGCATAAGTTAAAAACATGAACCTAATGTTTACACTTAGTGCTTCTTTCATTTTTTCATATTAACTTCTAATTTTAGTATTTAAATCCTTGTAAATTCCCCTTTTCCCGTATTATTTTAATAATAAAATTTCCAAATAATAATATCTCGCCCCTTTGGTTGAAAAATAACCATATTAATGTATTAATCATGATTAATTAGTCAAATATTTGATTAATCGTGAGCGCATTTCTCTGCCATATAAATAAGGGTTAATTAATCCTCATGATTAATTAATAACTTGAATCCGCCAAGAAAATTACCCCCGATGAGAATAATTAAAAATAAATTACATTGGGCCCACTCATTATCTTTCCGTCATCTCGTAACCCCGACCACCATTCGATCAACATATCTCAGATCTACGGTTGATATCAATATCACTAGCCATCCTCATCCGAACAATAACGTGCGATGGCCAAGTAGTTTTCTGAATAGTACCGCGCCACGCGTCGTTCATCGTATGGAATCGCTCGCCCTACGCCCAAAACCACCTTTCCCCAAAAGCGGTGCAATCGCGTACCGCTTACCACCTCCCACTAATGACCAAACTTCACATCATCAAGTCAGCACCCTCTGTCCACTGTTCATTCAAAGCTTACCCGCCAATATCAACCGTTTACCCGTTTAAACACAAACACCCAAGTGTTGCTCATTTTCGCATGATTGTGTAGTAAAACCCTTTGTAACCCAGCTGCGCCACCTGAAGCATCTATTAACCAATTCGAGCATGGTTTACCTCCCAAAAATCATTCTAGATTCACTCCACAGACCTCTCAAAATCAAATGAAACCTTTTCGACCTCCCCTGCAAACCAATGCTTTCTTAACAATTTTTTTTGTTTTACAGGTGATCAGAAGACCACATCCTTGGATAAACAGTCTCAATACTAGTCATAAGACTTTTTTACTCCAAGAGTGTTATCAAATCTATTCAAATAGAGATGGAAGATAAAACATACAGTTGAAAGACAAGCAAAGGAAACAGGTATTAAACGATTTATTGTTGAAACAAACAGTAAAAACCTAAACTACACATTGAAGGTAAAAGGACACAGTAAAGAGCATTCAAAGAGTATCAGGATTAAAGAGTATCAGATTGAAGACCAAGTCAAGTAAATCAGCTAGCATGAAGATAAACAATAGGGAAGACAGTTACAAAACAGAACATACGAGTTCATGACAAAGTGAAGACAGATAAAAAATAGAGCAGTAAAAAGTAAAAAGTAAACAGTAAACAGTGAAAGTAAACATGAAGATACTAAGGGTTAAACAAGGATGAAAACATTTTCACCAGCCAAAATGAATTTTTTCCAAAGTAAAAGTGAAAAACAGTCAAAATAAGTTTAAGGCTAAAAGATGAAATTAGAGAAAAAATGGTACATTCTTTAGAAATTTCCTCTTTAAGTCATAATTTTTCAAAAACTATTGTGATCAATCCAAGATGAATTTTTCAAAACTGAGGAGGTTTATGTTCTTAAGAGGACATTCTACAAAAACCTCTCTCACTTTTCTAGCAGCTATTATGGTTTTGGAAATATTAAACAATGTTGGAAAGCACTTTTTGTAAAAAATACCAGTTAAGTCATCATTTTGTAGAGAAGATTGTGTTAAATCAAAAATACATCATACAAAAATGAAGGAGGTTTTTTTCCTAGGAGACCCATATAACAAAACCTATCTCACTCTTTGCACAGTAATTTCAGAATGAGAGATACATGCACATCTTTACAGGCTATTTTTCAGACTCTGTAAAACTCTGTTTTACACATATTTTTACAGAGACTATTTTGCACAGATGGAGAGGAATTTTTGGAAACGGAAAGAGGTTTATCTCACCAACATATTAATACAAAATAACCTCTTTCACTTTTTACATATATATTACGGATTGAGACATACAAATATATCATTGGACCCCAAGTTTGCAGAATTGTTGGAGCAGAATGCACAAAGAAAGGAAGCAGTTAGTGACTTGGATGCATCATCATCAACTAAGAGTTGGATAAAATTCAAATTCTCCTCTTTGTCATCACCTATCCATAAGAAATAGTTCCAAATAGATGCATTATTTTGAGTGTCCTTTACCTAAGTTCTATTTATGTAAAATACTTGGAGAGATTTGTGAACTAATCTTGATATTTTTTCAAGATATTTTAGTTTAGAATTTGTATAAATACTTCACTCTTGGAAGTATTTTGGGTGGATTTTTTAGACTCCGATGTAACATTGACTATTTGGAATAAAGTGCTATTGGAGAAATTTTTTTTGGCTAAGCTAGATGATGAATTGAAGTGAAATACTTTTTACAGGATTCATGTGTTAGACTACGGATCAATAAGTCATATTTCCCTTGTGTTTTAAAGTCTTTATATCTATTTATTATATCATTGTGTTTCATTTCTGAATGACTAATGAAAAGGAATAAATCAGAAGTTACTTAAGTGTAATCTGATTTCAATCATTTTTATTCTAAATGTTTTCTTCTAAACTGGTTTTAAACAGTGAATTCTTAATTGTTCCTGTTTTTCTAGTTTAAACATTTTGGTTATTTAATAAAGAATTCTTAATTTCTCTTTGTTAATAATCACTCAATTTTCCCTCTTATGAATGTGTTGAAAGATTCTTATTTTCCTTTCATCCACTTTAAATCCATTCCATTCACTTTAAATCTAAAATTGTTCTCTGTTTGATTATCTTGCCTTGTAAAGCCATATTTTGTCTAGAAACTTCATCCAGCGAAGCCATATTTTTGACTCCATAGCCCAATGGCCTGAAACTAATCAATCTTGCCCTCATATATCGAATTCCACCACCCAAATTCAAACAAAACCCTTGGACTTTACAACTAGCCTAATATCTTCTAAAATAAAAGCTAAATTTTATAGAGAGAGCCCTCTCTGCGTACAGATTGGCTAGATTCTGTACCTCAAAGATTGGTTTGTGGTTACCTCGAACCCCTTTCCTCTTCCCAACAACTTCAAGGAAAATTTGAGTTATAACATAGTGGTGACTCCACTGGGGACTGAATAATTTTATTGTTACTATTATTTATTTTATAAACTATAGATGGAGCCTGAAGTTAGCCAGGTAGCCTTTGAAATTGCTCTTGCTTTGCAATTGCAAAAGTAAATAAATACTGCTTCAGTCTATCTCCGGTCTAGTTTATGGATTGAAAATCTGGTTTCAAATACTTTATCAGTTCCTCTTGTCAAATAAGTCTTTAAGAAATTTTAAATCTCATATCTAAAGCCTCTTAAAGAAATCATAGAAGTTGTTTTGAAATTTCATAAAAAAAAAACAAAATAATCATAAAATATTCAAAATTTGGTTTCCTGAGGAACTAAATTTTTCTTCAGAATTTTTTTACAGGTTTAGATCTGATCTATGATGGTGGACAGGGATCAGACACACAAAGGTTAAAATCATCCACCTGGCGACTCCAAATCAATTTCACAATCAAGACTCCAATGGAGGAATGAACCTCAAAGAACAATATGGAAATATTAGGCTTTCAACTTGGATCTTAATCCAAGACATTATGTTCTTTCTCATTAAGAAAGTTTTTCAATGTATATTGTATTTTATAGAAGATCTTAGATTAGTTTTTAATTATTTTCCTTTGAAGATTGTAAGTAATAATTCCCCTAATCTCTTTGAGCAGCTTTCTTATGAATCTAATGATGATCATTATCTAATTAAGAAGCCTCAAATAATCAAGACTGATCTTACAATCCCTATACATATCCCTGTACCATATAAAGTTTCAGATAGATATAAGCCCCTTATTTTACCTCCTATACTCCATGATTTTCCTAAAAGATACTACAATTATCTTCCTATATTTGATGGAGAGAATGGTATCACTGCCCAAAAACATATTCAAGGTTTTGAGAATTATTTGGATTTATTTGAGATTGATGAAGATGATGTTAAAATCATACTTTTTTCTCTTTCTTTGTAAAATAGAACAAAGAATTGGTTAAAAAATATGCCTAATGCTAGCATCTCAAATTTCCAACAGTTTATCAAAATTTTCCTTGATAGATGGATAATCAAAGTTAATAATTTTGTGATCATGGAAGAATATAATCAATTAAAAAGACATTCAAATGAAACAATACAACAATTTTCTGACAGATTTAATCAAGTTTATTATTCAATGCCAGAAAATATTAGACCTCCTCATGATTCAACTCTCTTGCATTATCCAAGTGCCTTTGATCCAGAAATAGAATTTCAGTTAAGAGAAAGAGATGAAAAAACACTTGTACAGATGCAGAACATTGCAGTTGATGTAGAAGTTAATCTGCAAATCAGACAGGAAAAGTTGAAAGCAGAAGAAGAGGAAAATAAAAACATTACAGAGGTAAAACTCAACCTTTTGGTAAGAAAACTAGATGAAAGAACACAGGAGATCACTATGAAAGATGAATTTTTTATTCAAAATTACCATGAAGAAATAGAAGAGGTTGATAGCCATGAACAAATTCCTCTTAATTCAAATTATCATAGATTAGAAAATGAATTTACAGATCAATATGAGGAAGAGGAATCTGCTGATCTAATGTGTATGTTTGATGACATTCCCTCTTTTGATTATTTGCCTAAGTATGATCATTATGATGATAGTTATGTTCTCCAAACTCAAGCTAACTTTACAAAGAAATCGCAAGCTAGTTTGTGGGATGAAGAAACTCAGTTTCAGAAGATTGAAGACAGTAATCAACCAATACAGGTAAACCATGAGAGTGAGGAAGAAAAAGCAGAAAATGTGGAAATAAGTGAAGGTTCTTTACCTCTTTGTTTTTCTTCATTTCAGTTCATTAGAGATAACTATCAGGCCATCAATAATCAGCAATCTTCAGGAATTGTGATTGACAACAAAGAAGATAATGAAACTATTGATCAAGATTTTTTTGTTTCACAATTGTAGTTATTAGTTCCCATTGAAGTAAATGATCAAATAACACAAGAAAGTTCCATACCATTATTTTTTGAATCATTTCAGTGTTTAAAGGAAATGTGGTATAACATGTTTAAAGAAAAGGATGGGAAACTTGTTGAAGTTTATGAAGTCCCATGGAATTTTATATGTCATAGGTTCCAGCAATTTTCCCAAGTTTTTCAGGATCCAATAGTAGATATGTTGAATATTGAAGGCATTCAAAGCATTCCTCTGTTAACTAACTATGATTTTTAGAATCAAGATGACAAAGGATTCAACAGTCAAACATTACAATCAGTAGGAATATCATCAGAAATTTTATCTGAAAGTTTGCAGGGAGATAAAGATGAAAATAACATTTCAGATTCATGGCATGGAGGCCATCCAGAACAAATGTATAGTTTTTTAGATCAGTTAAAAATCAGTGTATATATTTTGGAAGATCCTTTTGTACATTTTCTAGAGTCAAAAAAGGAAATAAAGTGTTTCCTTATCCTCTCATTTGTTGACAAGTTTCTAATAGGTTGCATAAGTACAGTTTTGATAATCAACAAGAAAATGCAACAAAATCTATAAAAGTACATAATGCTTCAATGGTTTCATTGGCTATTTCATTTTACCTAACTAGTAGTTGAACAACAGATTAAGTAGGTAGATGAGTGCTAATAAGCTCAGGATTTTGAGCATTTTTCTTTTTTAGTTTTCAATTTTTAGCTAGTTTTTCATTAAGTTGGTTTGAAAATTTATGTGTTTTGTTTTAGTTTCAGATCAGATTTCAGGTTGCAGAAAAAGGACTATATTTAATTCAAGATTTTCAGCCACAGAAAATGCATGTTTCGGATTAGACCAAGGCAGAATATTTCCAACTGGGAAACAAAGTTTTAAGTTTTGAGTGGATAGTAACTTACTGGAGTTGAAGCCCGAGGAAAAGGCCCTAAGATTCAGAAGTATTACTGTCATACATACAATAAAGCAACAAGGAGAAAAAGATTCCATGGTTCAGTCATAATCATTTTGAGGCCAACTGACCTGTTGTTCTTGAATTTTCACCAAGAAAAGCCATCCCCAAGTGGAGCCAGTGTTAGACTCCTATACCAATAGGTGTCATATTTCATGATTGAATTGATGAGATGTGTAATATGTTCATACCTTTTCTTGTCGCAAAGGTTTTCCATATTTTCAAAAAATGAAAACATTTAAAAAATGTAAAGAGGGTATACCCTAAAACAAAAATCAAAGGGTGAAAAGAATAAAATTGGCCAAAAAAGTGAAAGAAAATAACCCCACCAAAAGAAAGGCCAAGGAAAGTGTGCAGGTCTAAATGCCACTAATTTTTGCTCTGATGTAATAAACAAATTATGTGCAACTTGTATTCTATGCCACAATTTAGGAACAGTCAAACAATTTAAGCTTGGCTAGTTCATCTTTCAATTTCATGTTTTAGAGACAGAGAATAAAATCTGACAAAACTATTTAATCTTGGCAGATAAGTAGATACGTAGAGTGAATAAAAGGAGCTCAATAGTTTAATCTGAGCCCTTGGATGTAATAAGGTTAGAATTAGATATATTTTCATATGTAAAAGAAAAAAAGTGTGATAAGGGTTTGCCAGTCTAAGTGCACCCTAATAAAGAAGAAAAAATGGTAGGGTAAAGTAGATAGGGTAGGTAGATGATGTTGCAGAATTACATGTGATGAATGATGGCTTTAGATGTGGTAAATATTTTACTTTCATCACAAGTGCATAGGCAGACAATACATTGAAGAATTTCAAGCAATGCAAAGTCAGATTATTAACTTCTCTTCTCATATTTTCCCTAAAAATTTCACTAATTTCCCCTAAGTACTAGGCATTTAAAGATTAGAGGGGCTTAAGGCATTTCCTTAACTTTTGGAGGGACCGAACGGTCGGCCCAATAATTGGAAAAGCCTAAGTACTTAAAATCATTTATCATAACATTCATTCACCTTTAAAAAATATTTTCCTAAGTAAAATCTCATTTTACTTAGGAAAAATCATGTAATATTTCACATAAAAACCCTCCTCATAAAAGCATAAGTTAAAAACATTAAACTAATGTTTACACTTAGCGCTTCTTTCTTTTTTTCATATTAACTTCCAATTTTAGCATTTAAATCCTTGTAAATTCCCCTTTTCACGTATTATTTTAATAATAAAATTCCCAAGTAATAATATCCCGCCCCTTTGGTTGAAAAATAACCATATTAATGTATTAATCATGATTAATTAGTCAAATCTTTGATTAATCGTGAGCGCATTTCTCTGCCATATCAATAAGGGTTAATTAATCCTCATGATTAATTAATAACTTGAATCTGCCAAGCAAATCACCCCCGATGCGATTAATTATAAATAAATTACATTGGGCCCGCTCGTTATCTTTCTGTCATCTCGTAACCCTGACCACCGTTCGATCAACAGATCTTAGATCTATGGTTGATATCAATATCGCTAGCCATCCTCGTCCGAACGATAACGCGTGATGGCCAAGCGATTTTTTGAACAGTACCGCACCATGCGTCGTTCATCGTATGGAATTGCTCGCCCTCTGCCCAAAACCACCTTTCCCCAAAAGCGGTGCAATCGCGTACCGATTACCACCTCCCACTAATGACAAAACTTCACATCTTCAAGTCAGCGCCATCTGTCCACTGTTCATTCAAAGTTTACCCGCCAATATCAATCGTTTACTCGTTTAAACACAAACACCCTAGTGTTGCTCATTTTTGCATGATTGTATAGTAAAACCCTTTGTAACCTAGCTACGCCACCTGAAGCCTCTGTTAACCAATTCGAACATGGTTTACCTCCCAAAAATCATTCTAGATTCACTCCACAGACCTCTCGAAATCAAATGAAACCTTTTCGACCTCCCCTGCAAACCAATGCTTTCTTAACAATTTGTTTTGTTTTACAGGTGATCAGAAGACCAAATCCTTGGATAAACAGTCTTAATACTAGTCATAAGACTTGTTTACTCCAAGAGTATTATCAATTCTATTCAAATAGAGATGGGAGATAAAACATACAGTTGAAAGACATGCAAAGGAAACAAGATATTAAACGATTTACTGTTGAAACAGACAGTAAAAACCTAAACTACACATTAAAGGTAAAAGGACACAGTAAAGAACATTCAAAGAGTATCATGATTAAAGAGTATTAGATTGAAGACCAAGTCAAGCAAATCAGCTAGCATGAAGATAAACAACAGGGAGGATATTTACAAAACAGAACGTACGAGTTCATGACAAAGTGAAGACAGATAAAAAATAGAGCGGTAAAAAGTAAAAAGTAAACAGTAAACAGTGAAATTTAACATGAAGATATTAAGGGTTAAACAAATATGAAAACATTTTCACCAGCCACAATTAATTTTATCCAAAGTAAAATTGAAAAACAGTCAAAAGAAGTTTAAGGTTAAAAGATGAAATTAGAGCAAAAATGGTACATTCTTTAGAAATTTCCTGTTTAAGTCATAATTTTGCAGAAACTATTGTGATCAATCCAAGATGAATTTTGTAAAAATGAAGGTGTTTTATGTTCTTAAGAGGACAATCTACAAAAATCTCTCTCACTTTTCTAACAACTATTATGGTTTTGGAAATATTAAACAATGTTCAAAAGCACTTTTTGCAGAAAATACCAGTTAAGTCATCGCTTTTTAGAGAATATTGCGGTAAATCAAAAATACATCATACAAAAATGAAGGGGGTTTTTGTTCCTAAGATACCCATATACAAAAACCTATATTACTCTTTACACAGTGATTTCAGAATGATAAATACATGCACATCTTTACAGGATGATTTTCAGACTCTGTAAAACTCTGTTTTACACATATTTGTACAGAGACAATTGTGCACAGCTGGAGAGGAATTTTTGGTAAATGAAAGAGGTTTATCTCACCAACATATTATTCCAAACTAACCTCTTTCACTCTTTACATATATATTACGGATTGAGAAATAAAAAGATATCATTGGACCCCAAGTTTGCAGAATTGTTGGAGCATAATGCACAAAGAAAGGAAGCGGTTAGTGACTTGGATGCATCATCATCAACTAAGAGTTGGATCAAATTAAAATTCTCCTATTTTTAATCACCTATCCATAAGAAATAGTTCCAAATAGATGCATTAGTTTAAGTGTACTTTACTTAAGTTCTATTTATGTAAAATAGTTGGAGAGATTTGTGAACTAATCTTGATATTTTTTAAAGATATTTTAGTTTAGAATCTGTATAAATACTTCACTCTTGGAAGTATTTTGGGTGGATTTTTTAGACTCTGATGTAACATTGACTATTTGGAATAAAGTGCTATTGGAGAAATTTTTTGTGGCTAAGCTGGATGATGAATTGAAGCGAAAGACTTTTTACAGGATTCATGTGTCAGACTACGGATCAATAAGTTATCTTTCCCTTGTGTTTTAAAGTCTTTATATAGTTTATTATATCATTGTGTTTCATTTCTGAATGAGTAATGAAAAGGAATAAATCAGAATTTACTTAAGTCTAATCTGATTTTAATCATTGTTATTCTAAATGTTTTCTTATAAACTGGTTTTAAACAGTGAATTCTTAATTGCTCCTGTTTTTCTAGTTTAAACATTTTGGTTATTTAATAAAGAATTCTTAATTGCTCTTTGTTAATAATCACTCAATTTTCCCTCTTATGAATGTGTTGAAATATTCTTAATTTCCTTTTATCCACTTTAAATCCATTCCATTTACTTTAAATCTAAAATTGTTCTCTGTTTGATTATCTTGCCCTGTAAAGCCATCTTTTGTCTAGAAACTTAATCCAGCGAAGCCATATTTTTGACTCCATAGCCAAATGGCCTGAAACTAGTCAATATTTCCCTCAGCTATCGAATTCCACCACCCAAATTCTAACAAAACCCTTGGACTTTACAACTAGCCTAATATCTTCTAAAAACAAAGCTAAATTTTATAGAGAGAGCCCTCTCTAGGTACAGATTGGCTAGATTCTGTACCTAAAAGATTCGTTTGTGGTTACCTCAGACCCCTTTCCTCTTCCCAACAACTTCAAGGAAAATCTGAGTGATAACACAGTCATCTAGCCTAATCATGGCTGAACATGTTTTAAATTTATGTTGATAAGTTAGTAGAAACAATGATTGTCAAAACCATTCCAGACTTGACTTATCAGGAAGGATAGATTAGGAAAATATAGATATGTTGGTTCCACATGCTCAGAAGAGATCCAAGGGGATAGATAAGGATGCATTTCTAAATGAAAAATCACATCCCTATCTGTCTAAATTACTTTTTCTGCAAATAATGTTTGTGTGCAGCTTGTTTCAAATGCCACAACCATGGTTAATCAGACTTTTTAATCATGATTTGAATCATGCTTTAAATTTCATATCAATAGTTAGAGAATCAAGATTTCCAAACAGTTTAATATTGTCAATCAATTAGTTTAGGTAGAGAATAAAAAGAGTTCAACAGTTTAATCTTAACTCTTGGAATAAATAAGGATAGGAATAGATAATTTATTTATGTTTTCAAAGTAAAAAGTCAAAGATTTTTCTAGTTCAAATGCACTCAAATACGAAGAAGAAATGATAGGAAAAGTAGGAGTTGGTAAGTAGAAATGCTGTCATGGGAGATCACGTATTGCAAATTGTTAAAAATTGTCACTTCAAAGAAATATCAGCAAATAAAAAGAAGGGAAATCTGCCCAATGAAAAAGACACTGGCTTGCTGAAACTCAGATATTTGATAAACTGAAGGTTCTGGACACCTTGAAAGGCAAGCTACCCTCCCCAAGTGGAGCCACTGTTAGTCATCAGTAATTTTTGTTGATATCAAAGGATGACTAAGTTATAAGGCCTAGATTTCTAGAAACAATATTTGAAGAAACATTATGAATTCTAGAAATCTCACTGTCTTCATCATCCTAAACGTAACTATTCTTCTAAAAAATGCCTATCTTTTTCCCTCTCAAAGATTACCCTGATACAAAGAAAACTTCATTTTCTAGGCCTGATTTGCCTCATTTTATCACCTCACTTACATCCTCATTCATCCTCTTTTTCCCCCTCTCAAAACTCTCATTAACTCCCTTCACACATCGTTTTCTTCTAAAAAACCCTCAAACATTGTAAAAACCCTTTTTTCATTGTTTAAAACTAACCACTAAGCCTATCAGACCCTTTAATTTTTCATAAAAACTCTATTTTTATGCTAAAGGCACCCTTTTGCACAATACAGACCCTTAAGCGCCTTTCGGTCTAAGCTTTAGCCCCTCACCCTCATAAAACCATTTCCTCCACTTATTGTTAGCCCCTTCTCCTGTAAACTACATACCCACCCTTCTATCTTTGTACACCCTCACAACATTATAAAGAACCCTCCATAACCTTTAGAGAATCAAAGGTGGGCCCTCGCTTTCCGTTATATCTGGCCAAATCCCCACCATTGATCAAGGCCTCTTCCCTTGATCCAGCGACCATCGCACTCCCGCTCTCCATTTCAAAATAACATAACTCCGCGCAACGTGACAAACCTGCATATGTCATCATGCCTAGACCCCGCTCTCTTCTTGACCCTTCAGCCAATAAAACCTTGACACCTGTCTGGAGCTCCATTCCACAGATCTATGCCCCGATCCCCAAAATCCCTCTGCACCGTCAATCTCACCACTTGAGATCTGACGGCTGAGGCCGCATATCGCGTAGATTCTATTACCAAAATTTAACAGCCCCAACCCACGCGAAAACATTAGTTTCACCCTAGACACGCATCAATCGCCAAGTAGTATCGCATGTCCCTCCTGTCAAAACCACTTACCACCCATAACCTACGTGATAAACCACCCTGGTTTTAGAAAAAATTCCTCTCTCCCCCTCCGCATACAGAACCTCCCCTCTGCATCTTCTCTTCCTCTGCATATCGTCCCCAATAGCTCCAAACCCCGAAAAGGAAATTTTTACCCCCTTTGGCAGGCTTTAAATTAATGTTTGTTTGTGTTTTACATGTTTTAATGGCGGTGATGCCCACAGAGGCATTTCAAATGATCAAATTATCCCCTGGATGAGGATCCAAGGAGGTGAATTTGCATTAAAAGGACTAAGAGGGTTGCATAAAGGTTTAACCTCGATGAATCATGATCATTGATGGGTTACAGAACCCTCCAGTTCCATGAAGAAACCCTCCCTGCACGCTCAAAACAAATACAACAAAGCATCAATGAAGAAACAAAGAACGTAAGGCTTAAAGCGCTTATTACAGGTCAAAGGATAAAATAGAGGATTAGGCCCTTAAATACAATAGTTAAAGATGAAAAGCCAAAGTTTAAAGACAAAGAATAAATGAACAAAACAGTGATAAAGCAGAAATAGAAGATAAAAGGCAGTAAGACATGGTATTAAGGATAATTCATAGTCAAAGGCCTAATACTGAAATTATGATCAAAACAAAGGAAACTTAACCCAATGATAGCCTTGAATAACTCAACAAGGAAGCATTTACTCCTCGAAAAGATCAAACTACCACCTACAACATGCTTTCTGTCTGTAAAGACAATCGGAAGTTATTGCACAAATAAGAAGATATTTTATCTGTCAAGGAAGTTATTGTAATGGTTAAGAATAGGCCTTAAAGTCAAAATATTCACCTATTTTCCGTAGAAGTTAAGACAAAGTTATTAAAATAGAAAAGTAGCTGCAGATTTTCCTGCCTTGGGCCTTGCATGGTTTTCAAGGTTAGGAATGCACTTACTCTGTAATAAATGATACTCAAACCCTATCTTAAATTCACCTTGTCATTTGCAGCATAAATACTGCATCTGAACTCATTGTATTTCTGGCATTTGATGACTCTTTGAAGTAATACATAGTCTCTTGGAAGTTGAAGGAAAATTAATGTTTTGGATCTTGTGGATGCTCTGATTTGTTTGTTGATGGAGGAGGCTAGATCACTAGATCCCTGAGCTTGAATGTTGGTGAAGTGCTTCTATCTGCTATTATTATTTCCTATTTTCATTATGTTTCCATCTTTCTTTTTTACAGTAGAGTAAAATGTTTAGGCTAAGAAATGTCTTTTGAAAGCACCTTAGTCGTGTTTTCTCTTCACTGTCTGAATGTTTTCTTTTGAAAGGTCTGATTGGAGGATTCTTAATTTCCCTCTAGTTTCATATATGCTTGTCATCTTATAAATAATTGAATATATTATAACCAAGGATTATGCCTTTTGGTAAGTCCATATCCCTTTGAGTATGGCTTGAGAGGTTGTTTTAAGGAATGATTTCAATAGAGTGAAACCAGGGAAATTAAGTGGTGAGTCCATACTAATTTGAGTACAACTTGAGATATTGTTTTTAAAGATCTTTTCAAAGTATGCTTAGTAGAGTCTAAACCAGGGAAGTCTATGGTGCACCTTGTCCTTTGAACTTCCTAAAAAGGTTGCTTTAAATATTCCTAAAGATTTGGTAAAAAGAAGATTAGATTATTTTTGTTTGATCTTAGGCTGTTGTTACTGTTTATCTTATATGTTTTCTTGTCTGAAAGTATTCTTTTGATTGCTGGCTTGTTATATGAATTTTTTTCTTATTAAAAGTTTTTCGAAAGAATTCTATGGTTTTCCTTGTCCTTTGGCTTGCTTGAAAATAGATCCCTTGAAAGATGTTTCTTGTTTAAAGTACATGATAAAGAATTATTAATTGCTTTTTGTCCTACTTTTAATTCTTATCCTTAATGTTCACCTCATTATCCCAAAAACTTTGAAGATCCACTGGCCAAGTTAGATTTTCCCTATGATACTCCTCGATCCATTAATGAACTTATCATGACTTTCATTTGACTCCATTTCCTGATGACTTAGAGATTTCCTCATTCTATCTATGCTCTTTGATCATCATACCCAACGAAAACAAACAAAAAACCTCACACTTAATAACTAGCCTAAAATAAACCCTTAAAAGAAAACAATCACACATCTTTGCATAACAACCTGAGAGATACCTCTCGGAGTCTAGGAAGGCTAGGTCCTAGAACTCTAAAGACTGGTTTCATGTTTCCCTATCATTTGGTTTTTCCAATTTGCCAAATAATAAGACACCAACAGAAAGTTCAAAGGAACTTTGCCAATGGATTTAAATTATGCTACTGTCCCTATTTTTGGAGGAGAACAAAGAATAATTTATAGATAATCTCAGCTAGCATACATCATTAGTGACAAAAAATACCCCACTAATCATCTGATTTATGCTAGAACAACCGATGTGGGTTCAAGAATTTTACATATGGATAATTTTTCCCTTCCTACAGAAAATTTTTAGATTTTAAAGCCTGTGGAAATTCATATCAGTCATGAGGGCTCTCAAGTGCCGAAAATTTATTTTGATGGCTCATGTTCTAGAGAAGGAACTGGTGCAGGAATATTTCTCCATTCTGCTTTAAAAGAGAGCTCCAGTTTTTATTTCAAACTTGAATTTGAAGCAACTAACAATGGGGCTAAATATGAAGCTCTTTTAATTGGTTTAAAAACAAAAAAAGACATAAATATTTCAGAAATTTCTATTTTTTATAGATGATGAACTTATTATTCAGCAGATCAGATTTTTTTTAATCAAACTAAGCATCCCAGACTTAGAGATTACCAGAATGCAGTATGTAGCATTATACAAGACTCATTTTTGGCCTTTAACATTTCTTTTCTTCCAAGAGAAAGTAATATTTTGGCTCATTCACTTTCTATTTCAGCAAGCTCATTTAGGATTCCAATACCTATAAAGATGAAATATGAAGTGGAAGTTAGGTTTAGACCTCGAATTCCTGATAATATAAAACATTGTAAAGTTTTTGAGGATGAGGAGGAGATTAGAAGGTTCATTGAACATGTTGAAGATTTTTTTTTCCTAAACCTTGAACAAGATAAAGATCTCATGAAGGATAATGTTGATTATAAAGATATCAAAAATATGAAAAATCAGATTGCTAATGAGGCTATCATTCAGTTCCCTACCAATCATATTCACAAGAGATTAATCACACTTGAGAATATTTTTTATCACAATGATGTTTCAGTTAAACCACAGTTAGCTGAACCAAATGCAGAATTGGAAGATTACAATTTGGGTACAGAACTATAGCCAAGGTATGTTAACTTGTAAAAATATTTATCAGAAGAAAGAAACATTGAATACCACAAGTTGTTTTGTGAATTTGTTGATGTTTTTACCTGGAAATATGAGGATCTTAAGACATATGACACAACTATCATTGAGCATAGAATACCATTGAAAGTTGGTACTAAGCCATTTCAGAGAAATTAAGACAAATCAATCCACTATTATTACCAGTGATGGAGAAGGGAGTGAATAAAATTTTGGATGCTAAAATCATCAATCCAATGAGATACTCAGATTGGGTTGCTTATCTAGTTCCAATAAGAAAGAAGAGTTGTGAAGTCAGATTATGTGTATATTTCAGGAATCTTAAAAAATTCTCCAAAAAAGATAATTATCGATTCCCAAAGATGGAGAATATTCTTCAAAAGGTAACTAGGTCAGACAAAATTTCCATGTTAGATGGGTTCTCCGAGTACAACCAAGTATATTTTTGGCCGCAATATCGAGAGAAGACAACATTCACTACTCCTTGGGGGACATTCATGTATGTAAATATGTCATTTTGGCTTATGAATGTCAGAGCTACTTTCTAGCATGCTATGGAATTTGCATTCTTTGGAGAAAAAGACAAATTATTGGTCATCTATTTGCATGATATTATTTATTTTTTTCAGCGTCAGATCAAGAGCACCTTCAACACTTGAGAAAAGCATTTTTTAAATGCAAAAAATATGGTATATCATTGAATACAAATAAGTCTCATTTTTCTTGTAAAGAAGGTAAGATGTTGGGTCACATAGTTTCTAAAGATGGGGTGAGAATTGACCCCAAAAGAGTGATTGCAATTCATGCCTTAACATTTCCAAGATTCAAGAAAGAGATTCAATCTTTCCTTGGTAAGATCATTTTTTTAAGAAGACTCATTCCCAAATTTTCTGAAGTAGAGAAGCATATTACTTGTATGCTAAAGAAGGACAAAGAAGTAAAGTGGACATTCAAAGCCAGAAATTCATTTGAGCTGATCAAAAAAGCTATCATTGAAGCACCTCAGCTGGTAAGCCCTGAATACTCTACATGGGCATCACTCACAAAGAAATATTATATCACATGCTTTCATATTGGGGTAAAGAAAATTAAAAAATCACAAAACAATATATTGGCTATACAGCTAGGGGTCAGTGGGTTTTTATTTATTATATAAAAAGATATAAATAATTTGAGGTTTTTTTTTTTTTTTTGGGCCAAGCGGGTTAGGGATGGCCGTGGGAAGGCCAAAGAGCATGGAGGAGGTGGGAGGAGCGAGGTTTGGGAGGGAAACTCAAGGAGGAGCTCTTGAGCTTCAACTGGTTTGTGAGAGGGTTAGTCTATGAGAGTGCTACAAAGAAATAAGCTTTAGCTGATAGCACCTAGAAATGACAGACATGTCTCTATTTTCTACCTTTGAAAGACTTCTAATAATAAAATATAATTTTGGATTTTTCATAGTAGAACACTTCGGATTCAAGAAGGATAACAATTAGGTTGAATAGTGATTGCAAGGTATTTATATCATTCAATTATTCAATACACTCTTCGAGAAAGGTTGTAAAAGAAGAGCCTAAACTGATCTAGCAGTACAACCAAGATAATTCCTTTGTGACAGAATTTGAAGAAAGCACAAAACAAATCCATGGGATATTGCTTGGAGGAGAGTTATTCGAGTCTATGAGAGGGTTAGGGAAATCCATGGTAAATCGTGTAGAGGAGATATATTCGACCTATATACTGCGAAGGATATTTGACCTAGACCACCAAGGAAGAGAGTGACTCAACAAGAGATATACTAAGCATTTGAGCATATCAAATCAGTATTCGAGCAAGATATCGATTGAGTAGGAGAGAAAAAAAGAAACTCCTCATCTTGTGCTAAGAACTACAAAAACAGGTGACTGGTATTCACCTTAAACCAACTCAATATTCAAACCTTTCCATTGAGTGGGTTTTCATTTCCTTAATAAGCCTTTCAAACCCTTAAATAAATATTTCGTTCATCATTCATGTGATATATATGTAATTTGATTTAATGTTTTGTTTCAATTTCGTAAAATCTGTCACTCTGGCTTGCAATTGGTGGTCGAAGGACAAGTTTGTTGTGGCTAGGTATGGAGCTCTATCCTGATCATTAGATAGGATGACACAGGTCGGTATCGATACTCTGTTTGAAAACTATTACCAAGTCATGTATTAAATCACTGCGGAAACCACTAGGATCCCCACTGCCATTATTAATATACATGGTCGATAGTATCATTTTGAAGTAGCTCGACACTTATGTTCCATGAGACTATGGCTACCTGATGGTAGCATAAATCCAGAAGCAAAGGTTGAGATACTAGAGTTTATGTTGATGCCTCAGCCTATGGAGAGGGCCATCAAGCAACGGGATTAGGCAATAGAGTAATAGTTACATAAATAAGGGAAGAGAGAACTAAAGATTCAAATTCCTAAGATAAATGACCCACTATATATTAGGGTATCTTAGGTATTCATTCCTTTATTTCCCTGTAGTTTGAAAATATTTAGCTCTGTAAAGCCAAAAGAAAATCCCACCCAAATACATCAAAGGAAGGCAAGTCCTTCCCTTCTATCTAGGGAATCTACTCAGTTGTCTGTGTCAAGAGAGCCACAAGCCCAGAAAGTAAGCCCAGGAAATAAGTAGTGGTCTTGGTCGAACCAACCCTGCCAGATCCCACAGTGCCCAAGCAGTATCATCTCAAAGGAATACAAGGTAGTCTTCTTACTGGAAAAAAACTTCATGGATAAGAGGGAGAGGGTAAGGTTAGTCATAGAAATACCCAGTATCCAGAGTTTGAGGAAAATCTGTTATCTAAATTCTAGTCCCCAGAGTCTGACGAAAAGGTATCAATGGACAAGGTATCAATTCAAGTTCCAACTAAGGTCTCCAACTAAGGTCTAAGGTATCAATTCCAGCTCCAGCAAACCTCAAAGAAATATTGTCAACTCCGTGATTTAGTTCTCTAGACACTGCATCAATGTTGTTGGCCTAAAAAATGTTATCAAAGAGATCCCATACAACATTCTTGTATTGTCTCAGCCTGGGAAGGGAATTTAACATTCCAAACAAGGAGGAAAATATTCCACATATGAACTCCTATTAGGGTTCTCTTTTCCCTATTTGAAAGTTCTCGATGTGTATAAAAATGTCAATATTTTATGACTCAATGTCGCCTATACATGCAAATGGTTTTGCCTAATATTATCATTGAATATTTTCTACTTCAATTATTTACGTATAGTTTATTCTCTTGCTCGTCCTTATTATCAGCACGACATTGCTGGAAGGTAATCATTATCACTTGTTCGCTAGCTTCTTGAATGACCTAGCTACACCAATAAATTCCTCCAAATACTGTAAATGAGTCCAAGCGCTCTCTCTCCACGTAACAGGACACCTCAACCTAGAAAAACATCCCACCAAGAGCTAGGCACATGCAACTCAAGTCCACACTTTGCCTTAATCCTTGAGCCTTGAGCCATTCAAATTTCACTAGAAAACCACATCAAGAAGAAAATATACAGTCTTTACTGTGTTATTTTCTGGGAGCCCAACTAGCATTGAATTTCAAATAGAAAACATCAGCACCATATATTTCCAAACTATATCATAGATGATGAATAAGTAGTTGATGTTAATGGAATGGGACAATACTCCAGGTGATTACATTGGAATAGTATTGCTATTATATATACCACCTATATAAGAGATATCATCTCAAGTGGTTGAGAGTTCTGCCTTGAATCATGTAGTTGATCCACCACCCTCACTGGTTGATGAGTCCTTGAGTGTTGGATAAGGACTCTATGTCAGTGATACAATAAGGTGATGCTTGTATTGAGCATCAAGGGAGAAGAAATTTAATGGGCGATATTCCCAGGAGTGACTCGCCTATCACTGTGAAAGTTAAGGAAAGGATAGTAGGGATTAAGGATAGAAAAATCCACTCATATGGGATATGCATACTGACAACTTGCAAAATGGGCCCGTGGGATATCAAGTAACCTTCCATCATTTAGGATTATGTGTATTAGGTGTATATTCCCTTTCAATATTAGGGATTTTCTTTGATCCCTCATTGCCTAAGCTAGTTTAGATGGAGGCACATGGCTAACCCCTCATTTTTAGGAAAGCCCCTAATTAGAGCAATTTGAAAGCTCTTGAAGAATGAGCCCATGATGGGATTACATTTACCTTTGTATATAAAAGAATAGTAACTACCCACCTATAGTTGTGCACACCACACATAGGCTATATATTGACTGGGGCTAACTATGCAATGATGTCTCTCGATGCCATCCAACACTTTATCAATAAATGGTAATGGGAAATGGTCCTTCCTAGTCACTTTATTTAGTTCTATATAATCACCACAAATTCTCCATTTGCCTCACTTCTTTGGAACTATAACTAATAGTGACAGTGACCTTAAGTAAGCAGTCGACCTTCCTCGCCCTCCTTTGTCGGATGAGCTCTTTTTCATAGATTTTTTACTTTGACACTCACTTTGCTGGTATGTAAAAAAGTGATTCATCCTTCCTACGACCAGCCTTTTAAGAGGGACCATTTTGGGACTTGAAAGGTAGAACCTAGGCTATGTGGAAAACACCTCTATGTTTTGAAAAAAAGAGATCCTGGTAACCCCACCCAGTCAGGTTATTCTTAATTCCTCAGATGAAAGTGGCAATTCAATGCATGACAATTACCATTTTATTATTTTTTGTACGTAGGCAAAGACAATGGATGGTTCAGAGATATCCCTCCCTATAGTGTGCCTATGTTCCCTATCGGTCAAATATTGTCCTATGTCTATTCTTATAGGTATAGAGTCTCCTTTATACAAGCCTCTGGAGACAACATTTTTCAGATGATGAAGACTCTAGAAGAGAATGAGGAAAATATCAAAGCTTTGTAACATGCTAATGAAGAATTGAGGAACAATTATGATGCTACATCCACTAGATCCAAAGGCTTGCTCGATTTAAAATTTTTTTCATTTAAATTAGTTAAGGGGCTCCACACAATTGATAATGAACAATACGCTCATGCAGATCAACTTTGAAACATCACAAAAATATTTCACCAATTAATTGTAGAAGCATAAATGAATATAAAGCATGCTGATGAGGCCCAATTACTAATAAAATAATTATTGATGAAACTCAAAATATCATATCTTTTACAGACCCATTAACTAAGGAAAAAAAATTTCTATGTTTGTTTCTTGTGCCTAATATGTTTTTTTACATATAATGGATGTTCATACAAACTTCAGAGATATTATTAACTCTTGTACACTGTCAGTAGATTTATTTCATACAAGTATGTAATATCCCAAAACAGGGATTTTCTACATCAATAAGAATATATTAAGATATTATAAAGTTGGAGATTCAACATATAGATTCATATGATGTGTTCATAAACACATAGCCTTCAATTGAGTGAAACAATATCAAAGGAAGAATGCCTACACATTCCCAAGTGGGGAAAATGCAGGAATTAGACCCTCGGAACATTATTTATGAAGATATGCATTTTTACTGGGTGAAATAACACTGGTTTCCCTTAGCATATGATGTTAGTCCCTCACATACAAAAGGGGATTAGAAAGAAGTCCCTTTTGATATAAAGAGACCTCTCGGCCACCTAACGACTTAAAAATATCCAAATCCCATGACTTGAGTTATGCAGAAAATACTGAAGCATGTAAAACATTATTTTATGAGGGTTTATATAGTAACATGATAAAATAACATGGATCTGGAACTTTATGGCACAATATGCATAGAAAACAGAGATCCGACCTCCTTATTGCATTATAAAGTTAACCCGGCAAGGGTTTCATGAAACACATGTACAAGAAAGAGAAGATCCGAATATTCAGGTTATAAAATGTATTCTTACTAAAACATTACAGGAATATGGCTGAATAATACAAAATAGGGATGAGGATCCCTTCCTCTAGCTTTCCGGGAGAAGGGCTGGCCCTTTCCCTAGGAAAATAGCTCAAAAACAAGGGTCTTAACCCTGCTACAACAAATCTACATAAAATGATGCAGTTCCTACAAGGGACTGTATTGTAGGAGATGAGAACCACTTTGGCCTACTGCCAAGATATGAAATGTGCTCATAAATATTCCTAGCTGATTTATCAAGAGAAGGAAGGCACCGTCTACTGAGAAACAAACCCGAAAGTGGTGTAAGAATCCTCCATTGCAACACCCTGCAACTCAACAATATTCTGCTGTAGAAATAATGCTGGGATTGAAGAATGATTCTTGGAATTGAGCCTAGATGTGGAGAAATACAAGGAAAGCTCTTCCAAGAGGCCTCTCAAAGTAAGAGGTGGGATTCCCACTCAGGAACACCCAGTGCTACCTTGCTAAACAGTAAGGTGAATCCAAGTCTAAACAGACAAGATAAATAGATCGAAATACAAAAGAATCCATAACAAAGGCCTCCATCCTCTCCATATATAGCAAGTGAAACTCTCCTCATTAGGTCCCATCCACATGTGCCATCAAGCTCATGCAAGTTTTCCTCCACCAAAACTACATTGTCCATCAAGGTAGTTCAATGTATCTAGACCGTTTTGTTGACTTGGTCAAAGTTGACTGAATCAACATGTCCCCATCTCTATTCACATCCAAGGGTGCTGAAATAAGCTACTTAGTCTTACTGTTGTCACATTAGGAGTTTTATTGATAAATTTAAAGAGGTTAATGGGCCTCCTTATCCATTTATTCACCTACCTAGTGATGAAACAACTCTAATATTCCATTTAGCTTGAAGGCTAAAAATTTGGAATATTACAATCCTCCTTGTTAGTATCCTATACCAATAGGTGTCATATATCATGATTGACTTGATGGGCTATGTAATATGTTCATACCTTTCCTTGTTGCAAATGTTTTCCATATTGTTAAAAAATCAAAAAAATTAAAAAAATGTAAAGAGGGTATACCCTAAAAAAAAAATCAAAGGGTGAAAAGAATAAAATGGCGAAAAAAGTGAAAGAAAATGAACCCCACCAAAAGAAAGGCCAAAGAAATTGTGCAAGTCTAAATTCCACTAATTTTTGCTCTTATGTAATAAAAAAATTGTGTGCAACTTGTAACTTACGCCACAATTGGTGAACAGTCAAACAGTTTAAACTTGGCTAGTTCATGTTTGAATTTTATGTTTTAGAGATAGAGAATAAAATTTGACCAAACTGTTTAACCTTGGAAGATAACTATATAGGTAGAGTAAATAAAAGGAGCTCAACAGCTTAATCTAAGCCCTTGGATGTAATAAGGTTAGACTCATATAGATTTCTATATGTAAAAGAAAAGAAAGTGTGATTAGGGTTTTCCAGTCTAAGTGCACCCTAATAAAGAAGAAACAATTATAGGTTAAAGCAGGTAGGGTAGGTAGATGATGTTGCAGAACTACATGTAATGGATAATGACTCTAAATGTGTTAATCTTTACTTTCATCACAAGTGCAAGGCATACATTACACCAGAGGAATTTCAAGCAAAATAAAGTCAAATGATTAACTTCCCTTCTCATTTTTCCCTAAAAATTTCACTAATTTCCTTTAAATACTAAGGCATTTGAAAATTAGAGGGGCTCAGAGCATTTCTCTGACTTTTGGAGGGACCAGACCCTCGGCCCAATAATTTGAAAATCCTAAGTACTTAAAATCATCCATAGGTCATTAATTTACTTCCATAAGTCTTTTCCTAAGTAAAATCCTATTTTACTTAGGAAAATTATGCAATATCCCATAAAAACCCTTTTTTCATTCAAGCCTAAGTTAAATACACAATCCTAATGTTTTTATACTTAGCACTTTTCATTCATTTTGACATATTAATTTTTAACTTATATTATCTAATTCCCTTATAACATCTACCCATTCCCGTATTACTCTAACTATATAAAATTTCCAAATATTACATATCTCGCCCCTTGGTTGAAATATAACCATAATATAGTATTAATTGGGATTAATTAGTTAATCTATAACTAATTAAGAACCCCAAACCTCCGCCATATTAAATAAGGATTAATTAACCCCCACGATTAATTAATAACTTTCCCGACCAATCACGTTGCTCCTGATATGATTAAATAATATTTAGTTGTATTGGGCCTACCCTCATTAAAATGTCTATCACCTCGCCCCCGAATAGCTGTTTGATCAAGATTTCCACATCCAACAGTCGTCGTCCATATCGCTTAGCCCTCCACGACTGAACGTTAACGTGCGATCGAGGAGTGGTTTCGTGAACAGTGCTCTGCCATGTGTCGAATGCCTGTGGAATCGCTGGCTCCCAGCTAAATACCTCTCGTCCCCAAAAGCAGTATGATGTCATACCACTTACCGCCTTCCGCATACAACAAAAGACCTTTTCCCATGTACGTCATCCATTCAAAATAACAGAAACCCTGCCAACCTTGACTTTGTGAATAAAACAAACAAATGCACGTATTTTCATCATTTTATGCTGCGACCAGTGTTCCCACACAAAACGTCAAAATCAGTTGTTGAAGATTTCCAACTGCCACTTTGCCAAATGATTTTCAACTGAACCAGTCAGCTATTCCCTGCACCTGTTTCCTCACTATTCACTTCCTGAAATAGGTATTTATCCAATTTCTTTAGAACCCTACAAGTCTTGGTTTTTACTTTAATTCCACAGAAAAATACTAAAAAATAGTACAATTCGGTCTTTGTTTCACCCCATAAGTTCGCAGACCTGTAATTTTGCCCATTTTTCCACTAAAAACCCAAATGCCTTTCTGAATCCACAAGAACCAGAAATGGAAACCCCCGTGGATTTGAATGTTGCACCTCTGAATGCCCCCCATAAAGATTTAAACTATCTGCGTCTAGCGGATAAGGATTTCCAGATAAAAGGCCTCATCTTTAGCGAAAATCCTCTCAGAATATTTTGTAAATGTAGAGATAATTACCTGAATGGCTCTGATATTTTTGGATTGTGGGAATCCAACCTTCCTATCTATTTTTTACCGTCAGTTCATGTTTTTCCTGAAATAATTTATCACTTCCATGCCAATTACGACCCTAATAAATGAGCAATTATTTCCCCAAGTCAAACCATTCTTTTTCAAATAACTGCTCAATCCATCAATGAAATGTTACAATTTCATCCCGTTCAAGCTCTGACTCCCCCGTATATGGGAGATTTACTTGAAAAATCCACAAAATTATCCCAAGAAGAATTGAATCGCCTTTGTCAAACGTTCATGCTACAAGAACATCAACCCAAAGGCCCCCCTCCTTATGGATATGCCTTTTTCACAGATATGGGCAAACTTATAGTAGATATAATATCTTTAATAATGGGATTCAACACTAGTGAGTATGTTGATGAAATAACCCTAGTGTTGTTATCAATTTTTACTCGTGGACATCCCCTTGCTGTCAAATATGACTTTGCCTCTTACATTGCTAATAAGATTCATGACCAGTTCATGAGACTAGAAGAAGTTCAAAAGACAAGGGTAGAATTAGGAAAAATGCTTGAAGAAGCCAACGAACTCATATATTTTTTAAATACCAAGAACAAATATCATCTTGAAGAGTTGGGTATTCAATATAGAACATGGAAACTTTTTGAAGTAAAAAAGGTTTTTACTAAGGAACTCTGATGCAAAACTTAGAAAGAAGGTGCCATGATATGCAGGAAGAAATCAATAATTTTATGAAAAGATATGATATCTTGCAATTTAGAGGTTTTCCAAGTCCGTTAGTTACTCATGATAAATTAATGAGTCATCAAAACTATGTTGAGAAATTGAATAAGTATGCAAACAACCAGGCAAGTCTGTCGACAAGTTCATCAGCAGCAAACGCGTTGCCTACAAGAAAAATTCTTTATGACAGTATGGAAAACTAGTTTTATCTCGAACATGAGGTAAAGCACTTACTTCCAATTCAGCCTACCTTTTTCAGATACACAGAAAATGATGACACCCTAAGAAAGCTTCAAAGAACCAGAATACCAGAAGCACAATGGTGGGAAGATATGTTGGACCTTTTGTAAAAATATCGTTGGATGAATTTTGGTTATTTAATATAGTAAGTAATGGTAAAAGGATAAACAGAGATCAAACAGGTCAAAGCGTATCAGTGCAGATAAAGAGTATCAGTAAAAACAGGGTAACTAGCACAAAGTTACCAAAGAAGACAACATCAATCCAAATCATAGGGCCTGCCTCTAGCACACTCACAAAAATAGGAACAGCACAACATCAGTTTACCTTTTTTCCTATCTACGAGACTATCTGTCTCTATTTTCTTCTAATTTATTAATAATTCAACCTAAAATATATCTCACTCTTTTAGGAGATATTTTTTAGAATTTTTTGTATAAATATTCCCTCAATTAGAGTATTGAGGGGGGTGGATTCTTAGACTTTGCTGTAACACTGATTATTTTGGAATAAAGTGATGTTGGACCAATTTTGCATGGCTAGATGGATAAAGAATTGATGCAAAGGACTTTTCACAGGATTCTTGAGTCAGACACTGGATCAATAAGTCTTATATCTCTTATGTTTTAAAGTTTTTCTTGTTTATTATACCATATATGTTTCATATCTGAATGATAAACGAAAAAGAATAATTCAGAAAGTGCTTGAGTGTAATCTGTTTTCAATAGTTTTTATTCTTAATGTTTTCTTTTGAGCTAGTATGAATAGTGAATTCTTAATTGCTCCTGTTTTCTAGTTTATTCATTCTGATTATTTGGTAAAGAATTCTTAATTGCTCTTTATTAATAATCATTCAATTTCCCTCTTTCGAATATGTTGAAGGATTCTTAATTTCCCTTGACCCATTTTGAGTCCATTCCATTTATTCTAAATCTTTATTTGTTCCCTATTTGATTACCCTGCCCTGTGAAACCATCCCTTGTTAAGAAACTAAATCTAGTTAAGCCATCTTCTTTGACTCCATTACCCCAATGGCCTAAATTACTCAATCCTACCCCTCTGCTACTGAATTTCATCAACCAAACACAAACAAAATCCCTAAACTTTCATAACTAGCCTAATATCTTTCAAAACAAAGCTAAAACTTGAAGAGAGAGCCATCTCTGGGTACAAATTGACTAGATTCTATACCTAAAAGTTTCTTTGTGGTTATCTCAGACCCCTTTCCTCTTCCCAACAACTTCAAGGAAAATCTGAGTGATAACATAGTAGCGACTCCACTGGGGACCCGAATAATTTTCTTGTTACTATTGTTTACTTTATAAACTACAGACGGATCCTGAAGTTAGCCAGGTAGCCTTTGAACTGCTCTTGCTTTCAAATTGTATAAGTAAATGAATTCTACTTCAGTCTATCTCCGGTCTAGTTTATGAACTAAACATCCGGTTTCAAGCACTTGATCAGTTCCTCTAGTCAAATAAATCTTTAAGAAAATATAAATCTAATATCTAAAACCTCTTAAAGATATTGTTGAAGTTGTATTGTTAATTCCATTTAGACAAAAAAAAAAAAAAATCACCTAGAAACCTGGCTTCAGAAAGGACTCATTACACCAGGGCTAATCCTGATCCAAATCCCCCACCTGTGTTTGAAAATCCTAATCTGATCCCCAGAATTCTTAGGAGACAAGAGAGCCAAGAAAGTCCTGCTAGTTCTTGACATCTCTATAGATCAATATCCAATCCTGTGAAGTGGATTTACTTTCAGGATGAACCCTTTGATGAAAAATTTGAAACATATTTATTTGTAACTTTTTCTGAATCTGAGTTGACCCACTTGGTTCAATACCCAGTATTTATTGAAGATTTACAACTTGAATTTGTTACTTCACATATTGAAAAACATTTGTGTAACTCCATACAATCTGAGCTTTCCTTTGAAGCAACACTAAATCTTTCTGCGATCACTTCAACCTCTACAAGTTCATCAACATTTCCTCAAAAATCTCAACCTGAAACCACCCCTTCTACCCCTCCATCCACCACTCCCAGATCAACCTCGGTTGTTATTTCATGACTACCTACTGCAATGGCGAAAAAATATGCTCCCTTGGTATTACCAGCCAATCCAGGGGCTATTCCCAGAGACTACCAAAGTAAAATCACTCCATTTGATGGTTTTTGTACCTACACTGCACAATATCATACTAAAAAAAGACCGATTATTTTGAAATATATGAAGTAGATGCAGATGATGTAAGAATGAGAATATTTGTTCAAAGTATTACTGGGGAAGTTAGAACCTGGTTTAGAGCCCTTCCTGCAAACAATATCAATGACCCAGAAGCTCTTTATAGAACATTTTTAAATAGATGGGAAAATAAGGAAGATCCTCTCCAAATCTTATCAGAATATGAAAACCTGAAGAGAGGAACACAAGAAACTGTGCAAGATTACTGCACTAGGTTCAATAATGTTTACAATGCTATCCCCCAAATCCTCAGACCTCCTCCAGATTTAGCATTAATAAAATTTCCTGATGGATTTGATTCTGATATGGCGTACCAGCTTAGGGAAATATCTCCTTGGAATTTAGAAGATATGAAAAGTATAGCTGTCAGTGTTGAAGCCAACCTGATATCCAAACGAGCTAAAGCCAGAAGTGAAAGAAGGATACCATTAAAAGAAGAACCCTTGGCCTTTGAATAGAAACTGGATGCTATTATTAAAGGGATGGAAAGGCTAGGATATAGAGTAGAAGAAATTGAAAGGAAATCTCCCTGGGATGGTCAAATGAGCAATACTGGGAGAAATCCAAATTTCAGAAAGAACCAAAACCAAAACACTAGAAAGACTGGTCCTGACCAAATCATTAGGCCCCCATTTTAGGAAAATTATGCTGAAGCTTCAAATTCTGATGAACCAACAGAATAAGCTCAAATAAACAACTTGACGAGACTCAATAATGAACAACAAGTTTTCTTGACCCAATAGGATCAAGAAGCTCACATTCTCAAACAATTTCAAACTCAGTCAGGAGAATCATTTGAATTCAAGGAGGGATATGATACAGCCATTTATGAAGTCCACAAGCCATATAATCTGAGGAGTAGAAGAATTGATGTCCCTGAAACCAATAAACATAAAGCTACAAAACAACCCCTCAAAGGTAAAACCAATACTACCCCTGTACATATTCTTTCTAGATCAGATCTTAATCCTACTAATCCAATTATTGAATATGTATCCGATAATCAACCTAATAACAGAAAAATTCCCAATACTCCTCCTCCCAAAGGAAATGCAGAGGAACCCCCAGAAGTTGATTCGGAAACAACCTCATCCCACAACCACACTCTTGAAAAGGAGAAAAATACAGAAAATACACAAGATAAAGAGAATCCAACTCTCTGAAATACAAGAAATCAGACTGAAAAAACTTTTAATCTAGAGGCTAAAGTAGGAAAATTAAAAATAGTTTTTCCATTGTCCGAATTAGCTAAACATGATGTCTACCGAAGTCAAATCAATAGATCACTCAATATCACTGGAAGTGAAGACTCAGTAAATGTTTTTGATGAACAACCTAAATTACTCTTTGGCACTAAGGTAAATGGAAAACCAGTAAATTGAGGAACTCATCCATTTTATGTAAGTTTAAACATACATGATAAAATAATTCATAATTCCATGTTGGATTCTGGGGCATCTCACAACCTCATGCCCAAATATGTAATGGAGAAATTAAACCTAGATATCACCAGGCCATACAAAGACCACTTTTCTTTTGATTCAAGTCAGGTGACATGTTTAGAATTAATCAAAGACTTGTGCGTTTCACTGGTTCAATACCCTGCAAAAACAATCTTGATGGACATAGTAGTAGCATATATTCCTCCAAAGTATGGCATGTTATTGTCCAAATCTTGGGGTTCAAATCTTCAAGTATCTCTTCAATTGGACATGTCATACGCTACTATTTCAGTGTTCGGCCAACCTAAGAGACTATATAGAGAAACTTTAATGAAATATGTAGTTATTATTCAGGAGAAACCTGAAAATTTCCCCATCTACTCAGTACACTCTGATATGGATTCATTTATTATTTATAATGCTGAAATTGATCCTCCCACTGAATTAGAAGTTCTAGCAGCACAAACAAAAGAAATTACAAATAAAAAATCTAGTGTTCAAATCCAGGAAATATCTGAGATAAATGAAACATCAAATACCCAAGATAAACCAGAAGAAAGTAAAAAACTAGATCTCACTGTTAAAAAAGTTCTTGAAACTCCCGATACCAATTATGAACATGAAATTATTTGTCACTTAGAATTTGATGGTTTAGTTAACGAATTAGGAGCCATAGCAGTAGTTTTGGTGCACAACCTTGAAAATGATCATGCTGAAGGCCATGCCTATAGATTAAATTTTAAGTGCACCAATAATATGGCAGAATATGAAGCTCTTTTGCTAGGTCTTAAACTTGTCAAAATATTAGGGGCAATTAGAGTATCTGTCATAGGAGATTCTGATTTAATCATTCAACAGATCAAAGGGAAGTATCTAACAAATGATCCCAGACTGAGATACTATAGAGGAATAGTTATAGAGATACTTAATACTTTTCTGGAAACTCAGCTTGCTAAAATACCAAGAAAACACAACTTGCATGCCCATAGTCTGGAAATGTTTGCCAGCACCTACAAATTACCATTCGAGCCTAATCATCAATTAATAACTAAGAATAGACACAGACCAGCCATACCTGACAATTTAAAGAACTAGCAAGTGTTTGAAAGTGATGAGCAGATTAACAATTTCCTGACTTTAGATAAAGAATTTTCTAACAGTAACATAGATGTAGATACAGTTATTGAATTTGATCAAACAAATGAGCCAGAAATAGACATTTCAGAAGAAAGTGAAATTCAAATGCTTCATCCAACAAAGTTCACCAACAAAGAAATGCAGGACCTTAAACAAATGGATATTGATGAGATTACGGAAGAAGAATCCGAGGTCATTAATTTAAAAGACAATTATTTGCCTAAAGGATTAACTCCTTTGGAAGATATCTTTTATTCTAATGATATTCAAAAGAAACCTAAGATGGAACCATTAAAAGCAGATATTGAGGAATATAACTTGGGGACTGAAGAAAATCCAAAAATGATAAAGTTATCTAAATCTTTGCTCCCTGACCAAAAACTAAAATATGTTGAATTAGTGAGAGAATTCCAGGATGTCTTTGCCTGGAGCTATGAAGACTTGAAATCATATGACACCTCTATAATTCAGCATACAATACCTCTGAAAGAAAATCAGAAACCATTCAAACAAAAACTCAAAAGGATTAACCCTGTACTACTGCCCTTAATTGAAAAAGAAATCAAACGTATGTATGAATCAGGGATAATTTCTCCCATTAGGTTTTCAGAGTGGGTATCTAATTTAGTACCTACTAGGAAGAAAACTGGAGAAATCAGATTATGTGTTGATTTAAGAAATGTAAATATGGTTTCTTTGAAGGATAATTACCCTTTACCCAAGATGGATCACATTTTACAAAGGGTAGTAGGTGCTTCTAGGATTTCACTTCTAGATGGGTTCTCAGGATATAACTAGATTCTGGTTCATCCCGATGACCAGGAAAAAACGGCTTTCAAAACACCATGGGGCACATTCAAGTATGTTAAAATTCCATTTGGACTTAAAAATGCAGGAGCAACCTTCCAAAGAGCAATGGACATAGCATTTTCAAAAGAAATTCATGATTTTCTTATTATGTATCTGGATGACTTAACTATTTTTTCTAAATTAGATCAACAACATTTGGACCATCTCAGACAAGTATTCCAAAAATGCAGAAAATATGGTATCTCTTTGAATCCAAAGAAGTCCTTGTTTGGTCTAGAGGAAGGTAAACTCTTGGGCCATATCATCTCCAAAGATGACATTAGAATTGATCCTGCTAGAATAGAAGCTATACTGCAGATACCTCACCCTAGGAATGTCAAAGAACTTCAAGCTTTTCTAGGAAAAATAATTTTTTTGAGAAGATTCATATCTAGCTTAGCTGAACTAATTAGATTGCTTAATAATATGTTAAAAAAGGATTCAAGTATTAAATGGACAGTTGAAGCCAAACAAGCATTTGAAGAAATTAAAATGGCTTTGACCAGAACACCAGTCCTTACAAGTCCACAATTTGATAGAGATTTCATAATATTTTCATTTGCATCAGAACACACTATAGTAGCTGTTTTATTACAAAAGGATGATCAAGGATGTGAGAAACCCATAGCATTTTTTAGTAAAGCACTAAGGGATGCATCATTAAAATACAACATCATGGAAAAACAAGCTTTTGCACTTGTAAAAGCCATTAAAGACTTTAGAGTCTACATATTGTACTCCCATGTGATAGCCTATGTACCAAATGTTGTTGTCAAAGACATCTTAACCCAGGATGGAATTGAGGGCAAAAGAGGTAAATGGATTGCTACCATATTAGAGTATGATATTGAAATAAAACCTACAAAGCTTATAAAGGGACAGGGATTGGCCAAGCTCATGACAGAAATGAATTGTCAAGCCCTGGACATTAATGAACTGGATAACGAACAGGAGATGGAAACTCCACGAATCAGCCAGGCCTTCTTAGATTCACCTTGGTATGCTGATATAATTTATGTACTATTAAATCTGCAAGCTCCTCCAGAGTTATCCAGAACAAAGAAAAGGTTTTTAAAGATGAAATCTTCAAAGTTTTGTATTTTAGATAATGTTATTTTTTGGAAAAATCATGAAGGTATTCTATTGAATTGTTTATTAAAAGAAGAAGCTAACAAGGCTCTCCAAGAATTTCATGCAGGAGACTGTGGTGGACACCTTTACTGGAAATCAACTGCAGACAAGATCCTAAGGGCTGGATTTTATTGGCCAACCTTGTTCACTGATGTAAATAAATTTGTTACTGCTTGCCATAAATGTCAAATTTTTGAAGGCAAGAGAAAACTATTACCTTTACCCCTGAGACCAATTTCCACTGAAAAAACCCTTCCAACAATGGGGCCTGGACTTCATTGGAGAAATCCATCCTCCCTCTTCTGGCCAACACAAATGGATCCTCACTGCCATAAACTATTTCACCAAATGGATAGAAGAAATTCCTTCCAGACAAGCCAATGACACTGTAATCATAGGATTCTTAGAAACCAACATATTATCTAGATTTGGTTGTCCTGATAAAATCATAACTGACAACGTTGCTGCCTTCAAATCCAAGAAGATGATAAGTTTCTATAACAAATACCACATCACTTTAAGCCATTCCACAGCCTATTACCCTCAAGGTAATGGACTGGCTGAGTCCTCCAACAAGAATCTCATTAATATTATTAAAAAATTATTGGAGGAAAACAAGAAAAATTGGCACAAGAAACTTACAAATGCACTATGGGCAGACAGACTCACCACCAAAAAATCTATTGGGACCAGTCCTTATGAGTTAGTCTATGGCATGGAGGTTGTATTTCCTTCATCTTTAGGAGTTCCTGTAATGAAATTACTTCAAGAAGCTCAGGTAGAACCTAATGATATTCAAAGAAGGATAAATCAGACCATCAATTTGCAGCAGACCAGAGAGGAAGTATATCAAAGATCCCAAGTGTTGCAGGAGAAGCTGAAGAAGATATCTGATAAAAGAACCAAGGCAAAAGATTTCTACCTTGGAGACAAAGTGTTAAGATGGGATTCTAGAAGAGAGGATAAGGGAAAACATGGGAAGTTTGACTTCCTGTGGAAAGGACCTTATATTATCTATGCCTTACAAATAAAAAATACATATTATTTGAAAAAATTGGATGGTACAGAAATTGAAGATGGGCCAGTTAATGGCCGAATGTTGAAACATTACTTTGATCCTACTTATTAATGTATCCTGATTTTTAACATGTACATACTATATCCTTTGTAATGTCACAATTTTGATTGGATAATAACTTGCTGGAGTTGAAGCCCGAAGAGAAGGCCCTAAGCTTCAGAAGTATCACTATCATACATATAATAAAGCAACAAGCAGAAGAAGATTCCATAGTTTAGCCAAAATCATTCTGAGGCCAACTGACCTGCTGTTCTTGACTTTTCACCAGGAAAAGCCATCCCCAAGTGGAGCCAGTGTTATGCTCCTATACCAATAGGTGTCATATTTCATGATTGACTTGATGGGCTATGTAATATGTTCATACCTTTTCTTTTTGCAAAGGTTTTCCATATTGTCGAAAAAATCAAAAAATTTAAAAAATGTAAAGAGGGTATACCCTAAAAGAAAAATCAAAGGGTGAAAAGAATAAAATGGCCAAAAAGTGAAAGAAAATGAACCCCACCAAAAGAAAGGCCAAGGAAAGTGTGCAAGTCTAAATGCCACTACTTTTTTCTCTTATGTAATAAACAAATTGTGTGCAACTTGTAACTTATGCCACAATTGGTGAACAATCAAACAGCTTAAGCTTGGCTAGTTCATGTTTGAATTTTATGTTTTAGAGATAGAGAATAAAATCTGACCAAACTGTTTAATCTTGGCAGATAAGTAGATAGGTAGAGTAAATAAAAGGAGCTCAACAGCTTAATCTGAGCCCTTGGATGTAATAAGGTTAGACTTAGATAGATTTATACATGTAAAAGAAAAGAAAGTGTGATAAGGGTTTGCCAGTCTAAGTGCACCCTAATAAAGAAGAAAAAATGCTAGGTTAAAGTAGGTAGGGTAGGTAGATGATGTTGCAGAATTACATATGATGGATAATGACTCTAAATGTGTTAATCCTTACTTTCATCACAAATGCAAGGCAGACATTACACTGGAAGAATTTCAAGAAAAACAAGGTCAAATGATTAACTCCCCTTCTCATTTTTCCCTAAAAATTTCACTAATTTCCCCTAAGTACTAAGGCATTTGAAAATTAGAGGGGCTCAAGGCATTTCCTTGACTTTTGGAGGGACCGGACCCTCGGCCCAATAATTTAAAAGCCTAAGTACTTAAAACCATCCATAAGTCATTCATTTACTTCCATAAGTCTTTTCCTAAGTAAAATCCTATTTTACTTAGGAAAATTACACAATATCCCACAAAAAACCCTTTTTTCATTCGAGCCTAAGTTAAATACACAATCCTGATGTTTTATACTTAGCTCTTTTTTCATTCATTATCACATATTAACTTTTAACTTATATTATTTATTTCCCTATAAAAATCTACCCGTTCCCGACTTACTATAACTATGCAAAATCCCCAGATTTTACATATCCCGTCCATTGGTTAAAATATAACCATAATATAACATTAAATTTAAAAAGGATTAATTAACCCCCACGGTTAATTAATAACTTTCCCGACCAATCACGCTGCTCCCGATATAATTAAATAATCTTTGATTGTATTGGGTCCGCCCTCATTAAATGCCCGTCACCTCGCCTCCTCGATAGCCATCTGATCAAATCTTCCACATCCAACGGCCACCGTCCATATCGCATGGCCCTCCACGACCGAACGTTAACGTGCGATCATGGAGTGGTTTTGTAAACAGTACCCCACCATGCGTCGCAAAATCTATGGAATCGCTGGCTCCCGGCCAAATACCGCTCGTCCCCAAGAGCGGTACGATGTCATACCGCTTACCTCCCTCCGCATACGACAAAACATCATTTCCCGCGCACGTCATCTGCCCAAATAACAAAAATCCTTGCCAACCTCGACTTTGTTAATAAAACAAACAAATATCATTTTCATCATTCTATACTGCAACTAGTGTTTCCCATGCAAATAATGTTGAAGTCAACTGTCGAAGATTTCCAACCACCACCTTGCTAAGAAATTTGTAGCCAAACTAGTCCAGAACCTGTCAGCTATTGCGTGTACCTATTTTCGCAATATTCACTTCCCAAACACAGGTATTTATCCAATTTCCACCTAAACCCTGCAAAGTCTTGATTTTATACTCTAATTCCACAGAAAAAAGATTAAAATACAGTATAATTTAGTCTTTGTTTCACCACATAAGCTCCCAGACCTGTAAATTTGCCCATTTTCCATTGAAAATCCAAATTCCTTTTTGAATCCACAAGAACCAGAAATGGAAACCCATGTGGCTTTGACTATTGCACCCGTGAATTCTCCCCACAAAGATTTAGACTATCTGCCACTAGCAGATGGATTTCCAAATAAAAGACCTCACCTTTAGCGAAAATCCTCTGAGAATCTTTTGCCAAAGCAGAAATAATTACTTGAATGGCTCTGATATTTTTGGACTGTGGGAATCCAATCTTCCAATGTATTTTCTACCCTCAGTCCATGTCTTTCCTAAAATAATTTATCACTGCCATGCAAATTACGACCCTAATCAACGAGTAGTTATGTCCCTAAGTCAAACCATTCTTTTTCCAATAACTGCTCAATCCATCAATGAAATGTTACAATTTCATCCCGGTCAAGCCCTGACTCCTCTTTCCATGGAATATTTACTTGAAAAATCCAAAAAATTATCCCAAGAAGAACTGAATCGCCTTTGTCAAACTTTCATGCTACAAGAACACCAACCCAAAGGCCCCCCTCCTTATGGACATATATTTTTCACAGATATGGGAAGAATTAGGAAATATGCCTGAAGAAGCCAGCAAGCTCATATAGTTTTTAAATATCGAGAACAAATATTAGCTGGAAGAGCTGGGCATTCAAGATAGAACAGGGACAATTTTGGAAGTAAAAAAGGTTTTTACTAAAATAACTCTGATGAAAAACTTAGAAAGAAGGTGCCATGATATGCAGGAAGAAATCAACGCTTTTACGAAAACATTCGATATTTTGTAGAGTAAAGGGTTTCCAAGTCCTTTAGTTACTCATGATAAACTAATGAGTCATCAAAGCTATGTTTAGAAATTAAATAATAAGTATGCAGACAACTAGGCAAGTCCATCAACAAGTTCATCAGTAGCAAAAGCGTTGCCTACAGGAAAAATTCTTTATAACAGTCTGGAAAATTTGTTTTATCTTGAACATGAGGTAAAACACTTATTTCCAATTCAGCCTACCTTTTTCAGATACATAGAAACTGATGAGACCCTGAGAAAGCTTCAAAGAACCAAAATACCAGAAGCACAATGGTGGGAAGACATGTTGGACATTTTGTAAAAATATCCTTGGATGAATTTTGGTTATTTACTACAGTAAGTAATGGTAAAAGGATAAACAAAAATCAAACAGATCAAAGTGTATCAGTGCAGATAAAGAGTATCAGTAAAAACAGGGTAGCCAGCACAGAGTTACCAAAGAAGACAGCAGCAAGCTAAATCATAGGGCCTGCCTCCAGCACACTCACAAAAATAGGAACAACACAACATCGGTTTACCTCTTCTCCTATCTACGAGACTATCTGTCTCTATTTTCTTGTAACTTATTCATGAGTCATCCCAAAATATATCTCACTCTGTTAGGAGATATTTTTTATAATTTTTTGTATAAATAATCCCTCAATTAGAGTATTGTGGGGGATGGATTCTTAGACTTTGTTGTAATAATGATTATTTTGGAATAAAATGCTCTTGGACCAATTTTGCATGGATGGTTGGATAAAGAATTGATGCAAAGGAATTTTCACAGGATTCTTGAGTCAGACACCGGATCAATAAGTCTTCTATCTCTTATGTTTTAAAGTTTTTCTTGTTTATTATACCATCTATGTTTCATATCTGAATGATAAACGAAAAAGAATAATTCAGAAAGTGCTTGAGTGCAATCTATTTTCAATCGTTGTTATTCTTAATGTTTTCCTCTGAACTAGTATGAACAGTGAATTCTTAATTGCTCCTATTTTCTAGTTTATTCATTCTGATTATTTGGTAAAGAATTATTAATTTCTCTTTATTAATAATCATTCAATTTCCCTCTTTCGAATATGTTGAAGGATTCTTAATTTCCCTTCACCCATTTTGAGTCCATTCCATTTATTTTAAATCTTTATTTGTTCCCTATTTGACTACCTTGCCCTGTGAAACCATCCCTTGTTAAGAAACCAAATCTAGTTAAGCCATATTCTTTGACTCCATTAGCCCAATGGCCTAAACTACTCAGTCATACCCCTCTGCTATTGAATTCCACCACCCAAACACAATCAAAATCCCTAAACTTTCATAACTAGCCTAATATCTTTCAAAACAAAGCTAAAAATTAAAGATAGAACCCTCTCTAGGTACAGATTGGCTAGATTCTGTACCTAAAATTTGGTTTGTGGTTACCTCAGACCCCTTTCCTCTTCCCAAAAACTTCAAGGAAAATCTGAGTGATAAAAGGATCCATAGGCCTGGTTAATGGTGAAGTTTTCTCTTGTTAATGTCTTCTAAGTTTCTCATATGCTTTCCATCCATCTATGCTGCAGTAGGACAAAAAATTTAGACTAAGATATGCTTGTTGATGGCACCTTAGATCTATTTGTTTCCTTCACTGCCTAAATTTTTTCTTCTGCTTAAGATATGTTAGAAAATTCATCTTTTTCTCTCTAATAAGTTTTTGGCTTGTCTATTTTCTTGAATGATTTAGATTAGTTAGTATCAATTATGATTTATGGCTAGCCCTGCATATTGTTACCTCTAAAGTACTCTGTTCTTGAAATCATATTTTGAAGCAGCTTTGCCTATAGTTTTTCAAAGAAGTCTGTCTTAACCATGCTCTTTGCCTTACTTAGCTAAAATTGTCTCAAGGAACTCTCATAGCTATCACTGTGGATGCTAGGGTTTGTCTCTTCTTCTATGGTTATAGTTACCTGTGAAACTTAAATGTTTTTCCTGCTCTTGATGATAAAACCCATGAAATATTAAATGAGTTTTTTCCTTTCTATGTTTTATCTAAATGTTGTCTTGGTTGATTATCTGCTTCCAGTCTGAAATCAAATGGATTAGGTGTTTCTTAACCCTTTGACTCTCTTGCTATGCTTATAAATCTTCTAACTCTCTCAGTTTACAAGTATATAAAGGATTCTACTTCTTCCCTTTATTAGCTTGTTGTTCTCAAGTTTAATGTCCATCTCATGATCCTTCACAACCTTAAAGATCCACCAACCAAGTTAAATTGCCCTGCAAATTCTCTTGAAACCATTGATGAACTCATTCATGACCTTATTTGACTTGATTGCCCAATGACTTAAAAATCTTCCTTGTTTTCTATCTAAACCCATCTGAGCATCATACCCAACCAAAAACAATCAAAATACCCTGCACTTAACATATAGCCTAAAATAAATCCTAATCAACAAACAAGTTCACATATTTGCACCTACTAGAGAGATCCCTCTTTGAATCCAGGAAGGCTAGGTCTTAGGATTCCAAAGCTTGGTTTGATGTTACCTTGTACCTTTGTATCTCAATCAATCTAGAAAATTACAGTGAGCTAACATGAGGTACTAAATGAAAATTTGGAAAATTTATTGAAAAATGCCAACAGGAATACCGCTATGCAAAGGAATATGGAAATGCATTACTATGCAAGAAACATGGTTTGCAAGGTTAGGGTTAACAATATGAATAAGAAGCTCAAGAAGACCCTAAGAAAACTTGAAAAGAGGGAGAACCTGGACCTCCTCACAGATTCTTCATTGGTGGCTTGAAATAATTAAAAAAACAGAGAAGAAGGAGACCAAAATTTTGAGTTTTTGAGGTTTTTGTGCACATAGTAAAAAAACACTCTACAGAAACATAGCGAGTACTCGCTACACCTTTTTTTCAAGAGGTCCAAATTCACAATTTCAAGAATTTGTAGATGGTTAATAGCATAAGGATGTTAGAAACGTTCATGGGGATGCTTGAAACTTCAAAAATTTTCATAAATTGACCAAATAATGCCTATTTTTGACCTTTCTGCCACCTTTTCAAACCACTCGATGCTTTTTTGGGATAGTTTGATTTCAAGTCAATTTTTCAGGGGTTTGGACCTAGTGTTTATAGTTCTTGATGACTCCATTGTGTATTAGACATCTTCAGGTTTCCAGCCATATCTTTTTCAGCCCAAAACTCATCCGAGAAGGCCTCCAAATCATCCTCCAAAGTTTTGTTGTGCTTCTGCTAATGTTGTTGCGTTTCTGAGAAATTTTATTGTGTTTTTGGATTAGAAGGTTTTTCTTGACACGTGGAGGTAAAAGGTAAAAATGGTCAATGTAAAAGCTTCCTCATGATTTTTTTGATGGTTAATAGGCCTATTAATGGCAATCTTTGTAAAATAATCTTATGATTAGTGACTTGAGATAAAATCTTAACTAGATAACTAAAAAAGGGGAAAGTTGTTTCTAACTTCCCTAGGATTATGATATGAGTTATTAGGTTCATTAATTAGGTTCTATGGATTAGGATCCAACCTCTAGAGGTGCAATCCTATTTTATTTTCTATATGTACTCAAAATCAAGTCATTTAGAGGGTTGGATATTTGAAGTTCACACTCTTTTGGCACTAGTGTACTTGACTATTTGTAGAAGTAATTTACAGGTAGTTGCAGTTATTTTTATGGGGTTCTTGTGATGTGGTTAGTGACAGTGTTTTTCTCCATTTTTCTTATGCATCTGAGGATCAAGTTGTTCAAGCATCCATCTACTTTCTTCTTATGCTTTATATTTTAAGGTTTTGAAATAGAAATCATTATTTTATGCTTTGTTTTTGTTTAAGATAAACATCTAAGTGTTTCATCCTCTAAATAAGTGAATTCATTTTTTTCACTTAACCTCTTATATGTTTTTCTCCTCACCACACTACAATGACAAACCAATTGCGTCATTGATCACACCTTCCTTACCCCATACTATGTCTACAGCTGATATTTTGGGATACCTTTCCTAGTTTCTAAATGTAGTGCTTCTTTGTCCAACAAACCCTAATCAAAACCATATTGAGCTGATAACTAGCCTAACACCCTAATACTCTCTAGTAATTTCCATTGGTTTTTAGGTTTATTTTGAGAGAGCCCTCTCTGATTTGGTAGGGATAGATACCAAGTCGAAAGTTAGTTTGTGGTTACCTCTTTGGTTTCCTTTCTCAGCCTTGGGAAACTAAGGAGCCCTAACATTTTGACATCACTGACGGGGAACGAGTGTCAAATATTCCCTAGGGATATTTCTTATAGTTTTTTGAAGGCTAGATTGTTGGGTGACAGGTGATAGCATTCAAAGAAGGTTTATTTAGTCATTTTGAGCCAAAGAGAAAAATCAGAAGAACACTAGCTCCCAAAAGGCATAAGAGGTCCAATCCTGATCCTAATATTCTTTCACCAATAGTTAATGACCTAGAGAGGCTATTGAGAAAACATAGGTCATAGTCTCAAGAAGTTAAAAAAGGTACACCTCCGCTTGTAAGATCCAACTCTTTGCCTGCAATGTTGGTTTCTCCTGAAGATTTATCTTTTGACCTCAAATTTGAGTCATCTTTTTTCGAGTCTAAGTCAGAATATTTCCTCTTAGAAGAAATTTTTGATCCCATTAAGGTTGAAACATATTTTCCATTTTCCGAGTCTTCATATTTTGAGGGTGATAGTAAGTTCTTATCAGATTTTTACAAACTTTAGAGCTTGGTTGATCAGTTCCAAATAACCTCTAAAAAGGCCTATATCTAGTACCAACAAGGGACTTTGTTTGATACTATACCTATTGTTACACCTCCTCATACATGTACTCCATCATCCTCCACTGTCAATCTATCACTTCCTTTGTAATCATATCCTCATTGAACACCTCTTGTTGTGATTAAAATACAACCTTCTACAATAGTCATGGTAATATTTGTTCGTTTGATTTTACCACCACAACTTACTGCTTTGCCTTAGAATTATGGTCAAATGTTGCCTTTGTTTGATGGGAATACAGAGGTCACTTTTCATCAACATATATTTAAAGTGACTGAATTTATTAATCTTGAAGAAATTGATAATTATGATACCAAAATGTGCATAATAGCATAGAGTTCTTTGGGGGAAGTCAAGAAATGGTTATGTTACCTAATAGCTACTTTTGTAGCCAATCCACAACAGTTATTAGACCTATTCCTAGCAAAGTGGGAAGGGAAAAAGAACCCTCTCTAAATTCTGGCTAAGTATAATTCTTTGAAGAGAAATACTAATCAATGTGTACAATATTTCAAAACTAAATTTAATAGGATATATTATTCAAACCTAGAAAACATTAAGCCTCCTTCGCCTATGCTTCTTCATTATCCATATGCTTTTGATCCAGATATGGCCTACCAATTGAGGGAGAGAAATCCTACTACCCTTGAAGACAATCAAAGGAATGCAGTAAGTGTTGAGGAAAATTTACTTATCAAAAATTCAAAGATGAAATCAGAAAAGAGGGTTACCATAAAGGAGGAGCCATCTACTTCATCTAAGGGTAAACTTGATACTTTGATTAAAAAATTGGAGAAGATGACGAACAAGATGGAAATAAGAGATAGACAATCAGAACCACAAATCAGAAATCCCAACTTCAGAGGTCAATAGCAGCAACCTCAATACAGGATCAAACAAAGAGATCAAAGGGGTCAATATCAACAAGGTCAGCAATAGATTTGTGCTCCTTTTCAGCAAAATTATACAGAGGGCCCTTATGAAGAAGAAGAAATCTCAGAAGAAGATCATCTTTTTGAGGAAAACCAACAACACATTTTCTTGACTGAGGAGGTTGAATTTTCTGAATAACCTTATGTACCTAATGATCAACAATATGTTCTTTCAAGTCATGATATGTTGGCAATACAAATAGAGGATTATCAAAGAGGTTACCAAAATTCCCTTAGCCAAGTGAAAAGGAAATATGGTCTGATAAATATGAATGTGCCCGTAACTTCAAATCATAAGAAATAAAAAGGACATGTTGTTACAAATTAGGGAAAAATTAATTAAGCTTCCACTAGCAATCTGAAGAAATACAAAGAAATTCAAGCTAGAGGACAAAAAAAGGATATCCCAATCAGAGAACAACCTGAAAAGAAGGACTTACCATCTAAAGAGGAAGAAAAAAATTCTTCTTTATTCAGTTTTGAGAATGAAATTTCAAAGCTTAAAGTCTCAATTCCATTGACTGAATTAATCAAGAATGACAAATACAAGTTTCAAGTAGAAAAAATGCTTAAGGTTAACCAAATTTATGATATGGTGAATGTTAGTGATGACCACCCCGAGCTTTTGTTTGGCCCTCCTCTAGATGGTAACTTAGAAGACATTGGAGTTCCACCTTTTTACCTCAGTCTCAAAATTTGTGACTTCATTCTCCATATTTCTATGCTAGACTCTGGGGCCTCACATAATCTCATGCCTAAATCCATAGGAAGGGTTAAGTGTCTTGTTCTCAACAAATATTTAGTGGTGTCTTTAGATCAAATTCCAACTAAGAATGTTCTTATGGATGTTGTTGTAACTGAAATTCCTCCGAGATATGGAATGCTTCTCTTCTGATCATGGGGAGACAGAATTAAAGGCACTTTGCAGTTAGACTTTTCCTATGCTACTATACCATTTTTTGGACAACTCGGAGAATTATACAGGGAGAACAAGATGAAGTACATGATTAGTAGCAAAGAAAAACTCCATAATCACCCAATTCATGTTGTTCATATATATTCAGAGTCATTTATTTTTTATAATGATGATTGTTCAGCATTGTTAGAGGATTTGATGGAAGAAAGTGCAGAAATTTCAGAGATTTTAGATTGTGTTCAAGAAATTTCAAGTGAAGAAAAGTGAAAATTGGAACCAAGAAACATGAAGCCAAGTGTATTAGTCAAAAAGACAGCTGAAACAATAAATGATACAAAGCCTATTGGGACAGCAGATCATTCTCAAACAGATAATCAAAATCAGTCATCCAAAATTGAGCTTCCTAATGAAGAAAATGGCTTATGGACTATAGGATTAAACGATCCTTAGGTAAGGAAGGAGTTGGAATTGGAATTTGGATAAGTGTTTTTGTGAATCAGTCATCTCATCTTCCTCCGAATTTCTGGATTTGTTCTTATAAATTGGTCTTAAAATTCTCAAGAAACTAGGTGCTAAGAAATTTTTTGTATATGGCGACTCCGAGTTGGTAATAAAGAAAGTCAAAGGGGAATACCAAGCCAAACATCCTAAAATGTGAGCATACCATAATGTGATATTAGAAATTATTAATACCTTCACTGAATACACTCTATCATTGATTCCAAGGAATTGTAATATCATTGTTGATACCCTTGACACTTCAGTTAGTATGTTCAATATTTCGGTTTATCCCAACAAGAAGTATGAGATCAATGTTAAACATCACCCTGATGTTCTAGACAATGTTCAGTATTGACAAGTCTTCCAGAATGACAAACAAATTGACAATTTCTTGCAGATTGAGGAAGATTTTGTTAGTTCACAAATTGATGATCATTTTACGAAGATGATCAAGAAATGCATGTAGCACAATTGAAGGTACTACAATTGAAAGGTAACTATATTCCAAGAGGTCTAGTACCCTTGGAAGAGATTTTTTATCATGAAGATGTTTCATGGAAACCAAAAAAGTTGCCAACTGAGCTAGTGTAATATTCCCAATTAGTCAAGCTAATGGGAATATACAATTTTTTTTTATTTTTCTGTCTCATGAATAAAATTGTGAAGGAGGATCAATAAAACTCCTAAACATCAAAATAAATCAATGCTCAATGTGAACAAAGCTAAATCTGAGCTATTTTCATAAACACACCTAAGTGGGAAAGAGGTTGGATCAATTGACTGGGTCAACAAGACCAAATCAACAGCGTTGTCTAGATGCAATGTATCTCTTAGAGGCAAAGTGCAAGTCATGTTGGAGGCCACGCATGTGAATGAAGCTAATTCATTAAGATGGTTTAGGGTTTGACAAGACTTCCACATTATAAAAGAAAGAGGAGGACACCAAGGAGGGGGTTGATGATTTGATATTTCTGAAAGTATTGTCTATTTAGACATCCCTCATTCTCTAGTTGTTTAGCTGAGAATAGTGTTGTTTAGCACTAGGGTATTCCCGGTCGGGAATCCCACCTCTTCCATCGAGGAGGTCTTGGAGGAGTCTTATTACATATTTTCCACTATTCGGCATCTGGCCAAGCTCCATCTTCCAACTACAACTCAGATCCTGTTGAGGATTTGGTTGTCTTTGTAAGTTGCAGCAAGTGGAGGCTAGATCTACTCAGATCTAGGACAATCTAGAGGCTCTTTTGAGTGGGGAAGTCTTCTGTCCCATTGGAAAGAGGATTCTAGATCTTTGGAGTTGAATTTTTAGATGTTGGCATTAAGCCAAACCAGTGCTAGAGCCTACAATGCAGTTTTCCTTCCATAACTGCGTTATTTTCAAGTATTCAGTTGCAGGGTGTTTTGACTACATTTTGAAGGAGAGATCTCTCGTGATAGGACTCTCCCTTTCACTGTGGTGATCCATGGATTAGATATCTCATCCATGTTCCATTCAGATCTGATTTACTTATGATTCTATTTACTGTAGAATTCCTGAATATTGCTGCAAATCTATAATTATAGATCTCATATCTACTCTGGTAATTTCATGTTTTGCTCAAAACCCCAAGGGGAATCTGTAGAGGAACTCATCTAGTGTACAGATCTGATATAGATCTGACCTTTTTTACCCAGATCTGTTCTAGATCTGAAATGTAATATATAGCTACTTCAACCCATAAAATAACGTTGTCAAGCTTTGCAATCTCAATATGTTGTTGCAGCACCTCAATCTTGAGGGTTTCTTCATGTAAATATTCTATTTCTCTCTTGTGCATTGTATGGGCCACATTATAGATCTGTTTTACTGATTTACATGTAATTATGGAGCCTTCATATTGATCTGTTGCTTTAACTTAGTGGAACTGTGTTATTTTTGAAGCAGTATTGTTGTGCATGACTGCAGCCCCATTCTTTGGGTGTTTTTCAGCCATAATAGGTGGTGGGAGATCTGTTTACCTCACCTAGTATGATTTGTTTTTTCTCTCATTTTGGATTTAGATATTAGATCCACTGATCTAAGGGATCCAGGAGTTTCAAACTCATTTTAGTGCACCAATTTTTGAAGAGAGCGTTATTCCAGTAGGCTTTGTTGTGCATTCCCATTTTGGGATATTAAAGTGGTATCAGAGCATCTTTCTTGGCATAGCCTGTGCTTTTCTTGCAGAGAAAATATGTATTTAGGAGGAGAATAACCTCTCAATGATAGAGAGAAGACATACCAAAGAATAATAGAGAAGAAATATTACACAAAAGACAAAGAAGAGAAGGGTGAAACCCCTTTATCTGGAAGGATTAAGGGAGAAGACTTTTCTAACACTCTTTCTCAGGCTATGTATGAGTTGAAGGATTAAATCCAGGGAACGAGGAGGAAAATACATGGATTCCCCTCAAGAATATTTTCATATCAAGGAAGCCCCATTACTTCTTATTATGTGTGTGAGCATTCAGCCACACAACCTGATCTACAATGCTGTAACATGCCTACCTTCTTGTCAAAGGAAGGAGGAGGAGAAGGAACACCAAAGGAGGAAACTCTTGGTGAATATATCCAAGAGTATGAATCTCAGTCAGAGAGATTCAAAAATCATCTTATTTTTCCAAAGTTCTGTCAGCTTAAAAAGGAGAGGAGATCTTACAGTTATAGTAGAAGAAGAGGGTGCATGCAGCCCACTTTGGGTATATTTTCTCTACCTATTTTTGATGGATCACCTAAGAGCTCATCCCAATCTTGGGTAGGGAAGCTTGACACATGTTTGCAGCTGAATCAAGTCTTAGAAGAAGAAGCCATGAAGGTATCAGCGCTGCATCTTCAAGGTAAGGCTTATGCCTGGTGGCTATTTGAGACATTCTCCTTGAAAAATGTCAACATTTCTTCTTATGCAAGGTTTACTAGGAGGCTAGTGGAAATATTTGATGTACATGCTGAAAATTCTTTGAGGAAGCAAATCAAGCCAAAGGAGTCTGAATTTTTGCATGATTTGGAGAAATCCTTGAAGCCAACTCCATTTTTGAATATTGTTGAAGGGGTTAAAGATCTGCAATATGATTTTCCAAGGGCAAAGGCCCCACTTCAGCAAGAAAATTCTTCTCAAGAATAATACATGAGTGTCCTTTCCTCAAGGAGAGATCAAGAAAAATTATCTCTTTTTGATAAGGCATACTCCATTGAGGAGGAGAAGAAAGAAGAAGAACTGAAAGGTTCCTCCAGTGCTGTGACAACAGGAGGAGATCTATTTCTATTGAGAGATGGAGATGAGGCCATTACTTCCACTAAGAGGGCTCTTGTACCTTTGAAAGAAGGCCCCGAGGATCCTATACATGAATATGATAAGAAGTAAGTGTCTATGCTAGTAGACAATAAGACAGAACAAAGGAGGCGTCACAACGCTGTTATAGCAAGAGGTAATCCACTAGTGCATGAAGAAGAGAAGGGGGAAAATGGCTCAATCAAAAGCACTCTTGCATATTTATGGGTGAAATCACATTATCATGGGACTTCCACACATAAATCAGAGGTGAATTTACATAGTGGAAGTAAGGAGATGTTGATTCCATTTGACAGGCATGTGAGGATGAACCATGAGGCATCACTGTCTTGTGGAAAACCACCTAGGAGACCACCTAATTCAGATTTGGTGGAAGGTGTATCACATCTTGATGCTCCTCTCATGAATCCAAGAAGGATTGGAGCATTAGAAGATAAAGCTACAGTGCTGGGAGGCTTGGGTAAGCTCAAGAAGGAGGGAAATCTTATTCCCTTATCATCACCACCCATTCTCATATCTGGATCTGCGCCGTGGGAGGAGAACAATGGAAGGATCAGCCTTCCAACACACACCTTTGGCATAGGATATGTCAAGGAGGAGATTGGCCACATGACATAAATTTCTGTTGGTGCATCATCTTCACTGTCATTGTTGAGCAGTCTAGATCTGTATTGGAAATCCCAACTTCTAGTGGATTATTCCAAATATCTACACACTAGTATGATGCTTGATGACCAGCTGCATGAAGAGGGCTATTTAGTCCAAGAAGAGATCATCTATCATCATGGTAGGATATTCTTGTCTAGAGCTTCTAAGCTCAAGCAGAAGCTACTATAAAGAGCTTACAAAGAGTTCTGTTTCAGCCATATGTACTCCATGAGAATCTACAACATCATCACGAGAAGCTTTGATTGGGAGGGCTTGAAATAATAACTGTATCATCATTTTCAAGAATGCATGAAGTATGTGGATTTGGGGCAGCAACATGACTCCATAAAGGGGTTATTTCAGCCATCTCTTCCTTCTTTTGAAAGAGGAGAAATATCCATGCACAACTCCATGTGTATGAAAGGTATTGATGGTGAGGAATCTGATCATGTAAGTCAAGTTTTATTTTCTGATTATACATATTCTTTCACCATGTTTATACAGGACATGGATCCAAGGAGGAGTGATATATCATGTAAATCTCATGGAAAATAGTGGGCCACTCAAATTTCTAAATTTGGCCACTCCCTTGATGAACGAAGGGAGATTCTCTATCATGATGGGTGCTTCCCTAAGGCACCAAAATTATCTCACACTTTCAGCCATAGTGAGATAACATGGGAAAAAATTAAGTGGTGGGAATACCACTTACCACATCTTGATTTGGTGCAGGTAGGAGATGCCCTATGCTAGTACCATATGTGGGAATATGACCCACCTCCTCTTGTTCAAATTTCTGTTTATGTAATTGTAATTTTGCTTCCATACATGGATGATGTACTTGTCCTATTTTTGGATTTGTATGGAGGAAGAATAGGAGGCATGTGTGTACCACATGGGATGGATACTCTCTATGTATACTTTGCTACATATTTCAAGGAGAGCAGGGGTTTAGCCATGTTTGTTTCAGTGTGATTCTTGACCTTTTATGGGATGGATTATGTACATCTCATAATGAATTTGGAGGGAAAAATCATGGAAGGTTGGATTGGTGAACACTCAGCTTATGCAGAGAGCTGGATCCTTGATGATGTCACCAATGGGGAAGGAGAAGTGTTGCAGCACTCACCCTATCAGTTTCTTGACGAAAATAAACATTTTGGAGGGGAGGCCTGTAATATTCCCAATTAGTCAAGCTAATGGGTATATACAATTTTGTTTTAATTTTTTATCTCATGAATAAAATTGTGAAGCAGGATCAATAAAACTACTAAACAGCAAAATAAATCAATGCTCAACGTGAACAAAGCTAAATCTGAGCTATTTTCATAAACACACCTAAGTGGGAAAGAGGCTGGATTAATTGACTGGGTCAACAGGACCAAATCAACATCTCTGTCTATATGCAATCTATCTCCTAGAGGCACAGCACAGTTCATGTTGGAGGCCACTCATGTGAATGAAGCTAATTCATCAAGATGGTTTAAGTTTTGACAATATTTCCACATTATAAAGTAAAGAGGAGGACACCAAGGAGGGGGTTGATGATTTGATATTTCTGAAGGTATTTTTTTGTTTAGACATCCCTCATTCTCTAGCTATTTAGTTGAGAATAGTGTTTTTTAGCACTAGGGTGTTCCCGGTCGGGAATCCCACCTCTTCCATTGAGGAGATCTTGGAGGAGTCTTGTTACATCTTTTCCACTATGCGGAAGTTGGCCAAGATCCATCTTCCAACTACAACTCAGATCATGTTGAGGATTTGGTTGTCTTTGTAAGCTGTAGCAAGTGGAGGCTAGATCTACTTAGATCTAGGCCAATCTAGAGGCCCTTTTCAATGGGGAAGTCTTCTGTCCCATTGGAAAAAGGATTCTAGATCTTTGGAGCTGCATTTTCAGATCTTGGCATCAGGCCAAACTAGTGCTAGAGCTTACAATGTAATTTTCCTTCCATAACTGCGTTATTTGCAAGTATTCAGTTGCAGGGTGTTTTGACTACATTTTGGAGGAGAGATCTTTGGTGATAGGACTCTCCCTTTCACTGTGGTGATCCATGGATTAGATATCTCATCCATGTTCCATTCAGATCTGATTTACTTAGATTCTATTTACTGCAGAATTCCTGAATATTGCTGCAGATTTGTAATTCTAGATCTCAGATCTACTCTGGTAATTCCATGTTTTGCTCAAAGCCCCAAGGGGAATCTGTAGAGGAAGTCATCTAGTGTAGAGATCTGATATAGATCTGAAATTTTATACAAATATTTTTTCTAGATCTAAAATGTAATATATAGCTGCTTCAGCCCATAAAATAACGTTGTCAAGCTTTGCAGTCTCAATATGTTGTTGCAACACCTCAATCTTGAGGGTTTCTTCATGTAAATCTTCTATTTCTCTCTTGTGCATTGTATGGGACACATTATAGATATTTTTTACTGATGTACATGTAAATATGGAGCCTCCATATTGATCTCTTTATTTAACTCATTGGAACTGCGTTATTTATGAAGCAATATTGTTGTGCATGACTGCAACCCCATTCTTTGGGTGTTTTTCAGCCATACTAGGTGGTGGGAGATCTGTTTACCTCACCTAGTCTGATTTATTTTTTCTCTCCTTTTGGATTTAGACATTAGATCTACTGATCTAAGGGATCTAGGAGTTGCAAACTCATTTTAGTGCACCAATTTTTGAAAAGAGTGTTATTCCAGTAGGCTTTGCTGTGCATTCCCATTTTGGGATATTACAGCTAGGAGTAGAATATCTTAATATTGGCACTCCTAAGAAGCCAAAAATGGTTAAGATATAAAATTCCTTGAGTTCAGAGATGAAAGGTAAGTATGTGTCACTCATGACTAAATTTTTTGATGTTTTTTCATGGGAATATAGTGATTTAAAGGTGTATGACAAGAGCATAATTAAGCATACCATTCCCATAAAACCTGATCAGTAGCCTTTTCGTCAGAAGCTTGAAATGATGAATCCAAAATTGTTGCCCTCCATTGAAAAGGAATTGAATAGATTGTATACTGTTGGTATTATTGTCCCTCTCCATTTCTAAAATTGGATGTCAAATTTAGTACCGGTAATAAAGAATACAAGTGAGGTTCATTTGTGTATTGCTTTCCGTAATTGAAATAAAGTGTCATTGAAGGAAAATTATCAACTTCCAAAGATGGATCATATCCTACAAAGGGTAGTTGGTTCTTCCAAGATTTCATTGTTAGATGGATATTCCAGGTACAATCACCTCTTGGTTCATCTGAATGATCAAGAAAAGGCAGCCTTCACGACACCTTGGGGTACTTTTATGTATGCTAAAATGCCCTTTGGATTGAAGAATGTAGGAGAAACCTTTCAACGAGCGATGGATATCGCATTTTCCAATGAGAAGGATGTGTTTTTGGTCATTTATATTGATGACATAACAATTTTTTCCAAGACGAATGAAGAACACTTGCAACACTTAAAGGAATTCTTCCAAAGATGAAGAAAATTTGGCATATCATTGAATCTGAAGAAAATTTTGTTTTCTATGGAGGAGATGAAATTTCTTGGTCATATCATATCGAAAGAAGGCATCTGCATAGATCCTTCAAGGATTGAGGAAATTCAGAATCTGGACTATCCTAGGAGTAAAAAGGATATTCAATCATTGAATGGAAAAATAAATTTCTTGAGAAGGTTTATTCATAACCTTTCTAAACACTTAAGGGAAAACCCCCATATGTTAAATAAAAGAATCGATGTGAAATGGTCTGATCGTGGCAAGAAAATAATTTAATCAATTCAAGTTTGCATTGTCTCATACTCCTATCCTTATCGGACTAGATTATACACTTGATTTTATCATATTTTCGTTTGCCTCTGAACATACATCAACTATTGTCCTCATGCAAAAGAAAGATAAAAAAACATAGCAGCCAATTGCCTTCTTTAGTAGGAAAATAAGAGATGGGGCTTTAAAATATAATATCATTGAAAAGTAGGAATTTGCACTAGTTAAAGCTTTGAAAGACTTCTGAGTTTATATCCTTCATTCTCATGTTCTTGCCTATGCTCTGAATGTTGTTGTCAAAGATGTGTTAACATAGAATGATCCTAAAGTCAGGTGTGGTAAGTGGATAGCTTCTATGATGGCATATGATTTAGAAATCAGACCAAAAAAACTGATCGAAGTTCAAGGCTTAGCTAAGCTCATGGTAGAATCTAACTTACATGCTTTAGACATTAAATTTATTGTTGCACTTTCCGAGGAGCAGGAGGTTGATTCATTACCTCGGGTATCTCAAATTTTTACTTCATTTCCATGGTATTCAGATATATTTCATATGATGCAACATTTGAATCCTCCACCGGGTTTTCCCAAGAGTAAAGGTATATATTTGAAATTGAAGGCTCTTAAGTATTGTATTCTTAACAATGCTTTATATTGGATAGATCCAGGAGGGGTTTTATTGAATTGTTTGGTAGAAAGTGAAGTTGAGAAAGTGATCAATGATTTCCATAAGGGTGATTGTGGTGGTCATATTTTTTGCAAAACTACAACAAATAAGATATTGAGGGTTGGATTCTATGGGACGAGTTTGTTTTCAGATGTATATAAAATAGTAATGAACTGTCATGAATGCCAAGGAAAGAGAAAATTGTTACTACCCTTGAAACCAATTACAATCCAAGCACCCTTCCAGCATTGGGGGCTTGACTTCATTGGTGAGATTCACCCTCCATCATCATCTCAGCATAAGTGGATACTCACTGCCACCGACTATTTCACAAAGTGGATTGAGGCCATCCCCACGAGACAAGCTATAGACAAGGTAATTATTCAGTTTTGGGAAGTAATATTTTGTCCCATTTTGGCTACCCACAGAAAATTATTACTGATAATGCATCATCCTTAAAATCCAAAAATATGATATAATTTTGTGATAAATATCATATAAGACTCGGGAATTCAACATCATTTTACCCTCAAGGCAATGGGTTAGTTGAATCATCAAATAAGTCGTTGGTGAACATAATAAAAAAAATGTTGCAAGAGAACAAAAGGAATTGGCACGAAAAGTTAATTAATGCTTTATGGGTAGATATGGTTAGCAAAAAGAAATATATTGGCATGTCCCCTTTTCAGTTGTTCTATGGTGTAGATATAGTGTTTCTAACTTCCCTAATAGTGTCGGTGGTGAAAATCCTACAAGAGATTGAAAGTGAATCAAATGGCATTCAAAGAAGAATTAATCAAATGTTCCATTTGCAACAGTCTAGGGAAGAAGTTTTCAATAACACCTCAAATATCCAAGAGAATATTAAGAATATTTATGACAAGAAAACTAAAGCTGATGATTTTAACTTGGGAGATGTCATTCTCCGATGGGATGCTTGAAATGAGGACAAAGGAAAACATGGTAAGTTTTAGAACTTATGGAAAGTACCCTACAATATTTTAGCATTAAGAAGGAATAATGCTTACTTATTAGAACATCTTGATGGGCAAGCACTTCCTGGAGGACCAGTGAATGGTAGGCTCCTCAAACACTATATTACCTAATCTTGAGGAAAAGGTTTCACTTCCATTGTAAATAACATTTTATTCGTTGTTAAATAATTTATCCGAATTTATGTAGGAACACAATAAAGTACAGAAATAGACATAAACACATAGATGCAGTAGAAATAATTCTTCATTTCATTAATATCAAATAACTGAAATATGCTTACAGACATAATGAAAATAAACTAGCTAGGGCGTTGGTAGCTTATCCATGAGAAGATATGTGGTGGCTAAAGGCCTATGAATTGTGTTATAATGAGGGTTGCAGGCATATTTATTCTTGAGAAACAATGGAAAACCCTAAACATCCAAAAACCTAACCCTAGGAGATGAAGCGCCAAAGCTATGGGCCCCGTTTGAGTAAATTGGTACATCAACTTCCCAGAGATGTAACTTTGACATCTGATCTTCATTTGACATGCTTAATACCTCATTAGAAATATCTATCTGAGGACTAAAACTTTTGACATGAGAAACATCGAAGGAACTTCCATGTTGCTCTCGGGTTTCCCAAAAAAACGTCGTTTAGGGCCTCAAAATGGTTCTGGAAGTTCATGACCCAAAAAATTGCTAAAAATAGTAATTTGTGCTGAAACTGAAATACTGAAAGAACGGATGGTGGGGGTTCAAATGGAATAGGTGGGTGGCCACCAATATCCACCTGGATCATTAGGGCCTCAAAACGGCTCCACAAGTTCATGACCCGAAAAACTGCTAAGAATAGTAAGTTGTGCTTAAACTGAAAAACTGAGAGAACTCATGGTGGGCTTCCAAATGGAATAGGTGGGTGGCCACCAATATCCACCTGGATCATTCCTCCCCCATTAGGAAGAAATGATCCCCATTGCGTTGAGTTCCTCCATGAGATGAGGCAAATGTTGCTGAACTTGGTATTGGATTTGTCGAAGATTTCATGGACATGCTGGTGGATGTGCTCGTTGCGTTCAATTAATTTGGTTGCTTTATCAGCCTCAAACAATATATGTGTGGATTATTTTTGTGTGGCTTCTTGAGGTATGGAAACATCAGGAGGTGGCACGCCTAGGTTCAGATCAATGGAGTGTTTGACCTGACAGTGTAGAGGAACCTTTGTGGGTGAGGAGAAAATGTCCTCGTATTCCTCCATGAATTTGTCCGTCTTCTGTTGTTGTTCAGGGGAGCCCTGATTCAAGGTTTTGGCCACAATATTCTTCTTACCTTATGGGAAAATTGTAATGTAAATAAATTTCCTGGTTTAAGAAACAATCTTATTGCGTTTTTTTGCAGTAGTCAAAGAGATGGCATGAGGCAGTACTACCTCTGCTATCCTACACAATTTATTTCCCAAAGTAATAACAACCAAACGAGGCCTAGACTCATAAACATCATGTCACTTCCACAAGTATGGTTGGCCTAATAATACATTAGACACATCAAGAGGAGCAACATCATATAGTACCTCATCCGTGAATGGCTTGATGTTGTACGGAAGGAGACACTGATGGAGAACACTGAGATATATTCCTTAGTGAAGCCACCCAATGGAATACAGGTGCAGGTGTGCTATGGTCGGTAGGCCAAGCCACTTCACGACCTCTACTAAAATGAGTTTCTTTTGGCTTCGACTATCGACAAGGAATTGCAGTGGATAACCCTTCACCCACATCAGTGAATGGAAGAGGCACTCCCCCTCCTCTAGATCCTCAGGATCCTCCCTCTAGAGCTTGGTGGTGGCAACAATGGCACTAATATTTGCATCAATGATTTGCTTCCCTTTTTCATTTCTCTTGTCAGGTTCTGACTTAGGATCAGGACATGCATCTGATTTGGGTGCCTTTAGTTCGTCCACCAGCGACTATTTGGCCCGAAACTCATTTGTGTTGTGAGTAGGGTTGTTATGAAATTCACACCACTTCCCTGTTTCCTTCTTTGGATTTGTGGTGTTGTTCTGAATTGCCCCGCATTTTCTTTTCCCCTTGTTCTGTGGTTTGGGGGACCTTTCCCTAGCTTCATATTTGTGAATACAAAGTCTTTCTTCTTCTACTTAAATTTCTTCTCAATCTTGGTGCCATAGCGATATTCCATGCCAAGTGAGGTAATGTCGAGGAACTCCACTTCCTCCTGAATGTATCTATGCAAACAGTTGTGGTACTTGAGCACCAAATGTCTCTTTGAATCTTTAATACCCAACTTTCTGCGTAGGGCATGGAACAAAGTCGTCAATTTGTGCACATCTTGATCCCTTTGCTACTGCAGCGTGGTCCATTATATGTACTTGTCCTCATAGCTCCCCACGGGGTAATATTGTTCCTTGATGTCCTCATGACTTGAAAAAGCTGCTAAAAATAGTAAGTTGTGCTGAAACTGAAAAATTGAAAGAACCGATGGTGTGGGTCGAAATGGAATAGGTGGGTGGCCATCAATATCCACCTGGATAATTCCTCCCCCCTTAGGAAGAAATTTTCCCCATTGTGTTTAGTTCCTCCATGAGATGAGGAAAATTTTGCTGAAGTTGGCATTGGATTTGTCGAAGATGTCATGGACCTGCCGGTAGACGTGTTGGATGCATTCAATAAATTTGGTTGCTTTATCAGCCTCGTGTAATATATGTGTGGATTTTTTCTATGTGACCACTTGAGGTATGGCAACATTAGGCGGCAACATGCTTGGGGTTAGATCAATGGAGTGCTTGACCTGACAGTGTAGAGGAACCTTTGTGGGTGAAGAGAAAATGTCCTCATATTCCTCCACAACTTTGTCCATCTACTATTGTCGTGTAGGGGAGCCCTGTTTTGAGGTTGTGGCCACAATATTCTTCTTTCATTTTGGGTGAATTGTAATGCAAATAAATTTCCTAGTTTAGGAAACAAGCTTAATACATTGTTTTGCAGTATTCAAAGAGATGGCATGAGGTGGTACTACCTCTGGTATCCTGTAAAATTTATTTCCTAGAGTAATAACAATAGAACGAGGCCTAGACTCATACACAACATGTCGCTTCCACAAGTTTTGTTGGCCCAATACTACATCATACACATCAAGAGGAGCAACACCACACAGTACATCATCTATGAATGGCTTGATGTTGTACGAAAGTCAGCACTGTTGGCGGACGCAGAGATCCCTTCCTTGGTGAAGCCATGTTTTGGGGAAAATCACCCTAGAGGTTTGTTGGGTTACAACCTCCACAGAGCAGGGCATGCTACTCAAGAAGGACTCACACAACCATACATGTTCATGAAAAACTAAATAGATCAGATCGAGGAACTTACCCGTAGGTCCTACAGTTGAAGCAGATCCCGCGGGGTCCAAACCCCCAGCAACCCTTCTTCCTTCTTAACCTGAAAGACAAGAAGAAACAAGCACGGAGAACTGGTTGTACAGCATATATCTACTCTAAATGTTAGTGAAATCCATATGAAACATTAGATAAACCATAATAAATGCTTAAATAACAATATTCTCATATATGCAAGTGGACACTAACACGTATATTTCGGGAACAAGACGGTTCTTCTGTATTATAAATATCATGTACAGAAACAACGAGTGGATATATCACCTGAATCCTTCCACGATCTTCGAGCAGACCGTCGTCCGGATCCGTCCCGCCCTTGCCTCGCTAAGATTCCTTCCGAACTGGTGCATACGAGATGACATATAGGGAGATGAGCATCTCCAGGAAACAAGGGTTTCCTGTAATGAACTGGGAAGTGCAGGAGGCATGGGAATTCAGACTTGGATAGAGGATTCCAACAGAGTATAATATCAATGATTTCTCTCTCCCTTAGGCCATACACATGAGGGGCTTTTATACTCCCTCAAAGTAGTTTCAACAGTTGGAAACAGTTGGCCACGTGCTAGGGTGGTTGAACTACCAGAGTAACCATCAACCCAGCCCGAAAATAGGTAATTTTAATATATTTTTTAATGATTTTAATGGAATACGCGGAAAAGTACATGTGGACTCGCGTATACACGCGGAAAAGTCTGGGCATAACCGCGTATGGGGATTTTAACACTGTTTTTTAGTGAATTTTGTCCAAGTCTGTAGGAATGGGTGCCCAAAGCCATAAAAGAAATCATGAATCATATGAAGGTGAAAAATGATGCTATAACAGATGCCCCCTAATATATGAGGTCAAAAGGGGTACATGATGGCCGAAATGTATTATGCACATAGAAAGAACTTCGCAAGGACAACAGAGGACTTCACCAGATTTCAGCCTGCCAAAAACCAATGAAAGAAAACAGAGAGTCAACTCATGCTGAGGCGGGCATACCCATGCTCAGTCAAAAATAAATCATATAGAAAGTACTGAATAGATCCAACATGTATACAAGTATAGCTGAACTGAAAGTACACAATGAATCATCTGAGCATGGCCCGGAAATATAAGTCTGAATCAATGTCCAAGTATCACATATAGAAAGCTGATCAAGGATGGTGCAACTGGATGTCTGGTATATAAGTCACTGAATCTCCAAGTACCAAATCATAAAGGGTAGATCTCATGGTACAATCACACAACTCGGGAGCCAACATATAAGATGCTGCTGTACTGAACTGCAACATATAAGGGTGGACGGTATCACTGGCAGAAACTGAATGGACTGTCAAAAGTGAACCGAAAAATGCTGATGCAACCCGAGGTCTTCACCGATCACGATGGCACAATTCTACACAATGGGAATAAATGAGCTGAAGTCGACCATGTGAGAAATCGTTGGATTATCGGTCAATGATGTATACCGTTAACCAACGCGAGACAACCCACCAATAATGAAAATGAGCGTCAAGGTGCCCCAGTACAATCTAACAAGTGCGAATGAATGAGTTGAAGTCGAACACTTGAAAGAATCTACCAATCAGGAGGCAATGATGAATCCCCACTATCGATAGCGAAGAGTCTGCCACTGATGACTGCAAACCATAAGGTACTGACAAAAATACTCTAGACCTTATTCCCAGAGCAATGAGTCGGAGTCGATGGGAAAAGATCTGCTAGAAGGAAGGCATTAAGGCATCCCACATCAGTCCAGCGCGAGTGTAACCCGCAGGCCAAGATTTGGAAGGAATCAGACGAAGCAGAGTGATGGAACCAAACCGAAGTACATTTCCGACATGCACAAGATGAAGCTAGCGCACGGAAGAAACCCTATGAACCAACCAATAATGAAAGCTGACACAGAGGTGAGATATCCACCGATAGGGTCAAATGGAAATCAAGGTACCGCACGAATCCCAAGTGTGATAATGTGTGCTGACGTCGAACACAGGGGAAACCACTCAGTCAAAGACCCATGATGATGATCAAATGCTGAGCACGAGGTCACCTATCAATGATGGAAATAGGCCCAAGGTGCGGCTCTAGGTTTGCTCTCAGAGAAATGTGTCGTAGTCGATAAGAGACAAACCCGCCGGCAAGAAGTCAATGGGGACCCTCTCAAACCAGCACGAGCAGAAGACCAAAACATCTGATGTGATAGAACAAGATACTGACAAGACCGGGAAGGCCGACTGAATAATGAGTCAAGAGACACCGCAGAATGGCCGACTCTGGTTAGACTTCCCTTGAACAAAAGCATGACTCGTGATGACCATGGCAGTAAAAAGTGACACCGTATAAGTCTGTTATGCAGGAGGCAGAACAAACTCTCCATATGATTGGAAGAGATAACCAACCAGGGGAGGACTGACAAGTGAAACAAGGTAAAGGCTGAACCTAGGTCAAAAACTAAAACCATCCCAAATGTAGGAAATATATATAAGTATATGTGCTTTGTTCAAGGGCGACAAACTGACTCTGTATTGCCATCAAAACAACGAAGATACATCACGTTCCCGCTATTTTTGTTATATTTGATTTTTTTGTCTTTTTCATATAATAAGCCTGAAAAAGAATAAAAGAATGCTATGGTACAATGGATAGAACGAGTATCAAGAAACAGATGCACTAGTTCCTGGGATTGGAACAAGCCTATGATCAATGCAAGGTGGCGGAAACGGGTAAGCGATACTCAAAGGAATGTTCCATCCATGGGTAAAAGGGTGTCAAGTCGCGATAGCTAAGTGCATGCAATGGCTAACTTGTACAGATAGACAAGGTCAAAATTTGGCTTAAACATCGAGTCCAAATGAAGCTGGCTAAAGGCCAGGATAAACAAGTAGCCAATATGCAATGCATTAATACAACTTAACGACACCAGGGAGCCTCTAGGGTAATAGCCAAAAAAATGATAGTGAGGAAGAAGAAGAATGAAGCTTCAACACATAAGTCATGGCGGGACTAAAGAGGACTCCCGAGCCTACATAAAACGCAGCATGGGCAACAAGTGATAGCGAGGAACTAACTAGGAAGCCCATGTAAAGGAAGGCTCTACCACCAAGTCATGATTGAAATAATCGGCGAGTGAAATGGGTGTAATAGTCATGACCTAATGGGATCGACCCTATGGCAAGTGATCAGTATGGAGGCTAGTATGCAAAATGCAACGGAAAATGATTTCCCTAACCTATATGCCAGTGAAGATCATATACCTGCCGT